>NW_021027722.1:1610103-1630948 GCF_004153795.1 Camellia sinensis
TTGTATGGGTACCCAGGTCCATGATTTCGGATTCTTAGCATGAGATCTCAGATTTTGTAATAGCAAGTTTTAATCTTTGCATTCATCTTCCCCACGTTCATGTTCTTCATGTTCGTCACGTTCTTCAAGAGATGGAAACCCTGATTTTCCCGACTCCATTTCCTTGACTGTGGCCATCGGGACCACACCTCGGCAAGGAGGTGTGGGACCTCGGCCTAGACCTGGTTGGTGCCCATTATGTTTTCCGAGATGAGAAGTAGTGTTTTGTTTTGGTGCGACTTAGTTTTGAAGGAACGCCGAGATCATTTGCATTCATGTAATTGCCATGTGTTTGTAGGACTTGGACTCTTGCTTTGACCCCGACGTTCAAAGAACTAAGTGAGTAGTATTTTTAATAAAGCTATGTTATGACATTTGATAAAGATTTGCCTTGCTTGTTTTGGAAAAGTATTTGTTAAGCATGAATGACTATCCATATTTTGTGTATCAAGTATTAGCTTTGATTTTGATAACATTCTTGACAAGTCCGTATGTGCTAAGGGACTATAAGCATTTGTAGCACAAGTTCGTACGTGCTAAGGGACTATAAGCATTTGTAGCACAAGTACGTACGTGCTAAGGGACTATAAGCACTTGTAGCACAAGCCCGTACGTGCTAGGGGACTCTAAACTTTTGTAGCACCTTTGTTAATGTCATCCCTTGTACTATATTGATGCTAGTAAGCATCCCTTGAAGTTTTGAAAGACTTGTTAGATGGACTTGGTTCATCCCTTGATTTCATATTAGTTATGCTATGTATTGTTTAGAAAGAGATCTTGAATATCATTCATGCAAAACCTTTATTTCTGATATCATTCACTGAGTATCCAAGCTCACCCTCTCTATATATATGTAGGTGATGAACAAGAAGGCATTGAGGCCTAGACGTGATTGCCGATGTGTTTTGGGTGCTTTGCCGCCATGTTTTGGATTTGCGTTTTGCATCGTCTTGAAGATTATGCTTCTCGGCTTATGTTTTCTTTGTTTGTTTTGGCATATGTCGGCTTGAGAAGCCTTTTGGTCAGGATGTATTTTGTGTTCCATTTTGTTGTATCTAAAATTGTAAGACTTGTAATGATGTTTGATGCATGGCATTCCATTGGACTTATGCACGGCTCTCATGGACAACTCGGTTTATATGTATATTTTGCTTCCGCCCTTGTAAGCCCCATATTTCATACTCTGATTGTGTGTGATTTTTGTAAGACGGCCTTCGGTAACCTCGGGTTACTGGCCATCACGGCACCAAACTACTAGGGGCGGTTTGGGGGCGTGACAAAATGACTTGAATAAAAATGGAAGTCGAATGAAAATAAAAATGGAAGTTGCATAAAATTAAAAATGGAAGTTCATTCAAGATACCACTATAACGTAACGATCTGTTTGGAAATTAAACAGAAAAGGAACTTTTATAGAAAAGAAAATTGAACAAAAATGGAAGTTGAATAAAAATAAAAATGAAAGTTCCATAAAATTAAAAATGGAAGTTCAATCCAGAAATTATTATACCTTAACGATCTATTTGGAAATTAAATAACAAAGAAAGTTGAATAGAAAAATGACTTGAATAAAAAAGGAAGTCGAATAAAAATAAAAGTGGAAGTTGCATAAAATTAAAAATGGAAGTTCATTAAAGAAACCACTATACCTGAACTGTCTATTTGGAAATTAAATAAAAAAGGAAGTTTAATAGAGAACTAAATTGAATAAAATGGAAGTTGAATAAAAATAAAAGTGAAAGTTGCATAAAATTAAAAATGGAAGTTCAATTCAGAAACCAGTATACCTTAACAATCTATTTGGAAATTAAATAAAAAAAGGAAGTTTAATAGAAAAGTAAATTGAATAAAAATGGAAGTTGAATAAAAATAGAAATGAAAGTTGCATAAAATTAAAAATGGAAATTCAATCCAGAAACCACTATACCTTAACGATCTATTTGGAAATAAAATAAAAAGGAAGTTGAATAGAAAAGAAACTTGAATAAAAAAGGTAGTTGAATAAAAATAAAAATGGAAGTTGCGGAAAATTAAAAATGGAAGTTCATTCAAGAAACCACTATACCTTAACGATCTATTTGGAAATTAAATAAAAAAGGAAGTTGAATAGAAATATAAGTTGAATAAAAATGGAAGTCGAATAAAAATAAAAATGGAAGTTGCATAAAATTAAAAATGGAAGTGCATTCAAGAAACCACAATACCTGAACTATCTATTTGGGAATTAAATATAAAGGAAGTTTAATAGAAAATTAAATTGAATAAAAATAGAAGTTGCAGAAAATTAAAAATGGAAGTTCAACCCAGAAACCAGTATACCTTAACGATCTATTTGGAAATTAAATAAAAAAGAAAGTTGAGTAGAAACGAAACTTGATTGAAAAAGGAAGTTAAATAAAAATAAAAATGGAAGTTGCAGAAAATTGAAAATGGAAGTTCATTCAAGAAACCACTATACCTTAACGATCTTTTTGGAAATTAAATAAAAAAGTAAGTTGAATATAAAAATGACTTGAATAAAAATGGAAGTCGAATAAAAATAAAAATGGAAGTTGCTTAAAATTAAAAATGGAAGTTCATTCAAGATACCACTATACCTTAACGATCTATTTGGAAATTAAACAGAAAAGGAACTTTAATAGAAAATAAAATTGAATAAAAATGGAAGTTGAATAAAAATAAAAATGAAAGTTGCATAAAATTAAAAATAGAAGTTCAATCCAGAAATCATTATACCTTAACGATCTTTTTGGAAATTAAATAACAGAGGAAGTTGAATAGAAAAATGACTTTAATAAAAATGGAAGTCGAATAAAAATAAAAGTGGAAGTTGCATAAAATTAAAAATGGAAGTTCATTCAAGAAACCACTATACCTGAGCTGTCTATTTGGAAATTAAATAAAAAAGGAAGTTTAATAGAAAAGTAAATTGAATAAAAATGGAAGTTGAATAAAAATAAAAGTGAAAGTTGCATAAAATTAAAAATGGAAGTTCAATCCAGAAACCAGTATACCTTAACGATCTATTTGGAAATTAAATAAAATAGGAAGTTTAATAGAAATGTAAATTGAATAAAAACAGAAATTGAATGAAAATAAAAATGAAAGTTCAATCCAGAAACCACTATACCTTAACGATCTATTTGGAAATTAAGCAAAAAAGGAAGTTAAGTAGAAAAAAACCACTATACATTAACGATCTATTTGGAAATTAAATAAAAAAGAAACTCGAATAGAAAAATAACTTGAATAAAAATGGGTGTAGAATAAAAATGAAAATGGAAGTTGCAGAAAATTAAAAATGGAAGTTCATTCAAGAAACCACTATACCTTAACGATCTATTTTGAAATTAAGTAAAAACGGAAGTTTAATAGAAAAGTAAATTGAATAAAAATAGAAATTGAATAAAAATAAAAATGAAAATGAAAGTAGCATAAAATTAAAAACTGAAGTTCAATCCAGAAACCACTATACCTTAACGAGCTATTAGGAAATTAAATGAAAGAGGAAGTTGAATAGAAAAATAACTTGAATAAAAATGGAAGTTGAATAATAATAAAAACGAAAGTTGCAGAATATTAAAAATTGAAGTTCATTCAAGGAACCACTATGCCTTAATGATCTATTTGGAAATTAAATAAAAAAGGAAGTTTAATAGAAAAGTAAATTGAATAAAAATGGAAGTTGAATAAAAATAAAAATGGAAGTTGCAGAAAATTAAAAATGGAGGTTTAATCCAGAAACCAGTATACCTTAACGATCTATTTGGAAATTAAATAAAAAAGGAAGTTGAGTAGAAAAGATATTTGAATAAAAAAGGAAGTTAAATAAAAATAAAAATGGAAGTTGCAGAAAATTAAAAATGGATGTTCTTCAAGAAACCACAATAACTTAACGATCTATTAGGAACTTAAATAAAAAAGGAAGTTGAATAGAAAAATAACTTGATAAAAAATGGAAGTTCAATAAAAATATAAATGGAAGTTGCATAAAATTAAAAATGGAAGTTCATTAAAGAAACCACTATACCATAACGATCTATTTGGAAATTAAATTAAAAAGGAAGTTTAATAGAAAAGTAAATTGAATAAAAATGGAAGTTGAATAAAAAGAAAAGTGAAAGTTGCATAAAATTAAAAATGGATGTTCAATCCAGAAACCACTATACCTTAACCATCTACTTGGAAATTAAATAAAAAATGAAGTTGAATAGAAAAATAACTTGAATAAAAATAGAAGTTGCAGAAAATTAAAAGTGGAAGTTCATTCAAGAAAACACTATGCCTTAACAATCTACTTGGAAATTAAATAAAAAAGGAAGTTTAATAGAAAAGTAAATTGAATAAAAATGAAAGTTGAATAAAAATAAAAATGAAAGTTGCAGAAAATTAAAAATGGAAGTTCAATCCAGAAACCACTATACCTTAACGATCTATTTTGAAATTAAAAAAAAAGAAGAAGTTGAGTAGAAAAGAAACTTGATTGAAAAAGGAAGTTAAATACGAATAAAAATGGAAGTTGCAGAAAATTAAAAATGGAAGTTCATTCAAGAAACCACTATACCTTAACGATCAATTTGGAAATTAAATAAAAAAGGAAGCCGAATAGAAAAATAACTTGAATAAAAATGGAAGTTGAATAAAAATAAAAATGGAAGTTGCAGAAAATTAAAAATGGAAGTTCATTCAAGAAACCACTATACCTTAACGATCTATTTGGAAATTAAATAAAAATGGATGTTGAATAGGAAAATAACTTGAATAAAAATGGAAGTTGAATAAAAATAAAAATGGAAGTTGCACAAAATTGAAAATGGAAGTTCATTAAAGAAACCACTATACCTTAACGATTTATTTGGAAATTAAATAAAAAAGGACCTTTAATAGAAAAGAAAATTGAACAAAGATGGAAGTTGAATAAAAATAAAAATAAAACTTGCATAAAACTAAAAATGTAAGTTCAATCCAGAAACCATTATACCTTAACGATCTATTTGGAAATTAAATAAAAAAGGAAGTTGAATAGAAAAGTAGTTTGAATAAAAAATGAAGTTGAATAGAAATGAAAATGGAAGTTGCAAAAAATTAAAATTGGAAGTTCATTCAAGAAACCACTATACCTTAACGATATATTTGGAAATTAAATAAAAAAAGAAGTTTAATAGAAAAGTAAATTGAATAAAAATGGAAGTTGAATAAAAAAAATGGAAGTTCAATCCAGAAACCACTATACCTTGACGATCGATTTGGAAATTAAATAAAAAAGAATGTTGAGTAGAAAAGAAACTTGAATAAAAAAGGATGTTAAATAAAAATAAAAATGAAAGTTGTAGAAAATTAAAAATGGAAGTTCATTCAAGAAACCAATATACCTTAACCATCTATTTGGAAATTAAATAAAAAAGGAAGTTGAATAGAAAAATAATTGAATAAAAGTGGAAGCTGAATAAAAAAAAATGGAAGTTTCATAAAATTAAAAATGGAAGTTCATTAACGAAACCACTATACCTTAACGATCTATTTGAAAATTAAATAAAAAAGGAAGTTTAATAGAAAAGTAAATTGAATAAAAATGGAAGTTGAATGAAAATAAAAATGAAAGTTGCATAAAATTAAAAATGGAAGTTCATTCAAGAAACCACTATACCTTAACGATCTATTTGGAAATAAAATGAAAAAGGAAATTGAAAAGAAAAATAACTTGAATAAAAATGGAAGCTGAATAAAAATCAAAATGGAAGTTCCATAAAATTGAAAATGGAAGTTCATTAAAGAAACCACTATACTATAACGATCTATTTGGAAATTAAATAAAAAAGGAATTTTAATAGAAAAGTAAATTGAATAAAAACAGAAGTTGAATAAAAAGAAAAGTGAAGGTTGCATAAAATTAAAAGTGGAAGTTCAATCCAGACACCAGTATACCTTAACGGTCTATTTTGAAATTAAATAAAAAAGGAATTTTAATAGAAAAGTAAATTGAATAAAAATGGAAGTCGAATTAAAATAAAAATGGAAGTTGTAGAAAATTAAAAATGGAAGTTCATTCAAGAAACCACTATACCTTAGCGATCTATTTGCAAATTAAATAAAAAAAGGATGTTTAATAGAAAAGTAAATTGAACAAAAATGGAAGTTGAATAGAAATAAAAATAGAAGTTGCAGATAATTAAAAATGGAAGTTCAATCCAAACACCACTATACCTTAACGATCTATTTGGAAATTAAATAAAAAAGAAAGTTGAGTAGAAAAGAAACCTGAAGAAAAAAGGAAGATAAGTAAAAATAAAAATTAAAGTTGGAGAAAATTAAAAATTAAAGCTCATTCAAGAAACCACTATACCTTAATGATCTATTTGGAAATTAAATAAAAAAGGAAGTTGAATAGAAAAATAAATTGAATAAAAATGAAAGTCGAATAAAAATAAAAATGGAAGTTGCAGAAAATTAAAAATGGAAGTTCATTGAAAAACCAATATACCTTAACGATCTATTTGGAAATTAAACAGAAAAAGGAAGTCTAACAGAAAAGTAAATTGAATAAAAATGGAAGTTGAACAAAAATAAAAATGAAAGTTGCATAAAATTAAAAATGGAAGTTCAATCCAGAAACCACTATTCCTTAACGATCTATTTGGAAATTAAATAAAAAAGGAAGTTGAATAGAAAAGAAGCTTGAATAAAAAAAGAAGTTGCAGAAAATTAAAATTGGAAGTTCCATAAAATTAAAAATGGAAGTTAATTTAATAAACCACTATACCTTAACGATCTATTTGGAAATTAAATAAAAAAGGAAGTTTTATAGAAAAGTAAATTGAATAAAAATGGAAGTTGAATAAAAAGAAAAGGGAAAGTTGCAAAAAATTAAAAATGGATGTTCAATCCAGAAACCAGTATACCTTAACGATCTATGTGGAAATTAAATAAAAAAAGAAGTTGAGGAAACTAAATAAAAAAGGAAGTTGAATAGAAAAATAACTTGAATAAAAATGGAAGCTAAATAAAAATAAAAATGGAAGTTCCATAAAGTTAAAAATGGTAGTTCATTCAACAAAATACTATACCTCAACGATCTACTTGGAGATTAAATAAACAAGGAAGTTGAATAGAAAAGAAGCTTGAATAAAAAAAGAAGTTGCAGAAAATTAAAAATGGAAGTTCATTCAAGAAACCACTATACCTTAACGATCTATTTCGAAATTAAATAAAAAAGGAAGTGTCACGACCCCAAACCGCCCCTAGTAGTTTGGTGCCGTGATGGCCAGTAATTCGTAATTACCGAAGGCCAACTTTCAAAAACTTAATACAATCAGAGTAATAATGAACGGGGCTCACGATTGCGGAAGAAGTAAATCAAAATACAAGTTGTCCATAAGGGCTGTGCATAGATCAAATGCAATGTCATTCATCTTTACAATTTGAATACAGTAAGCAAAACATGAGTTACACCTTGATCAAAAGGCTTCTCGAACCGACATATACAAAATACAATAAATACAAGTCAAGAAGCATGATTTTCAAGATTTGCCGACATGCAATGAAAGGCATCGCCGACGTAAATACAAAAGCAAAGCCGACATAAGCACAAATCCAAACAAGCATCTAAAATGATCTAGGCGTCGCCGCCGTCCTGCTCATCACCTACATATATATAGAGGGGTGAGTACAAATACTCAGTGAATGGTACTAAAAATAAAGGTTTGCATGAATAAAGCCGGAGTCTTTCAAAACAAACGAATCAAACTTTATCAAGACAAGGGATGAACCGTATTCATCAATCAAGCATCATAACATCGGCGAAGCAAGGGATGAACCGTATTCATCAATCAGGTATTACAACATCAGCGAAGCAAGGGATGAACCGTATTCATTAATCAAGTATTACAACATCGGCGAAGCAAGGGATGAACCGTATTCATCAATCAAGTATCGTAACATCGGCGAAGCAAAGGATGAACCGTATTCATCAGTCAAATATTACAAGTATCAAGGCTGTACGATCCGTAATCGTTTAGCCAAAGGTACTGCGAAAGTTTATAGTCCTCCAGCACAAGGGACCGGTGTTACTTAGGCCCGTAGCCCGATTTAACATAGTAATCTTTCAAGAAAGGACCGTATCCTCTTACACTTAGTACTGCGAAAGTTTAGAGTCCTCCAGCACAAGGGACTTGTGTTACTTAGGCCCGTAGCCCGATTTAACAAGGACCGTATCCTTTTTATGCTTAGTGCTGCGAAAGTTTAGAGTCCTCCAACACAAGGGACTTTCCAAGAGTAACAATCAAAACAAGGCTATTTATTCATGCTTAGCAAATACTCACGTCAAAACAAACAAACAAGATTTATCAAAAGCAAGTGTAACATAACTTTACTAGAAATTATCAAAACAAGTCAAAGCTTTATCAAAATCTTAAGAACATAACTTTATTAAAAATACCACTCACATAGTTCTTGGGACGTCGGGATCAAGGCAAAGGTCCAAGTCCTACAAACACATGGCAAAGTCTACTGATTGCACTTCTCAAAACAAGTCTTACATGCATGCAACTAATCTCGGGAAAACATGCTGGAAGTCAAAACACTGTTTTACTTGTCAGGAAGACATACTGGGTACCAACCAGGTCTTTGTCGAGGTTCCACACCTCCTTGCCGAGGTGTGGTCCCGACGGCCACATTCAAAAGCAAGGTCGGGAAAACCTGGGTTTCCCTTTGAAGAATATGAAGAACGGCATGAACATGATCATGAAGAAGATGAATGCAAAGATCACAACTCGTTACAAAAATCTGATATTTCATGCCATGAGTTCAAAACACGGATCAAAATGAGACTTTCTTCAAGAACACATGAAAAACCATTTTCTCTTTTCAAAACCAACTTCAAAACGGTGCATGGCATGCAAAACAGATTCGATCATGCAATGCAGCTAGATGATCAACAACAATAATCAAAGTATATCAAGATTCAAACCTCAAAACTCGAATCCCACGGTTCAAACCACGAAGATCAAGCTTGGAAGACTTACTCTCACTCAAGAACTCTTCTTTCTCCTCTCTAGAGCTTCTCTCTCTAAAACAAAGATTTGAGGCAAGAAATGATTTGTTTCAAGGTCTGCCGGCTGTCTTAACAATCAGCTCGGACACGTGGCGCTACCGGGTTGGTTCAGCTCAAAAAGGTGATTGATTGATAAGACAAGTCTCTGACAAAGCGTATGCAGCAAGCTCGGTACAACACATCGACAATGAACGACATCGGCTCGAATCAAGGATAAGGCAACGGGGTAACAAAACATCGGCTAGGGAGGACGACGCTTGACTAAGCTGTGCCACACCTTGGCCGGGGTGTGCCACATCTCGGCCTAGGCCATACCTGCCTGCAGACAAGGTTCACTGGGTGCAAAACATCTCGGCAATAAATGCCCGAGGTGTAGGTGGGGGTCGACCAAGGTTCCAAGGTTTGCAAGGTACAAGGCTCAGGGTTGATCTCAACTCAGGATGACTTCGGCTACACGCCGAGCAAATAAAAAAACAAAATCATGCAAGCAGTACAAACAAAACAAGGCAAGCAAATCCTTCAATTAACACAACAAGGCAAGATCATGCAGGAAAGTATGCAGGTATGACAAGAGTAAGGTGAGGGTTGTTACATGCACCTTCGGCGAAGCAAGGGATGAACCGTATTCATCAATCAAGTAGCATAACATCGGCGAAGCAAGGGATGAACCGTATTCATCAATCAAATATCATAACATCGGCGAAGCAAGGGATGAACCGTATTCATCAATCAAATATCATAACATCGGCGAAGCAAGGGATGAACCGTATTCATCAATCAAATATCATAACATCGGCGAAGCAAGGGATGAACCGTATTCATCAATCAAATATCATAACATCGGCGAAGCAAGGGATGAACCGTATTCATCAATCAAATATCATAACATCGGCGAAGCAAGGGATGAACCGTATTCATCAATCAAATATCATAACATCGGCGAAGCAAGGGATGAACCGTATTCATCAATCAAATATCATAACATCGGCGAAGCAAGGGATGAACCGTATTCATCAATCAAATATCATAACATCGGCGAAGCAAGGGATGAACCGTATTCATCAATCAAATATCATAACATCGGCGAAGCAAGGGATGAACCGTATTCATCAATCAAATATCATAACATCGGCGAAGCAAGGGATGAACCGTATTCATCAATCAAATATCATAACATCGGCGAAGCAAGGGATGAACCGTATTCATCAATCAAATATCATAACATCGGCGAAGCAAGGGATGAACCGTATTCATCAATCAAATATCATAACATCGGCGAAGCAAGGGATGAACCGTATTCATCAATCAAATATCATAACATCGGCGAAGCAAGGGATGAACCGTATTCATCAATCAAATATCATAACATCGGCGAAGCAAGGGATGAACCGTATTCATCAATCAAATATCATAACATCGGCGAAGCAAGGGATGAACCGTATTCATCAATCAAATATCATAACATCGGCGAAGCAAGGGATGAACCGTATTCATCAATCAAATATCATAACATCGGCGAAGCAAGGGATGAACCGTATTCATCAATCAAATATCATAACATCGGCGAAGCAAGGGATGAACCGTATTCATCAATCAAATATCATAACATCGGCGAAGCAAGGGATGAACCGTATTCATCAATCAAATATCATAACATCGGCGAAGCAAGGGATGAACCGTATTCATCAATCAAATATCATAACATCGGCGAAGCAAGGGATGAACCGTATTCATCAATCAAATATCATAACATCGGCGAAGCAAGGGATGAACCGTATTCATCAATCAAATATCATAACATCGGCGAAGCAAGGGATGAACCGTATTCATCAATCAAATATCATAACATCGGCGAAGCAAGGGATGAACCGTATTCATCAATCAAATATCATAACATCGGCGAAGCAAGGGATGAACCGTATTCATCAATCAAATATCATAACATCGGCGAAGCAAGGGATGAACCGTATTCATCAATCAAATATCATAACATCGGCGAAGCAAGGGATGAACCGTATTCATCAATCAAATATCATAACATCGGCGAAGCAAGGGATGAACCGTATTCATCAATCAAATATCATAACATCGGCGAAGCAAGGGATGAACCGTATTCATCAATCAAATATCATAACATCGGCGAAGCAAGGGATGAACCGTATTCATCAATCAAATATCATAACATCGGCGAAGCAAGGGATGAACCGTATTCATCAATCAAATATCATAACATCGGCGAAGCAAGGGATGAACCGTATTCATCAATCAAATATCATAACATCGGCGAAGCAAGGGATGAACCGTATTCATCAATCAAATATCATAACATCGGCGAAGCAAGGGATGAACCGTATTCATCAATCAAATATCATAACATCGGCGAAGCAAGGGATGAACCGTATTCATCAATCAAATATCATAACATCGGCGAAGCAAGGGATGAACCGTATTCATCAATCAAATATCATAACATCGGCGAAGCAAGGGATGAACCGTATTCATCAATCAAATATCATAACATCGGCGAAGCAAGGGATGAACCGTATTCATCAATCAAATATCATAACATCGGCGAAGCAAGGGATGAACCGTATTCATCAATCAAATATCATAACATCGGCGAAGCAAGGGATGAACCGTATTCATCAATCAAATATCATAACATCGGCGAAGCAAGGGATGAACCGTATTCATCAATCAAATATCATAACATCGGCGAAGCAAGGGATGAACCGTATTCATCAATCAAATATCATAACATCGGCGAAGCAAGGGATGAACCGTATTCATCAATCAAATATCATAACATCGGCGAAGCAAGGGATGAACCGTATTCATCAATCAAATATCATAACATCGGCGAAGCAAGGGATGAACCGTATTCATCAATCAAATATCATAACATCGGCGAAGCAAGGGATGAACCGTATTCATCAATCAAATATCATAACATCGGCGAAGCAAGGGATGAACCGTATTCATCAATCAAATATCATAACATCGGCGAAGCAAGGGATGAACCGTATTCATCAATCAAATATCATAACATCGGCGAAGCAAGGGATGAACCGTATTCATCAATCAAATATCATAACATCGGCGAAGCAAGGGATGAACCGTATTCATCAATCAAATATCATAACATCGGCGAAGCAAGGGATGAACCGTATTCATCAATCAAATATCATAACATCGGCGAAGCAAGGGATGAACCGTATTCATCAATCAAATATCATAACATCGGCGAAGCAAGGGATGAACCGTATTCATCAATCAAATATCATAACATCGGCGAAGCAAGGGATGAACCGTATTCATCAATCAAATATCATAACATCGGCGAAGCAAGGGATGAACCGTATTCATCAATCAAATATCATAACATCGGCGAAGCAAGGGATGAACCGTATTCATCAATCAAATATCATAACATCGGCGAAGCAAGGGATGAACCGTATTCATCAATCAAATATCATAACATCGGCGAAGCAAGGGATGAACCGTATTCATCAATCAAATATCATAACATCGGCGAAGCAAGGGATGAACCGTATTCATCAATCAAATATCATAACATCGGCGAAGCAAGGGATGAACCGTATTCATCAATCAAATATCATAACATCGGCGAAGCAAGGGATGAACCGTATTCATCAATCAAATATCATAACATCGGCGAAGCAAGGGATGAACCGTATTCATCAATCAAATATCATAACATCGGCGAAGCAAGGGATGAACCGTATTCATCAATCAAATATCATAACATCGGCGAAGCAAGGGATGAACCGTATTCATCAATCAAATATCATAACATCGGCGAAGCAAGGGATGAACCGTATTCATCAATCAAATATCATAACATCGGCGAAGCAAGGGATGAACCGTATTCATCAATCAAATATCATAACATCGGCGAAGCAAGGGATGAACCGTATTCATCAATCAAATATCATAACATCGGCGAAGCAAGGGATGAACCGTATTCATCAATCAAATATCATAACATCGGCGAAGCAAGGGATGAACCGTATTCATCAATCAAATATCATAACATCGGCGAAGCAAGGGATGAACCGTATTCATCAATCAAATATCATAACATCGGCGAAGCAAGGGATGAACCGTATTCATCAATCAAATATCATAACATCGGCGAAGCAAGGGATGAACCGTATTCATCAATCAAATATCATAACATCGGCGAAGCAAGGGATGAACCGTATTCATCAATCAAATATCATAACATCGGCGAAGCAAGGGATGAACCGTATTCATCAATCAAATATCATAACATCGGCGAAGCAAGGGATGAACCGTATTCATCAATCAAATATCATAACATCGGCGAAGCAAGGGATGAACCGTATTCATCAATCAAATATCATAACATCGGCGAAGCAAGGGATGAACCGTATTCATCAATCAAATATCATAACATCGGCGAAGCAAGGGATGAACCGTATTCATCAATCAAATATCATAACATCGGCGAAGCAAGGGATGAACCGTATTCATCAATCAAATATCATAACATCGGCGAAGCAAGGGATGAACCGTATTCATCAATCAAATATCATAACATCGGCGAAGCAAGGGATGAACCGTATTCATCAATCAAATATCATAACATCGGCGAAGCAAGGGATGAACCGTATTCATCAATCAAATATCATAACATCGGCGAAGCAAGGGATGAACCGTATTCATCAATCAAATATCATAACATCGGCGAAGCAAGGGATGAACCGTATTCATCAATCAAATATCATAACATCGGCGAAGCAAGGGATGAACCGTATTCATCAATCAAATATCATAACATCGGCGAAGCAAGGGATGAACCGTATTCATCAATCAAATATCATAACATCGGCGAAGCAAGGGATGAACCGTATTCATCAATCAAATATCATAACATCGGCGAAGCAAGGGATGAACCGTATTCATCAATCAAATATCATAACATCGGCGAAGCAAGGGATGAACCGTATTCATCAATCAAATATCATAACATCGGCGAAGCAAGGGATGAACCGTATTCATCAATCAAATATCATAACATCGGCGAAGCAAGGGATGAACCGTATTCATCAATCAAATATCATAACATCGGCGAAGCAAGGGATGAACCGTATTCATCAATCAAATATCATAACATCGGCGAAGCAAGGGATGAACCGTATTCATCAATCAAATATCATAACATCGGCGAAGCAAGGGATGAACCGTATTCATCAATCAAATATCATAACATCGGCGAAGCAAGGGATGAACCGTATTCATCAATCAAATATCATAACATCGGCGAAGCAAGGGATGAACCGTATTCATCAATCAAATATCATAACATCGGCGAAGCAAGGGATGAACCGTATTCATCAATCAAATATCATAACATCGGCGAAGCAAGGGATGAACCGTATTCATCAATCAAATATCATAACATCGGCGAAGCAAGGGATGAACCGTATTCATCAATCAAATATCATAACATCGGCGAAGCAAGGGATGAACCGTATTCATCAATCAAATATCATAACATCGGCGAAGCAAGGGATGAACCGTATTCATCAATCAAATATCATAACATCGGCGAAGCAAGGGATGAACCGTATTCATCAATCAAATATCATAACATCGGCGAAGCAAGGGATGAACCGTATTCATCAATCAAATATCATAACATCGGCGAAGCAAGGGATGAACCGTATTCATCAATCAAATATCATAACATCGGCGAAGCAAGGGATGAACCGTATTCATCAATCAAATATCATAACATCGGCGAAGCAAGGGATGAACCGTATTCATCAATCAAATATCATAACATCGGCGAAGCAAGGGATGAACCGTATTCATCAATCAAATATCATAACATCGGCGAAGCAAGGGATGAACCGTATTCATCAATCAAATATCATAACATCGGCGAAGCAAGGGATGAACCCAAACATGGAGCATAAGACCACACCTCTTCAAGGCATTGAAAGGAGAACAAATGTAAGCATGTAAGCACAAAACATGGACTGAAATGACATAACAAGTGATTCCAAATCACTAAAATAGCCAAGCTCACCTAGGAGCTTGATCCTCACAATCTATGATCAAATCTTGAATTAGACTTCCAATCTCCAAGTTTCAAGACCAAAGTTGCATAATCCCTCTTTCTCCCTCCTATGGTCGGCTCTCCCTCTCAAATTGAGTTCAAGAATCAGCCAAAATAAGCCAAGGGAGAGAAATAAGGTGTAGTGCTCAAATATATTAAGTCCCACTAAGTCAATATAATAATATAAAATAATGGGGTACTTAATTTATCATTTCAATCAGTTTAAATTGACCAGAATCAATTTTCAATTAAATTTCACCGTAGGCTCTAAAAATTATGCCAACCACAATGGC
This sequence comes from Camellia sinensis, assembly GCF_004153795.1. Taxonomy (NCBI): domain Eukaryota; kingdom Viridiplantae; phylum Streptophyta; class Magnoliopsida; order Ericales; family Theaceae; genus Camellia; species Camellia sinensis. The sequence goes on from NW_021027722.1 coordinate 1,625,594, forward strand.
GTAATCGATTTCGGGTTCTGTGGCCGATAAGGCCCTCAATTAAATTTCCAAAGCTGATTATTCAAACAGATATTCCTATGGTGAACAGATAGAACTTCAAACCACATATTTCACATAATGGCACACCAAATCATATCAAACATATAATCAAATTCATATTAAGGGCCAATTAACGCATTGCGGAATAGGGGTATCACAGTTTGAGGCCTTGTATGGCCGACCGTGTAGGTCTCCAGTTTGTTGGACCGAGGTGGAAGATGCACCTTTGTTGGGTCCGGAGTTGGTTAGGGAGACGACGGAGAAAGTTGAGCTTATCCGTAGGAGGCTTGTTACAGCCCAGAGTCGCCAAAAGAGTTATGCTGACCGTAGGAGGAGGCCTTTGGCGTTTGAGATAGGTGATCATGTCTTCTTGAAAATATCACCTAGGCGAGGTTTGATGAGGTTTGGGAAGAGTGGGAAGTTATCCCCTCGGTTTATTGGTCCCTTTGAGATCCTTGAGAGGATTGGGGAAGTCGCTTACCGTTTGGCTTTACCGCCGCAGTTGTCCAGGGTGCATGACGTCTTTCATGTTAGTATGCTTCGGAAGTATGAGCCGGATCCATCGCATGTGTTAGATTGGACAAACTTAGAGGTAGATGAGGACGCCTCGTATGAGGAGAGACCGGTTCGGGTCTTGGATAGGCGGGATCAAGTCCTGCGTGGCAAAATCATCCCTTTGGTAAAGGTTTTGTGGAAACATCACGGAGTGGAGGAAGCCACTTGGGAACGTGAGTTGGAAGTCCGTGAGAAATATCCCAAATACACTCTTAAGTTAAGATGACTAATTTGAGATAATTTAAACTTTTCCAAAGAATGTTAGATTATCAATTTCAATATGTTTGATTTTATTTTCAGAAACTTGTTTCAGATTTTTTTTTTCTGAAAAAATGGTGAAAAAAAAATAGTTATTATTTTTGTATAATTTTATCTTTTAGGAGGCCATAAATAAGTTTTAAAATTTTAGAAATATATTTTTGATTTTTACAGTTCTCAAATTAGTTTTAATTTTTTTTAAAAAAAAACTAAAAATTGTTTTTATTTTTCCTTTTATTTAATTTTTTTTTTTGGTGATCTACTTCTAAAAATTGAGGCGATGGAAAGTTACCTCTCAAAATTTCCTCTTTTTTTCTAGGATAGGTAAACCCTCGTTACTCTCAAAATTTCCTCTTTAATTTTTCATGAAGCACAATTTAAGTCGTGAATGATATGAAAAAAAAAAAAAGCACCAATGACCAAAAATATATTAGATTTTTTTTTTTTTGATATCAAAATATATACAAATTGTGGCTTCCAATTAGGTTCTAAAAGGAAGTTAGAAAGCTGTAAATCGAATAATGAAGAAGAGAGGGAGAAGATAGAGGGGTCGAAGGGGAGAGTGGTTCAACGGCGCCAGATTTGAAAGGGGAATGATCAATAGCAGCAGAGATTGACAGTTCAGCGAGACTGGTTCGACGGTAGTAACGCTTAACGATTCGAGACTGGTTCGACAGCTTGGTATGGAATTTAATTAGTAATTTACTGAGAATTTACTGAGTGATTTACTCAGAATTTACTGAGTAATTTACTAAGCAATTTACTCGATAATATTCTGAGTAATTTACTGAGAATTCAATGAGTAATTTACTGAGATTTTATTGAGTAATTTACCGTGAAATTATGAAAAATTTACTTCGAATTTTGTAAATAATTTACTGAGGATTTACTAGGAATTTACTGAGTAATTAATTAAGAATTTACTGAGAATTTCTTAGGAATTTAATTAGTAATTCATTGAGAATTACTAAGTAATTTATTGAGAATTTTTTGAGAATTTACTGAGTAATTTACTTAGCAATTTACTGGGTAATGTTCTAAGTAATTTACTGAGAATTCAATGAGTAATTTACTTAGATTTTATTGAGTAATTTACTATAGCGATCCTGGTTTCCCTTTTCATTGGTTGTTGTGTACATCTCGTTTACATCCTTTACTATTTGTATTTGAGTCTTGGGTTGTGTTGGGCAGGTGTATAACAGGTTGGTTGAGCTTGGGAACCAAATGTAGTTACCCAGATTTTGGCCTTCACGCTCGAGCGAGGATTTTGACGCTCGAGCGAGCCCTTCGTTGTTGTCTGTCCGCTCGAGCGGGGTTTCCGATGCTCGAGCGTAGTTTTCCATCTTCCAGTATCTCCTCTGCAGTGTTGTGCGCTCGAGCGGGAGTTTTGACGCTCGAGCGGGATGTTGTGTGTGACGCTCGAGCGGAGTTATGGTTCTGTAAAAGTTCTGGAAGTGTGTATCCGCCGCTCGAGCGGGATTGTTGACGCTCGAGCGGGAGTCTGTGAATGACGCTCGAGCTCGGGACTATCATTATCCGGAAATGAAATTCGTAAGTGCTTATGTGTTTATGTGCTTACAGTGACGCTCGAGCGGGGGTTTGGACGCTCGAGCGGGGCGACTTTTATATAAATCCGAGATCCGACTTTTGGATCACTTTTTCAACTCCTTTTCTCTCTCTTACTTTTCAAAACCTCCATTTGAGAGCTCCTCTCACTAGAACCTCAACTTCTCTCTAGGTATTGATCTAGCTAGGGTGTATTCCTCACCTTTGGTCTTTACAAAAGTTGGGTTGATCGTCGAGGGCTTTGCATTGATCCGAAAATTTCGAGTTTTGGAGCACGTTGAGTTTCGTCACCTTCTTCCCTTGAGCTCCAAATTTGAGGTAGGGATATCCTACTCCTCCTCTTGAGTTTTGTCTTTAAATTTTGGCATTTCGATAGGTTGGAAGTTGTTGGGTAATTTTGAGGAAGTTCGGGCCTTTGTGTAACTTTACAAAAGTTGGGTTTTTAATCATATAAAACCTAAATGCATGTTTGGCATGGAAAAGTGAAATTAATGTTAAAACATTAATGAAAATGGAACCTAAGGGTTGTGATGTTAATTATGGAATATGACCTAATTACATTGGTTAATTAATTTGTATAATTAATTGTTGGAAATGAGGAATTGAATTGAGAAAGTGGAAATTGGAAAGGGGAGGGGTTAAAGGGTGTAGTTGGATTATTTATCACTCACCTAGTTGAAATGTTGATTATATATCCATTGTTGCATTTATTTTCTGTATGAAAATAACTGCTTTGGGCTATCGGTGGAGGATAGTCTTGATTGTTGTAGACAATGCATGATGATTAGGCGAACTAAAACTAATCACCGGAATGTGTCATTGAGTATGACAGTTGAATGAATACATTAAATGTTATGTATCGGTTGATGATGTGTATAATTATTGTTTATATGAATTGTGTTGTGTTGGAGGAGATAGGGGATGTACTCCACGGTTTAGGGGATGATAGGGGATGGACCTCTAAACCGGATGTTGTTGGGAGAAGATAGGGGATGGACTCCATAGATAGAGCTCATATGCTTATCTAGTGATGTGTTGACACAGCTCACATGCTTGTCTTTGGAAGTGTGATAGTGCTCTTATGCATATCTATGGAATTAAATAAGGATGGAAAATGGAAAGTGACATAGACTCGTATGTTATGAAATTGTGACGTGATATATGCGGATGTATCGGTGTTGGCCATCTATCAATTGCTAATCTTTTAGTCATTGCTCATAATTGGTTTAGTATATCTCTGTTGGGCTGTGGCTCACCCTATATGGGAACATCATTTTCAGGTACAGGTAGCATGCCACCTCCAAGGACGTAGCTTGGGAGGCTAGAGATGGGCAGACTTTTGTTGTCTTTTCCCTTTTGATGTATTACATTTATATTCAAGCCAAGGGCTTAATGTGTAAATGAGTTAGTACTCTTTTGTTGTAACCAAGTGTTAGCTTGGAAAGCTGTAAGCCTTTAGGGCATTTGCTTTTGTCGTTAACATGTAATGTAATGAAACTCTGACGAATAGAAAAATGTGGAACTTTTATATATACCAATGTATGTCTCTATTGATGGGTTTAATGTTATTATTTTGAGGGCGTTACATTTACCGTGAAATTATGAAAAATTTACTTCGAATTTTCTAAATAATTTACTGAGAATTTATTAGAAATTTACTGAGTAATTAATATAGCATTTACTGAATAATTTATTGAGAATTTTTTGGAAATTTAAGTAGTAATTTACTGAGAATTTACTAAGTAATTTACAGGGAATTTACTTGGAATTTATTGAGAATTTTCTAAGTAATTTACTGCATAATTACGGAGAATTTTCTGGGAAATTACTGAGCAATTTACCGAGTAATTTACTGGGAATTTACTGAGTGATTTACTCCGAATTTACTTTGCAATTTACTGGGTAATGTTCTGAGTAATTTACTGAGAATTCAATGTGTAATTTACTGGGAATTTATTGAGTAATTTACCGTGAAATTATGAAAAATTTACTTCGAATTTTCTAAATAACTTACTGAGGATTTACTAGGAATTTACTGAATAATTTACTGAGAATTTCTTGGGAATTTAATTAGTAATTTACCGAGAATTTACTAAGTAATTTACTGAGAATTTCTGGAATTTATTTAGAATTTTCTAAGTAATTTACTTTATAATTTCCTGAGAATTTTCTGGGAATTTATTGAGTAATATAATGAGAATTTACTGAGTAATTAACGAGCAATTTACTGGGAATTTACTGAGTGATTTACTCAAAATTTACTGAGTAATTTACTCATCAATTTACAGGGTAATGTTCTGAGTAATTTACTTGTAATTCAATGAGTAATTTACTGAGATTTTATTGAGTAATTTACCGTGAAATTATGAAAAATTTAAACCGAATTTTCTACATAATTTACTGAGGATATACTAGGAATTTACTGAGTAATTAATTGGGAATTTACTGAATAATTTATTGAGAATTTCTTGGTAATTTAATTAGTAATTTACTGAGAATTTACTAAGTAATTTACGGAGAATTTTTTGAGAATTTATTGAGAATTTTCTAAGTAATTTACTTTATAATTTACTAAGAATTTTCTGAAAATTTACTGAGTAATTTAATGAGAATTTACCGGGTAATTTACTGAGTAATTTACTCGAAATTTACTGAGTGATTTACTCGGAATTTATTGAGTAATTTACTTAGCAATTTACTGGGTAATATTCTGAGTAATTTAATGAGAATTCAATGAGTAATTTGCTGAGATTTTATTAAATAATTTACCGTGAAATTATGAAAAATTTACTTCGAATTTTCAAAATAATTTACTGAGGATTTACAAGGAATTTACTGAGTAATTAATAGAGAATTTACTGAATAATTTACTGAGAATTTCTTGGGAATTTAATTAGTAATTTACTGAGAATTTACTAAGTAATTTACTGAGAATTT
>NW_021027722.1:1631600-1642185 GCF_004153795.1 Camellia sinensis
GGGTAATGTTCTGAGTAATTTACTGAGAATTCAATGAGTAATTTACTGAGATTTTATTGAGTAATTTACCGTGAAATTATGAAAAATTTACTTCGAATTTTCTAAATAACTTACTGAGAATTTACTAGGAATTTACTGAATAATTTACTGAGAATTTCTTGGGAATTTAATTAGTAATTTACCGAGAATTTACTAAGTAATTTACTGAGAATTTACTAGGAATTTATTGAGAATTTTCTAAGTAATTTACTTTATAATTTACTAAGAATTTTCTGGAAATTTACTGAGTAATTTAATGAGAATTTACCGGGTAATTTACCGAGTAATTTACTCGAAATTTACTGAGTGATTTACTCGGAATTTACTGAGTAATTTACTTAGCAATTTACTGGGTAATATTTTGAGTAATTTAATGAGAATTCAATGAGTAATTTGCTGAGATTTTATTAAGTAATTTACCGTGAAATTATGAAAAATTTACTTCGAATTTTCAAAATAATTTACTGAGGATTTACTAGGAATTTACTGAGTAATTAATTGAGAATTTACTGAATAATTTACTGAGAATTTCTTGGGCATTTAATTAGTAATTTACCGAGAATTTACTAAGTAATTTACTGAGAATTTACTGGGAATTTATTTAGAATTTTCAAAGTAATTTACTTTATAATTTATTGAGAATTTTCTGGGAATTTACTAAGTAATTTGATGAGAATTTACTGAGTAATTTACCGAGTAATTTACTTGAAATTTACTGAGTGATTTACTCGGAGATTGCTGATTAATTTACTGGGTAATATTCTGAGTAATTTACTGAGAATTCAATGAGTAATTTGCTGAGATTTTATTAAGTAATTTATCGTGAAATTATGAAAAAATTACTTCGAATTTTCTAAATAATTTACTGAGGATTTACTAGGAATTTACTGAGTAATTAATTGAGAATTTACTGAATAATTTATTGAGAATTTCTTGGGCATTTAATTAGTAATTTACTTGGAATTTATTGAGAATTTTCTAAGTAATTTACTTCATAATTTCCTGAGAATTTTCTAGGAATTTACTAAGTAATTTAATGAGATATTACTGAGTAATTTACTGAGAATTCAATAAGTAATTTACTTAGATTTTATTGAGTAATTTACCGTGAAATGATGAAAAATTTACTTCGAATTTTCTAAATAATTTACTGATGATTTGCTAGGAATTTACTGAGTAATTAATTGAGAATTTACTGAATAATTTACTGAGAATTTCTTGGGAATTTAATTAGTAATTTACCGAGAATTTACTAAGTAATTTACTGAGAATTTACTTGGAATTTGTTTAGAATTTTCAAAGTAATTTACTTTATACTTTACTGAGAATTTTCTGGGAATTTACTGAGTAATTTAATGAGTAATTTATTAGAAATTTACTTAGTGATTTACTCAAAATTTACTGAGTAATTTACTTAGCAATTTTCTGGGTAAAGTTCTGAGTTATTTACTGAGAATTCAATGAGTAATTTATCGTGAAATTATGAAAAATTTACTTCGATTTTTCTACAAAATTTACTGAGGATTACTAGGAATTTACTTAGTAATTAATTGAGAATTTACTGAATAATTTACTGAGAATTTACTGAATAATTTACTAAAAATTTATTGGGAATTTAATTAGTAATTTACTGAGAATTTTCTGGGAATTTACTGACTAATTTAATGAGAATTTACTGAGTAATTTACCGAGTAATTTATTGGGAATTTACTGGGTGATTTACTCGGAATTTACAGAGTAATTTACTTAGCAATTTACTGGGTAATGTTCTAAGTAATTTACTGAGATTTTATTGAGTAATTTCCCGTGAAATTATTAAAAATTTACTTCGAATTTTCTATATAATTTACTGAGGATATACTAGGAATTTACTGAGTAATTAATTGAGAATTTACTGAATAATTTATTGAGAATTTCTTTCTAATTTAATTAGTAATTTACTGAGAATTTATTGGAAATTTATTGAGAATTTTCTAAGTAATTTACTTTATAATTTACTGAGAATTTTCTGGGAATTTACTGAGTAATTTAGTGAGAATCCACTGAGTAATTTATCGAGTAATTTACTCGAAATGTACTGAGTGATTTACTCGGAATTTACTGAGTAATTTACTTAGCAATTTACTGGGTAATGTTTTGAGTAATTTACTAAGAATTCAATGTGTAATTTGCTGAGATTTTATTGAGTAATTTACCATTAAATTATGAAAAAAAACTTCGAATTTTCTAAATGATTTACTGAGGATTTACAAGGAATTTACTGAGTAATTAATTGAGAATTTACTGAATAATTTACTGAGAATTTCTTGGGCATTTAATTTGTAATTTACTGAGAATTACTAAGTAATTTACTGGGAATTTATTGAGAATTTTCTAAGTAATTTACTGTGTTATTTACTGAGAATTTTCTGGGAATTTACTGAGTAATATAATGAGATATTGCTGAGCAATTTACCGAGAATTCAATGAGTAATTTACTGAGATTTTATTGAGTATTTTACCGTGAAATTATGAAAAATTTACTTCGAATTTTCTAAATAATTTGTGGAGGATTTGCTAGGAATTTACTGAGTAATTAATTGAGAATTTACCGAATAATTTACTGAGAATTTCTTGGGAATTTAATTAGTAATTTACCCAGAATTTACTAAGTAATTTACTGAGAATTTACTAGGAATTTATTTAGAATTTTCAAAGTAATTTACTTTATAATTTACTGAGAATTTTCTGGGAATTTACTGAGTAATTTAACGAGTAATTTACTGAGTAATTTACACAAAATTTACTGAGTAATTTACTTAGCAATTTACTAGGTAAAATTCTGAATAATTTTCTGAGAATTGAATGAGCACTTTTCTGAGATTTCATTGAGTAATTTATCGTGAAATTCTGAAAAATTTACTTTGATTTTTCTACATAATTTACTGAGGATTTACTAGGAATTTACTTAGCAATTAATTGAGAATTTACTGAATAATTTACTGTGAATTTACTAAATAATTTACTAAAAATTTATTTGGAATTTAATTAGTAATTTACTGAAAATTTAGTGAGAATTTTTTGGAAATTTACTGAGTAATTTAATGAGAATTTACTGAGTAATTTACCGAGTGATTTACTCAGAATTTACTGAGTAATTTACTTAGCAATTTACTGAGAATTTTCTGGCAATATACTGAGTAATTTAATTAGAATTTACTGAGTAATTTACTTAGCAATTTACTGGGCAATGCTCTGAGTAATTTACTGAGAATTAAATGAGTAATTTACTGAGATTTTATTGATTAATTTACCGTGAAATTATGAAAAATTTACTTCGAATTTTCTAAATAATTACTGAGAATTTACTAGGAATTTACTGAGTAATTAATTAAGAATTTACAGAAAAAATAATTGAGAATTTCTTGGGAATTTGATTAGTAATTTATTGAGAATTTACTAAGTAATTTACTTTGAATTTACTGGGAATTTATTGAGAATTTTCTAAATAATTTAATTTATAATTTACTGAGAATTTTCTGGAAATTTACTGAGTAATTTAATGAGAATTTACTGAGTAATTTACCGAGTGATTTACTCTGAATTTACTGAGCACTTTACTTGGCAATTTACGGGGTATTGTTTTGAGTAATTTACTGAGAATTCAATGAGTAATTTACTGAGATTTTATTGAGTAATTTACCGTGAAATTATGAAAAATTTACTTCAAATTTTCTAAATAATTTGCCGAGGATTTACTACGAATTTACTGAGTAATTAATTGAGAATTTACTGAATAATTTACTGAGAATTTCTTGGGAATTTAATTTGTAATTTACTGAGAATTTACTAAGTAATTTACTTTGAATTTACTGTGAATTTTCTAAGTAATTTTCTTCATAATTTATTGAGAATTTTTCGGGAATTTACTGAGTAATTTAATGAGAATTTATTGAGTAATTTACCGAGTAATTTACTGGAAATTTACTGAGTGATTTACTTAGAATTTACTGAGTAATTTACTTAGCAATTTACTGGATAATGTTCTGTGTAATTTACTGAGAATTCAATAAGTAATTTACTAAGATTTTATTGAGTAATTTAACGTGAAATTATGAAAAATTTACTTCGAGTTTTCTAAATAATTTACTGAGGATTTACTAGGAATTTACTGAGAAATTAATTGAGAATTTACTGAATAATTTACGGAGAATTTCTTGGGAATTTAATTAGTAATTTACTGAGATTTTACTAAGTAATTTACTGAGAATTTACGGGGAATTTACTTAGTAATTTGATGAGAATTTGCTGAGTAATTTACTGAGAATTTACTAAGTGATTTACTCGGAATTTACTTTGTAATTTACTTATCAATTTATTGGGTAATGTTCTGAGTAATGTACTGAGAATTCAATGAGTAATTTACTAAGATTTTATTGAGTAATTTACCGTGAAATTATGAAAAATTTATTTCGAATTTTCTAAATAATACTGAGGATTTACTAGGAATTTACTGAGTAATTAATTGAGAATTTACTGAATAATTTACTGAGAATTTCTTGGGAATTTAGGTAGTAATTTACTGAGATTTTACTAAGTAATTTACTGAGAATTTTCTACGAATTTACTGTGTAATTTGATGAGAATTTACCGAGTAATTTACTGGGAATTTAATGAGTGATTTACTCGGAATTTACTTAGTAATTTACTTAGCACTTTACTAGACAATGTTCTGAGTAATTTACTGAGAATTGAATGAATAATTTAGTAAGATTTTATTGAGTAATTTACCATGAAATTATGAAAAATTTTATTTCAAATTTTCTAAATAATTTACTGAGGATTTACTGAGTAATTAATTGAGAATTTACTGAATAATTTACTGGGAATTTATTGGGAATTAAATTAGTAATTTATTGAGAATTTATTAAGTAATTTACGGAGAATTTAATAGGAATTTATTGAGAATTTTCTAAGTAATTTACTTCATAATTTACTGAGAATTTTCTGGGAATCTACTGAGTAATTTAATTCGAATTTATTGAGTAATTTACTTGGCAATTTACTGAGAATTCAATAAGTAATTTACTGAAATTTTATTGAGTAATTTACCGTGAAATTATGAAAAATAAACTTCTAATTTTCTAAATAATTACTGAGGATTTACTAGGAATTTACTGAGTAATTAATTGAGAATTTACTGAATAATTTATTGAGAATTTGTTGGGAATTTAATTAGTAATTTACTGAGAATTTTCTAAATAATTTACTGAGAATTTACTGAAAATTTTCTAAGTAATTTAATTTATAATTTACTGAGAATTTTTCTAGAAATTTACTAAGTAATTTACCGAGTGATTTACTGAGTGATTTACTCCGAATTTACTGAGTACTTTACTCTGCAATTTACTTGGTAATGTTTTGAGTAATTTGCTTAGAATTTATTGGGAATTTATTGAGAATTTTCTAAGTAATTTACTTCATAATTTACTTAGAATTTTCTGGGAATTGACTAAGTAATTTGATGAGAATTTACTGAGTAATTTACTGAGTAATTTACTGGGAATTTACTAAGTGATTTACTCAGAATTTACTTTGTAATTTACTTAGCAATTTACTGGGATTTTTCTAAGTAATTTATTGAGAATTTACTGGGAATTTATTGAGAATTTTGTAAGTAATTTACTTCATAATTTACTGAGTAATTTACCGAGTAATTTACTGAGTAATTTACTTAGCAATTTACTGGGTAATGTTCTGAGTAATTTACCATTAGTAATTTACTGAGATTTTATTGTGTAATTTAACGTGAAATTATGAAAAATTTACTTCGAATTTTCTAAATAATTACTGAGAATTTTCTAGGAATTTACTCAGTAATTAATTGAGAATTTACTGAATAATTTATTGAGAATTTCTTGTAATTTAATTAGTAATTTAATGTGAATTTACTGAGTAATTTACTGGGAATTTATTGAGAATTTTCTAAGTAATTTACTGAGAATTTTCTGAGAATTTACTGAGTAATTTAATGTGAATTTACTGAGTAATTTACTGAGAATTCAATGAGTAATTTACTAAGATTTTATTGAGTAATTTACCGTAAAATTATGAAAAATTTACTTCAAATTTTCTAAATAATTTACTAAGGATTTACTAGGAATTTAGTGAGTAATTAATTGAGAATTTACTGAATAATTTACTCAGAATTTCTTGGGAATTTAATTAGTAACTTACCGAAAATTTACTAAGTAATTTATTGAAAATATACTGGGAATTTATTGAGAATTTTCTAAGTAATTTACTTTATAATGTACTAAGAATTTTCTAGGAATTTACTAAGTAATTTAATAAGAATTTACTGAGTAATTTAACGAGTAATTTACTGGGAATTTACTGTGTGATTTACTCAAAATTTACTAAGTAATTTACTTATCAATTTAGTAGATAATGTTCTGAGTAATTTACTGACAATTCAATGCGTAATTTACTGAGATTTTATTGAGTAATTTACCGTGAAATTATGAAACATTTACTTCGAATTTTCTAAATAATTTACTGAGGATTTACTATGAATTTACCGAGTAATTAATTGAGAATTTACTGAATAATTTACTGAGAATTTCTTGGGAATTTAATTAGTAATTTACTGAGAATTTACTAAGTAATTTACTGGGAATTTACTGAGAATTTTCTAATTAATTTATTTTATAATTTACTGAGAATTTTCTGAAAATTTCTTGAGTAATTTAATGAGAATTTATTGAGTAATTTAACGAGTAATTTACTGGGAATTTACTGAGTAATTTACTAAGCAATTTACTGGGTAATGTTCTGAGTAATTTACTGAGACTTCAATGAGTAATTTACTAAGATTTTATTGAGTAATTTACCGTGAAATTATGAAAAATTTACTTCAAATTTTGTAAATAATTTACTGAGAATTTACTAGGATTTTACTGAGTAATTAATTGAGAATTTACTGAATAATTTACTGAGAATTTCTTGGGAATTTAATTAGTAATTTACTGAGAATTACTAAGTACTTTACTGAGAATTTACTAGGAATTTAATGAGAATTTTCTAAGTAATTTAATTCATAATTTATTGAGAATTTTTTGGGAATTTACTGAGTAATTTAATGAGAATTTACTGGGTAATGTTCTGCGTAATTTACTGAGAATTCAATGAGTAATTTACTGAGATTTTATTGAGTAATTTACCGTGAAATTATGAAAAATTTACTTCGAATTTTCTAAATAATTTTCTGAGAATTTATTAGGAATTTACTGAGCAATTAATGTAGCATTTACTGAATAATTTACTGAGAATTTACTAAGTAATTTACTGGGAATTTATTGAGAATTTTCTATGTAATTTTCTTCATAATTTACTGAGAATTTTCTGGGAATTTACTGAGCAATTTAATGAGAATTTACTGAGTAATTTACCGAGTAATTTACTGGGAATTTACTGAGTGATTTACTCCGAATTTACTTAGTAATGTACTTAGCAATTTACTGGGTAATGTTCAGAGTAATTTCCTGAGAATTCAATGAGTAATTTACTGAGATTTTATTGAGTAATTTACCGTGAAATTATGAAAAATTTACGTAGAATTTTCTAAATATTTTTCTGAGGATTTACTAGGAATTTACTGAATAATTTACTGAGAATTTCTTGGTAATTTAATTAGTAATTTATTGAGAATTTATTGGGAATTTATTGAGGCTGCATGCATGATCGAACCTGATTTGGCAAGCCATAAGTTGATTTAAAGCTTGGTTTAGAAAGAGAAAGTCGGTTATATCATGTGTTTCTTGAATAAAAGGCTTCTTGTCCGGAAAGTTGTGCATTTAAGATTCATGTTTTTGTGGTTTGTTTTCATAAAATCTTTGAGTAGGTGCCCAGGGTCCATTTTTTCGAACTCATCTTCATGAAATTCCAGAATTTTACGTAATAACAAGTTGTGATTGAGCATTCATGTTTTTCATTCTTCATGTTCTTTTAGCAGAGGGAAACCCAGATTTCCCGACTTTATTTTCTTGAATGTGGCCATCAGGACCACCACCTCGGCAAGGAGGTGTGGGACCTCGGCCAACGCCTGTTTGGTGCCCATATTGTTTCGCCGAGATGAGGAACAAGTGTTTTGTTTAATTCGACTAGTTTTGGAAGGAATGCCGAGATCAATTTGCATTCATGTAAAGCTTAGTTTGATATGCATTCAATGGGATTTGTTATGTTGCTTTGTAGCCTTGGATCCCTGTGCTTTAACCCCGACGTTTGGAAGAACTATGTGAGTGGTATTTTGTAATAAAAAGCTTGTTATAACGTTTTGAAAAGCTTTGCTTTGCCTTGTTTTTTGGGAAAAAAATAAAGGTATTTGTTAAGGCCATGAATGGACTATCCCTTTATTTTGTGTGACAAGTATTAGCCTTTTTTGATAACAAACCTTTTGTGAAAGTACGTACTCGTTGCTAGGGGACTATAAAGCATTTGTAGCACAACCTTTTGAAAGTCCGTACGTGCTAGGGGACTTATAAGCATTGTTAAGCACAAACACTTTGAAAAGTCCGTACTCTAGGGACATAGGCAGTTTTGTAGCACAACCTTTGAAAGTCCGTACGTGCTAGGGGACTATAAGTATGTGCTAGCACAACCTTGGTAATGTCATCCCTTGAAACTTGAAAGCCTTGAAAAGATTTGTTAGATGAAAACTTGATTCATCCCCATGTTTTGTTCACAAGCTATGATATGTATTTGTTTTGTTAAAGATCTCGGATTTATCATGCATTGCCAAACCCTTTATTACTTGTACCATTCACTGAAGACTATCCAAGCTTCACCTCTCTAATATATGTAGGTTGCAATGAGCAGGACGGCTGGCGACGCTTAAATGTGCCTTTTGCCAACTTGTTTTGATCGCATTTGTAGCATTTGAAGATTCATTGCTTGCTAGGCTTGCATTTCATATGTATTTTCTGTATTGATGGCTCAAGAAGCCTGTTGGTCAAGATGTTATTTTTATACTTCATTTTTTATTGTACCCCGAGGTTTTGTAAAGACTTTTGAAGATGATGTTCCATTCCATTTGACTTATGCCACAGCTCCATATGGGACTAATCTAAGAAATTGTTATATATTGCTTCCGCACTTGTGAGCCCCATTATATTTATACTCTAATTGTGTTGTTGGATTTTGGAAGAATGGCCGTCGGTAATCGCGGATTTACTGGCCATCACGGCACGTTCTACTAGGGGCAGGATGGGGTCCTTGGACACATTGAATTCTCAGTAAATTACTGAGAACACTTACCCAGTAAATTGCTAAGTAAAATACTCAGCAAAATTCCGAGTAAATCACATCAGAAAAATGTCCCAGAAAAATTCGTCAGTAAATTATAAAGTAAGATTACATTAGAAAATTCTCATAAATTCCCAGTTAAAATTCTCAGTAAATTACTAGTAAATTCTCCCATAAATTACTAATTAAATTCCAAGAAATTCTCAATTTAAATTATTCAGTTAAATTCCAATTAATTACTCAGTAAAATTCCTAGTATATTCCTCAGTAATATTTAGAAAATACGTAAGTAAATTTTTCATAATTTCACAGTAAATACGTCAATAAAATCTCAGCAAATTACTCATTTGAAATTCTCTAGTAAATTACTCAGAAACATACCAATAAATTGTAAGTTAAATACTCAGTAAATTAGAGTTAAATCACTCAGTAAATTTGCCTAGTAAATTACTCGGTAAATTACTCAGTAAATCTCATTAAATTTACTCAGGAAATTCTCAGTAAAATTATAAAAGTTAAATGGTTTTAGAAAAATTCTCAATAAATTCCCAGTAAATTTCAGTAAATTACTAATTAAACTACCAAGAAATTTTCATAAAATTAGTTCAAGTAAATTCTCCAAATTAATGATTCAGTAAAATTCCTAGTACATCCTCAGCAAATTATATTAGAAATATCGAAGTTAAATTTTCATTATTTCACGATAAATTAACTCAATAAAATCAGGAAATTACTCATGAATTCTCAGTAAATTACTCAGAACATTACCCTGTAAATTGATAAGTAAATTACTCAGTTAAATTTTGAGTAAATCACCTCAGTAAAATTCCCAGTAAATTACTCGTTAAATTACTCAATAAAATTCTCATTAATTACGCAGTAAATTCCCAGAAAATTCTCAGAAAATTATAAAGTAAATTACATAGAAATCTAAATTAAATTCCAAAAAATTCTCAATAAATTACTTAGTAAATTCTCCGCCAAATTACTAATTAAATTCAAAGAAATTCTAAGTTAATTATTCAGAAATTCCTAGTAAATCCTCAGTAAAATTATTTTTATAAAATTCGAAGTAAATTTTTCATAATTTCACGATAAATTACTCAACAAAATTCAGTAAATTACTTCATAAATCTCAGTAAAAGTACTCAGAACCATTACTCTGTAAATTTCTAAAGTAAAATTACTCAGTAAATTTTCTCATTTAAATTACTCAGAAAATTCTTCAGTAAATTATGAAGTAAAATTACTTAGAAAATTCTCA
>NW_021027726.1:15926-37368 GCF_004153795.1 Camellia sinensis
ATTTCACATACCTTTTCCATTTCTCTTTCCAAATCCCTCTTCAAATCCCCCAACCAAACACAACATTAGGGGCACCTCGGAGATTTTTTTACTTCAAAGGCTTTTCTCACCTCGCCTTTTGGAAACATCACGTTGAGTTCGTTTTGCTGAAAGACTTGGCTTTGCCTCTCAATTAGTTCACCCTAATGGATCATGAGTCGATTCCTGAATTTTTTGAGGTTTACTTTTTGACCCATTTTTGTTAGGATTTAATCCATATTTCTTTTTTTAAAGGTATTTCTCCCACCAAGGTGAGTTCCGTGGTACATTCAAATTAAGGACACAGTGTTAAACACTGGACTTGATCAGAAAAGTTATTCAAATAAATTAACCAAGTAAGTTGTTTAATTTTATTCTGTTTTTATTTGTTTATTTAATCAGATTTTATTTTTGTTTTTGTAACAAAGTAAAATCTATGGTTTTATTTATTTATTTTTTTATTTCGAGTTTGATTTTTGTAATCAAACAAATTCTCTCTTTTTCTCTATTTCTTTTATTCTTGTTGTTGTTTTGTACACAACAGAATTTAATCTTTTTAAATACAGTGAAGATTGTTCAACACTTCGTACGGTGCGGATTGAGGGGAGGGAGAGAGAGAGAGATAGATTGATTTGAGATATGAGGGTGAGAGACAGACGAGAACAATATACAAACGTGAGGGTAGTTTGGTCTTTTCCTAAGTGTTTGTTGTTATGGACAAAATATTTTGGGAGTTTCTATTTATACACACTACTTCCTTTCTATACACATCCTTCTTAGTTCACACACAAAAAAATAAATAAAAAATAGAAAATTTACTCATTATACACTATTATTCCAATTATACTCTCGTATCTAAATCGTACACACACAACTTTCTAACACACTTAGTTCACCCACTTTCCCTTACATTTTTCATTCTCCAAATCCTAACCCTAAACTAGCCACCGTCGACGACACCATGGTCGTAGTCACCGCTTCCAGTCATCACTCCACCGTTCCCTCCACCCACCATCGCAGCCCACACACTCGTCTAACCCCTCTGCCAACCACCCCTCGTCCCTGCTACTACCACCATTGCAGCGGCGACCTACCATCGCGACACACCTGTCATTCATTAAACCAGGGTCAAAAATCACATATCCTTTTCCATTTCCCTTTCCAAATCCCTCCTCAAATCCCTCAACCAAACACAGCATAAATGAATTTGTTATTCATAGTCTTCTACCTAAATGTGCTGTCTACTAATTTATTTTCATTTGATATGGATTTCAATTTGCTTGCAATATACATTCAATGGTTATCTGTAACGCTGAAAATGTGTTGTATTTGTAAAGTAACCTATAGATATGGAGCATTGACTCCATTAGCATCACTTTTATGTGTGCTTATTTATATATAAGTGTTTTTATTGATACAGCACTAAAATGTGTATCAATCTGGAAGTATGAAGTGTTTTGATTTGAGCTTGAGTCTCATTTGTTTGTTGAGATTGGAAGAATGTGAATATGATTTATATATAATTCACTGTTGTAGGTTTGGCCAGGTTCTGAGCCATATTGATAATGTTGGAAAGTGAAACATGTCGTTGACAATAATGTTATGAGATTGGATAATGATGTAATTGATTATCTTGGTTAACCATCTATTGAATGCTATTGCTTTATTCAATGCTTATATTTGGTTTAGTATATTTCTACTGGGCTGTGGCTCACCCTATATGGGAACATCATTTTCAGGTTCAGGTGATAAGCTACCTCCAAGGACTTAGTTTGGAAGGACTTGGATTTTGAAGACTATTTTCAGTTATTTGCTTTCATTTGTTAGTACATGTAAACACACAAGCCTAGGGCTTTATTTGTATTTGAGTTAGAACTCATACTTTTGTGTCCAAGTGTTGGCTTGGAAAGATGTAAGCCTGTAGGGCATTTAATTTGATGTTACATGTAATGCTTTTGTTTAGTAAGACTCTGATGAATATTATAGTGAATTATTAAAGTGTTTTCTTTAAATAATGCATGTCAATGATATATATAATGGGTTATTTTTGAGGGTGTGACAAGGCCTATTTTGGATAGGGTTACTGTCCAAAATAGGCTTTAGAATAAAGTTAAAAAATCAATAAACTGACTTTTAACTTAGTTACCAAAAGAGACCTATATTTGATTTATGTATTTATATAGCACAACTTCTATAAATAATCTAAACACTGCTACCCATTAACATGTTACTGAACAAGTTGAGTTCTCTATCCCATTTACAAGCTTCACCACTCATGTTGTCATCCTTTTCTTCGCGGCCTCTCCATGTCTCCCTCACTCTGATGCTTCAAGTTTTTCCATGGCAACAAAAATTTGTTTGTTGGCTAACCGTATGATTGTTGATCCACATTGTGTGAATAATGGCTTTGATTCTTTCTCTGCACTCTTGGATTCTTAAGCTCTTTGAATTTGAAAAAGTATTTTTCATTGCATTTAGAAGCTTTAGGCCTTGTTTTGTTGATTGCCCACCCCTAGAGAGGAGGATCATACCGTACAGGTATGAGGCCTCCACGTGTCCTTTCTCTGCTGCTCTCTTCAAATGCTCTAGTCCTGATTCCATTCTCATGTGGCTGAAGTATTCAACTTATAATATTACAATTGTAGAAATTAAACACAAACGAGATGTTAAAAAAAATATTAGATGATTTTATTTCAAATGTGAGGCTAACTATACATAATTGAATTTAATATTATGAATAAATTTCTGAACAATCTAATTTTCTAATTTTTCTGTTACATATATGAATGTTTGTTTTCTTTTCACAACTTAAAATATATAAAAAAAATCGGTGATTTTTAAGTTGAACTGTCAATTCAAAATAGACTGACATATAACTACTTTCTATTATATAGAGATGGAGTCTAATATACTATTTGAATCATTTTTCAATATAAAAAATTATTCTAGATACTCATAATTTAATCATAACAAAGTGCCAATAATATACATGATAGCTTGACAAGACCCATAAGGCCCTAAGAAATATTTTCATTTCTTAGTATCTCACATTTTTTTTACTAGTGTAATCTTCGATATGGTCAATGTCTCGATTGGAGAGCATCACTTATGGGAGCTATAGAAACTTGCCTCTCACATGGTCCAGTCTATTTCAACATATATTCAAACCTTAGTATAGCACTTACAGATGCTAATCTGTCCAAAGTCATAGAACTTAGTGTGTTATCCAATGGTTACGAATATCTTCCAAGATCTCTACCCTTTGTGGTAATTTCCAGAATTTATCTTAAAGTTTTAACAACTTTAAATCCTTATATCAGAAAACAGAGTGAGTTAGGCCATACAGTCCTGATAGACACCAACCTTTTCAGTAGCCAAGTTACAGTGCCAAAAATGATACCGTGGCAAGAAATAAAATTTCCAGATAGATGGCAGATAAACCAAGTTGTTCCAGCTCGGCCAATTGTCTAACAAACATGGGATGAAGTAATCCATTCACAAGGATGAAATGTTTACCTTACCTTTAAAAGGTCACAAAGGTCTTTATCCAGAAGTATGTCTAGTACCAGTTATAGAACTGCTCCATCTTATAGTGTAGATTTACCTGAGTCTTCCAGACAATCATTATCTGAACCAACTGAGTCGGTCTTACAAGGAATGTCCTCAAGACCAACCTCCAGACCTCCAAGTGATACACAACAACCTGAACCTACAGTTGATCCTATAGTTCAGGGAGTCTAATTTTCAGAGAATCGAATACCACATGGTATTTATGAATCCAGAAGGCCTTATAGCTCTACAGCCAATGATATGAATTTTGAAATCTAATGGATTTTACACCATGAAATAAAATGAAAAAACCCTTAAATGAGGATCTACAGAAAGAAAAATACAAAACATTTAGAGAATGGTATTTTAGTTACCATACGCCTTTCTAGTTAGAACAATATAAAAACCAGTATTATGTTCATTTAGAACAACATCAAAAATTATAGTCTTTTCCTTAGTGGTATGTTGAAAATATCACTCCTACAGAATCTCAAATTAATGTCATTGAGAATATGCAGAAAACTTAGGTCACCACCGATGGTAAAAGTTTTACTTCTGTCCATCCACCAACCCAACCCCCTGGACTTACAACCATTAAGCAATAATACCAAACCTTTAGCCATTGCTGCATATATGGAAGTTCCTCACAAACCACAAAATAGGGATCCTATTCTCATTCAGGATATGGTACCTGTATTCAAACAGCATAATTATACAAATCTGTTTTTCCAAATAGCTGGCAAACAACTCACCAGAATTGAAGAAACTATTAATCATATTAAAAACAGTTGTCACTTACAGCCAAAATCTGAAGTTAAAACTGAAGTTATTCCAGTAACAATTAAACCTCCGTTAGAAGTAACTAAATTTAAGTTATCTTCTACTAAGAAAGATACAGAATTCAAGGATACTCTTGTTGATAAGATTAAAAGTCTTAAAATTGGAGAATCTTCTTCTATTAATATGTTATCCACACAACATAATCCAAATGAAGAAAATTTAACACTTTCTCAAATTACAGAAATTGAAAATAATTTTCAAGAAAATCCAACCTTCATAAACATAGTTCTTTATGAAGAAACTTCCAGAAATTCTACTAGGACTGCTACAATGAGATATTATCACCCTTGAAACAGTCCTATGGATCTTACAGCGATCCCGATTTTCTCTGGTGTTGTTGAGTTGTAATCCGAACTTGGTTACGTAGATCTGTTGTTGTCATATCCTCATTTCTATCCCTTACTCTTTGTTTTAGAGTTTTGGGTTGTGTTGGACGTGTTTCGGACAGGTTGGTTGAGCCTTAGTCCCATTCCTTGTCGCCTAGATTTTTGGTGGTACGCTAGAGCGGGGTTTTCACAGTTCCTGTATTTTGTGCCTCTGCAAAACTTCTGCAGGTGTGTTTTTCATGCTCGAGTGGGTTTCATTACGCTCGAGCGGGTCGAGCTCGAGCGGGTCTGTTGGCGCTCGAGCGAGGTGAGCATTGTCGGTGAGGATACTGAGAGAGGAGAATCTATGCTCGAGCGGACTGGTTTTCGCGCTCGAACGGGTGTACTTTATTCTTGTGTCTTGGCGCTCGAGCGGTCCTTCTTGCGCTCGAGCGTGCCTAGTTTTTTTTGTCCTTGACACTCAAGCGTTGTGTTCTCCGCTCGAGCGGGAAAGTCGTATATCAGTTGGCAGCTAGGCTATTTTAAATCACTTTTTACATTTCCTTTCTCTCTCTTACTTTCCCAGAACCGATATTTGAGAGCTCCTCACTCTAAAACCTAACTTCTCGCTAGGGTTTGATCTAGTAGGAGTGTTTTCCTCACCTTTGGCCATTACAAAAAGTGTGTTGATCATTGAGGGCTACATTTTGATCCGAGAAATTTGGTGTTTGGAGCACTTCCGAGTTTAGCTCTTCTTCTCCTTGGGTTCTACATTTGAGGTAGGGATTTCCTTGTTCTTTTTCAATACTTTGTCTGTAGATAGACATGTGGTAGTTCTGTATTGCATAAAAATCATATCCGTGTTGGATTTGTTTGAAATCATGAGAAGGAACCTAGGGTTGGGTGTTTGAAAAATGGTTATGTTATCATTGATGGTTGTTTTGGGCTAATTGGAGTGTAAATTAGCATGTTGTAGTTGAAAGAAGGAAAAGCCCTAAATTATATTTTGATTTGATAAATTAAAATGGAGGATAGTTAACCTATATTGTAAATCTCTATTGTTAATGTGAGTTGGGTGAAGGTGTTAATGCCTAAGGGGTTAACTTTGGCTTTGGTACGGTTTTGAAATGAATGTAGTGGACTAATGTGAGTTATGGCTTTCTTATCAATGAAATTGGTTTTTGTAAAACAAAAGGAATGGATTTGGTTTTGTGACGACAAAAGGGACGGAGTTGGTTTTGTGAAAACAAAAGGAAATGGACCTTGTTTTGTGAAATGGGAAAAGTATTTCTGAAATACGTATGAAAATTGGATTGTTGTTTCTTGAGTGTTGACCATACACATGTGAGGGATTGTATCTTTAACTACCATGTTAATGTTGTTGTTGAGCTTGTGGTCTCATAGTAATTGAGACTTTAATAGATGTACTAAATATTTGCATCTAGAGGTTTTGTCCTTGGTCATCGGTGGAGGATGACACGGTTGTGTTGAATTGTCGTGTATGCATTATACCATTGTTGATGGAACATCGTATGTGATGAAGTGTTGAGATACATTATCTATGTATGCTTGCTCGGGAGGAGGTAGTTATGTGTTCATATACTTTAACACATTGCTTGTATCTTGACGGTTTGTGTATATGTGTCATACATGTTGATTATGCCCTGTTGTGTTGGGTTGGTGGTGTTATACCTTGCGCTGAAAATCGGAGGTACCGTGACCTTCTAACTAGCACCTGGAAAACTGACTGCGCTGAGAATCGAAGGCACCATACCCTTCCAGCTAGCGCCTGGTAAACTGGCATGTTGTTGTGAGAGGTGTATCTTTGGCTTACTACGCACATAGTTAGTAGAGCAAAGTTTTGTTGTTGATGTTTCAGTGTGTCTGAGAATATCATGGGTTGTGTTGATTACGGTTTTGGAGGGCCGAGTTGCCTCATTGGTTTATCTTATGCATGTTGGTGAGTTGTAATCTCCCTTTTTATAACGGTGCATGTATAGATTTGATTGTATCGGGAAGAAGCCAAAATGTCTTTTTTTGTCTTTTGGAAAGTATGAAGGAGAACGGATATTTTAAAGAGATATATGTTTTGAAAAGGCATATCTGTGTATGTTTGGAAAATGGAAGAGAGTAGTGGGCTTAGTGAATTTATTTCCTAAGATATTGTTAATGTTATGAAAGATTGGGAACGGGGATTAATGAAAAGAAAAGGAAAGATGAATCGCCTATGGCATTGATTGAAATGGTTGTTTTCAAGAAAAGTTCATACTTATGTATATTTTGTACAAACAGTCATATTACTATTCTAGTATGAGATTGAGCGTTCATGAACATAGCTATCTGTAAGTTGTTGTTGTTGAGGGCCATGTTGAGATCCCTACTGGACTATATGTTCATCCCACGTTGTTGAATCTTTTTCAGGTGTTGAGCTGAATGTGCTGCAAGATTTGGATCTTCTTAATTGTTGGCCACGGGGCCTCCCTTGTATTGGCAGAATGCCGTATGTGCAAAAGGGTTGTACCCTTCTTCTTGATTTCTTAATGATGTAAGCCCAAGGGCAATTTATTTATTATACTCATGTTGTATTTATTTGCATACGAATGAGAGCAATGTTATTCACTTCTATGAGTTGAATATATGAATTTATTTCCGCATGTTATCTCTGAAATGGAATTAAGTAAATGAAATTGGTAATACTTCGAGTAATAAAAAGTGGGGTGTGACAACTTGGTATTAGAGCGAGCCGGGTTTGAATACTTTGGGCTCGTGCAAAGTGGTTTTTACCACAGTGGGTTTACTACGTATAGTGAGGACGTTACATATAGATATCATCAAAATTAGGACTTATGTGTTGCATTTATGTGAGCATGAGATTCAGTCTCTCGGATAGTATTCATAGCCGGTGAACTTGCTTTGAGGTCCTTTTGGAAACGGTGAACTTGCTTTGAGGTCCTTTTGGAAACACGCCTGATCAACGTGGTTTCTGATAGGAATTCCTTGAGAGTTCCGGGATGAGTGGCAATCTTTATGGACTGGATTCGATTATGTGTTTATATGTTTAGATGATTACATGCAATAGAGGTGTATATTTTGTGACCAAGTGAGTCTTGTGACTTAATAGTAGTAGAGTGTGCCTTGGAGAAGGCTATTGTGTTGTGCACTAAGCGTGGTATTTGCTTTTGTGCTTTATAGGATGTCTACACGAGAAAGTAGAGGACGGTTGAGTAGTAGGAGTGTCGGTAGGGGCACAGCAGCTCCTTTAGCACCCGCCGTTGCAGCATCGGCTGTCGGCGAGCAAGTCGCACGTGAGATTATGAGAGCAGTGCAAGATGCCCTAGCTCGCACTGAGGGCGATAGCGGGCATGCTCTCCAGCTTACTAAAGAGTTTTTTCGCTCCGGCCCACCAGAGTTTGTGGGGGAGGCTAAACCGTTGGAGGCAGAGAGTTGGTTGGAGCAGATTACCAAGACTCTTGATATGCTCAGAGTCGAAGAGGAGGAGTTGAGGGTTTCTTTGGCGACTTTTCAATTGAAGGGCGATGCGAGTTATTGGTGGAAGTATGCTAAGAATACCGTAGGTAGCACGTGGGTTGCTTTTACCGAGGCCTTTTGGGCCAAGTATTTCCCTCCTTTTGCTCGGGAAAGGTTGAGGGATCAGTTTTTGGAGTTGCGTTAGGATGATACTCTTGTGGCACAGTTTGAGATGCGGTTTACTAGTTTGTCGAGATTTGCTCCAGAGTTGGTGGCAATAGAGGAGCGTCGTTGTTATGAGTTTGAAAGGCGGTTGTGTTTCGATATTCGGGAGAAGGTAGCTGGATCCTTTTGGAAGGATTATTATAATTTAGTCGAGGCAGCAGCCCATGTGGAGGCCATGGTTGTGAGTGATGGTCGGGATAGGGAAGTGACCATCTCAGTAAGTCCTACAGTTCCTAAGGGCTCTAGGCTCAGTAAGGGGTGGAGGCGGAAACATGCTCAGTTAGGGGCAAATTTCTTTTCTTCGCCAAGGGTTTCGAACTCTTCTGTTGGGAGGTCCGGGGAGGTGCAAATTTCAGACCAGTCTCAGAGTAGGGGGTCTGGTGGTTGTTTTGTTTGTGGTCAGCTGGGCCATGGTAGAGGTTTTTGTCCATTGCGTGTAAATTCTTCGGGTGTTTCAAAACCCAGTCAGACTCAGTTGTACCCGTCTAGTCAAGGGCACTATCGGTACCAGAAACGGGCAGGCCAGGCTTCAGGAGCCTCGCGAGGGGTGACTTATTAGTTAGTCCTATGGTATTACCCTGGAGGGGATTTTTGTGTTATTGACCGGTGATGTATTATATGAATCATTTTGTTGTTGACCGGTGTACTGTTGGATACTGAGGCACCATGTTTATGTATCTCTTATGTATGCATGTTGTTGTTTGTTTGACCCTCATGTATTGGGGAGTATGTATGGAATCTCGAATCCTCTTTTTCCTATTGAGGAGTTGTTAAAGGGATCAATGATCCTGATGTTGTTGCTTGCTTGGTACCTGTATGTTGATTAGTGTTCTGGGCTTTGCTAGTTAAGGAGTCCGTGGTGACCCCATCGGTTGTATAAGGGTAGTGTTTTTATTGTGATTGGCTATCAATTGTTGGGTATGGCCTGTGAGTGGATTCTGGCAGCATTCTTAAGATAAAGAACAGGTTGCGTTCTAGGGTGACGAGAATAGCGTCGGTCAAATTGTCCTTCGTGATTGGGTTGTTGTAATTGAGGTTTACCATGTCGGTCTTCGATCGAGGAGATGAGCAAGCTTGCTATGTAGCCATGAGAGAGGGGAGATAGTGATTCCCTTAGACACAATGCTGGTGTGGGTTCGATTTTAGGAGATCCAGTGAGATTCCAGAATTTGCGGGTTTGTGTGGGGAACTCCGTGTTTGGGGTTAATGGCACTTCAGTGTGTGGTTTACTGAGAGTGGTGGTTTATTGAGTTGATTAGTCAGCTTTTGGTATTGGGTTTTGTGTTGACATTTGTCACCTTGAGGTTAGTCTCGTTCGTTGTAGACTCTGTATATGTTGATTAGGGAAAACTGAAACTAATCGGACATGTTATGTCATTGAATCTGACGGTTGGAATAATACATCAAGTTTTGTATTGATTGATTGAACTTGTATATGTTAATTGCTTATATACAGTGTTGTGTGTGGGAGGAGATGGGAAATGTACTCCACGGTTTATTGGAAGATGGGGGATGGACCTCTAAATTGGATTTTATTTGATTTGATATAGCACTAAAATGTATATCGTTATCAATTGTGAAGTATAGAAGCGTTTCTATGTTATATTGATACAGCACCAAAATGTGTATCATTTGTGTATTAAGGAAGTATTGTTGATGTGAGATGTGATCTCTTTTAATTGTTGGCCAGGTTCTGAGCCATGTTTATGATTTTAAATTGATTAAGTGAAGGAAGGTGGAACGAAATTGCAAAATCATGAATTTCTTATGCCTTGTGTGTTGATAGCACAATTGTTATTTCTATTAACTATCATTATAGAAAGGTTGTGTTTCGTGTTGGTTGTGGCATCACTGTGTGAGTGATGGTTGTTGATGGTATTATTTTGGAAAGAAATGGAAAACAAAATTTTTCTAGTGGTTGGGCCACCTAAAGGCGTTGTTGAGAAATTGATTTAATTCAAGGGTTTTGAGGAATTCCAAATGAATCTTTTTGGCAAATAAACTGTGGATGGTTATGTGTTTTTGGGATAACACGGTATTTGTGAAAAATGTTTACAAAACTTTTGAGTTTTGCGTTGAAAATGCAAGGTTTATTTAGAAATGTCTCATGAGCAAGAAAATGTTTTCCTTATATTAATGTAAAAGATTTGCCTTGATTATCCTTTTATTGGAAATTATGGTTGTTGAGTAGAGACTTAGCTTGAAGCGCTGGTCAGATGTTGGCAAACTGTTTCGGAAGGGTTGGTTTTGTTGTAGCTTTTGTGCCTATAGTGTTGTCGTTTGGAACGTGTTCCCTTGGTTAGTCTCTTCCTTGGTAAGAGTGAATCGAAGGTTTGTAGGGAGAATAGTTCCTCTCCTAGTACTCAGGTGTTAGTGTTGTGCGATCAGTTGGCCTTGTGTTTTGGCATATCCTTAATTTCGGGGACGAAATTCTTTAAGGGGGGGAGGTTATAGCGATCCCGGTTTTCTCTGGTGTTGTTGAGTGTAATCCGGACTTGGTTCTGTAGATCTGTTGTTGTCATATCCTCATTTCTATCCCTTACTCTTTGTTTTAGAGTTTTGGGTTGTGTTGGGCGTGTTTCGAATAGGTTGGTTGAGCCTTAGTCCCATTCCTTGTCGCCCAGATTTTTGGTGGTACGCTCGAGCGGCTCTCTTTACGCTCGAGCGGGGTTTTCACAGTTCCTGTATTTCGTGCCTCTGCAAAACTTCTGCAAGTGTGTTTTTCACGCTTGAGCGGGTCGAGCGGGTCTGTTGGCGCTCGAGCGGGGTGAGCATTGTCGGTGAGGATACTGAGAGAGGAGAATCTACGCTCGAGCGGACTGGTTTTCGCGCTCGAGCGGGTGTACTTTATTCTTGTGTCTTGGCGCTCGAGCGGTCCTTCTTGCGCTCGAGCGTGCCTAGTTTTTTTGTCCTTGACACTCGAGCGTTGTGTTCCTCGCTCGAGCGGGAGAGTCGTATATCAGTTGGCAGCTAGGCTATTTTAAATCACTTTTTACATTTCCTTTCTCTTTCTTACTTGCCCAAAACCGATTTTTGAGAGCTCCTCACTCTAAAACCTAACTTCTCTCTAGGGTTTGATCTAGTAGGAGTGTTTTCCTCACCTTTGGCCTTTACAAAAAGTGTGTTGATCATTGAGGGCTACATTTTGATCTGAGAAATTTGGTGTTTGGAGCACTTCCGAGTTTAGCTCTTCTTCTCCTTGGGTTCTACATTTGAGGTAGGGATTTCCTTGTTCTTTTTCAATACTTCGTCTATAGATAGACATGTGGTAGTTTTGTATTGCATAAAAATCATATCCATGTTGGATTTGTTTGAAATCATGAGAAGGAACCTAGGGTTGGGTGTTTGAAAAATGGTTATGTTATCATTGATGGTTGTTTTGGGCTAATTGGAGTGTAAATTAGCATGTTGTAGTTGAAAGAAGGAAAAGCCCTAAATTATCTTTTGATTTGATAAATTAAAATGGAGGATAGTTAACCTATATTGTAAATCTCTATTGTTAATGTGAGTTGGGTGAAGGTGTTAATGCCTAAGGGGTTAACTTTGGCTTTGGTACGGTTTTGAAATGAATGTAGTGGACTAATGTGAGTTATGGCTTTCTTATCAATGAAATTGGTTTTTGTAAAACAAAAGGAATGGATTTGGTTTTGTGACAACAAAAGGGACGGAGTTGGTTTTGTGAAAACAAAAGGAAATGGAACTTGTTTTGTGAAATAGGAAAAGTATTTCTGAAATACGTTTGAAAATTGGATTATTGTTTCTTGAGTGTTGAACACACACATGTGAGAGATTGTATCTTTATCTACCATGTTAATGTTGTTGTTGAGTTTGTGGTCTCATAGTAATTGAGTCTTTAATAGATGTACTAAATATTTGCATCTAGAGGTTTTGTCCTTGGTCATCGGTGGAGGATGACACGGTTGTGTTGAATTGTCGTGTATGCGTTATACCATTATTTATGGAACATCGTAGGTGATGAAGTGTTGAGATACATTATATATGTATGCTTGCTCGGGATGAGGTAGTTATGTGTTCATATACTTTAACACATTGCTTGTATCTTGATGGTTTGTGTATTTGTTATACATGTTGATTATGCCTTGTTGTGTTGGGTTGGTGGTGTTATACCTTGCGCTGAAAATCGGAGGTACCGTGACCTTCCAGCTAGCGCCTGGAGAACTGACTGCGTTGAGAATCGAAGGCACCATACCCTTCCAACCAGCGCCTGGTAAACTGGCATGTTGTTGTGAGAGGTTTATCTTTGGCTTACTACGCACATAGCTAGTAGAGCAAAGTTTTGTTGTTGATGTTTCAGTGTGTCTGGGAATATCATGGGTTGTGTTGATTACGGTTTTGGAGGGCCGAGTTGCCTCATTGGTTTATCTTATGCATGTTGGTGAGTTGTAATCTCCCTTTTTAGAACGGTGCATGTATAGATTTGATTGTATCGGGAAGAAGCCAAAATGTCTTTTTTTTGTCTTTTGGAAAGTATGAAGGAGAACGGATATTTTAAAGAGATATATGTTTTGAAAAGGCATATCTGTGTGTGTTTGGGAAATGGAAGAGAGTAGTGCGCTTAGTGAATTTATTTGCTAAGGTATTGTTAATGTTATGAAAGATTGGGAACGGGGATTAATGAAAAGAAAAGGAAAGATGAATCGCCTATGGCGTTGATTGAAATGGTTGTTTTCAAGAAAAGTTCATACTTATGTATATTTTGTACAAACAGTCATATTACTATTCTAGTATGAGATTGAGCGTTCATGAACATAGCTATCTGTAAGTTATTGTTGAGGGCCATGTTGAGATCCCTACTGGACTATATGTTCATCCCACGTTGTTGAATCTTTTTCAGGTGTAGAGCTGAATGTGTTGCAAGATTTGGATCTTCTTAATTGTTGGCCACGGGGCCTCCCTTGTATTGGCAAAATGCCGTATGTGTAAAAGGGTTGTACCCTTCTTCTTGATTTCTTAATGATGTAAGCCCAAGGGCAATTTATTTATTATACTCATGTTGTATTTATTTGCATATGAATGAGAGAAATGTTATTCACTTCTATGAGTTGAATATACGAGTTTATTTCCGCATGTTATCTCTGAAATGGAATTAAGTAAATGAAATTGGTAATACTTCGAGTAATAAAAAGTGGGGCGTGACAGATCTTTTTTATGAAGAAGATTTTTTCCAAACACAGAAATCCTATCATGGAAAAACCATTTATGAATGGAATATAGATGGTCTTTCTGAATACCAGATATTTGAGTTGTTGCATCGAATGATTATGTATTCAACAATTTGCAAACAGAATGAAAATGATGATCATGAAATTGCCAGATTTTTGGTCAATGGTTTTACCGACATCCTGAAAGGATGGTGGGATAACATTATTACAGAAACACAAAAAACATAAATCTTAACAGCCTTTAAAAGAATTACAGATCCTTTAATAAGTACTGTTCAATCTGAACAGGACGCTGTTCATACTCTTATCAATACAATTCTACGCCATTTTGTAGGAGCTTCTCCTGATGGTTTAGAAGATAGGAGTAGAGAACTTTTACAGAATGTAAGATGTCCTTCTTTATCCCATTTTGGATGGTATAAAGATGTATCCATGATGACAGTTGTGAGAAGATCTGACGCTAACAGTGAACATTGGAAAGCCAAATTCATTGATGGCCTTCCCACTCTCTTCACTGAAAGAATCAGAAAAAAATTAAGGGATAAGCATAGTAAAATGTCTATTCCATATTCAGAATATAGTTATGGTCAACTCACAAGAATTGTTACCGAAGAAGGTCTTGCTCTTTGCAATGATTTGAAATTACGGAATCAAATGAAAAAGCAAAGTCATAATGAATTAGGTGAATTTTGTGAACAATTTTCCTATGAAACTAAAATCCAGTATCCATCCAAACATAAACATAAAAAACATAAATTGGGAAAATCATCAAAAAATTATTCCAAGAAATCCAGAAAAAATAAATATCATAAACAGACTATACTGCAACCCCAGCCTTCTACAACTAAAGGCAAACAAAAAAAATCTTATCCACAAAAAGATAAATCTACAGTTAAATTTTACAAGTGTGGCCAAACAGGTCACTATGCTAATCGTTGCAAAGCTAAGATTCAACAAAAATTAAATGAATTAGCTTTAGACGATGAAATTCAGCAACAAATTCTTCAGATGCTTTCTGAAGACTCTAATTCAGACTCTACTTTAGATGATGGTATTGCAATACTATATTCATCATCTTATGATACTGATCCTGAATCCCCTCTGGAAATTTGTTCATGTAAACCTCAAATTAATCAAATAATAGAAGAAGCCAATTATTGGAAAGTAATAGTTGAGATGAATGGACTTGATATTAGTAGTCCTAGTATCAATGTTCTTACAGATGATGAACAGGAAATGTTGAATATTGCTGATCAAATCACAGATCCAGAAATGAAATTAAAATTTCTTGAACTATGCTACCAACAGCACAAAAAAGAAGAAATTTTACCTCCAAAGCATTATAGTATGAAAGAAGTACATAAAAGAATTCAAAATACTTCTGAAGAAAAACCCAAAACAATCCAGGATCTCAAAATGGAAGTAAACGCTTTAAAAGTTGAAATAAAGCATTTACAAACAACAAATAGGAAATATTGCTATTAATATAGATCTTAAAACAATCAAAGAACGAGTTAGTTCCAAAAATACAGAAAAATTAGAAGTAACTGAATCCAGTACTATTCAAGGTGCATCTTTAGCATACTTAAACCTTATTAACAAAGTTACTTTCTAGAAATGGTATATAAGAATTAATTTTATTATAAAACCAGATTTTATAATAAAAGACGCCATTGCTCTTATAGACAGTGGTGCTGATATGAATTGTATTCAAGAAGGATTAATTCCTACCAAATATTTCCAGAAAACAACTCAATCACTCACCAGTGCAAGTGGTAATTCTTTATACATTAGGTAGAAACTTCCAGAAGTGCTTATTTGCAATCAAGGATTGTGTTTACCCATATCCTTTGTCCTAATAAAAAATATGTCTCAAACAATAATTTTAGGGACACCATTTCTGTGTTTATTAATGCGAATAACTAAGATTGACTCTATTGGCATTCATACAACCCTAAATGATCAACCGATTATTTTTGAGTTTATTACAGAATGTTACACCAAAGAATTAGATCAAATCAAAGATCTAGTTAATTTCAAAGAAAAACAAATTAATTTCTTACAAAAAGAAATTAGTTTTCTAACTATAGAACAAAGATTATAACAATCTTCTTTCCAGCAAAAGATTAAATCACTTGAACAAGAATTTCAAAATGAAATCTGTAGTGATATTCCAAATGCTTTTTGGAATAGGAAGAAACACATTGTTTCTCTTCCTTATGAACCAGGATATGATGGGCGTAAAATTCCAACCACAGCTCGTCCTAGTTAGATGAAAAAGAGTATTTACAACTCTGTAAACCAGAGATTAGTACTCTTCTCCAGAAAAAACTTATTAGATCCAGTAAATCTCCTTGGAGTTGTACAACATTTTATGTTAATAAGAATGTAGAAATTGAAAGAGGTGTGCCAAGACTGGTAATTAATTACAAACCTCTAAATGATGCCTTACAATGGATTAGGTATCCAGTTCCAAATAAAAAAGATCTTTTAGATCACTTACAGGATGCTATTATATTTTCAAAATTTGATATGAAATCTAGATATTGGCAGGTCCAAGTTGCCGAAAAGGTCAGGTATAAAACTGCTTTTACAGTACCTTTTTGACATTTTGAATGGAATGTTATGCCATTTGGAATGAAAAATGCTCCATCAGAATTCCAGCATATAATGAATGATATTTTCAATCCGTATACAGAATTTGCTATTTGTTACATTGATGATGTTTTAATTTTTTCATCATCTATTGACCAACATATGAAACATCTTAATATATTTAAGCATGTCATTATCAGAAATGGATTGGTAGTTTCTACATCAAAAAATGAAAATTTTCCAAACTATAGTCAGATTTTTGGGCCATAATATTCATAATGGTACCATTATTCCAATTAACTGAAGCACGGAGTTTGCATCTAAATTTTCAAATGAAATTAAAGATAAAACTCAATTACAAAGATTTTTGGGTAGTTTAAATTATATTCATGACTACTATCCTAATGTAGCTACAAATGCAGCTATTTTATATTCCAGACTCAGAAAAAATCCTCCATCATGGGGCCTAGAGCATACAGAAGCTGTTCAGAAGATCAAAGCTGGAGTTAAAACACCACCTTGCCTTTCTTTACCCAATCCAGAATGGAAAAAAATTGTTGAGACTGATGCCACTAACCTTGGCTATGGTGGCATATTAAAACAATTCAATCCCAACAGTAAAAAAGAAGAACTTTTACGTCTTACTTCTGGTATTTGGCATCAAGCTGCAAAAAATTATCTGACTATTAAACAAGCATGTTTAGCAATTATTAAATATGTTTTAAAATTACAGGATGATTTATTAAAACAATGTTTTTTTAACAAGAGTTGATTGTTTTGCAGCAAAACAAATCCTTAAAAAAAGATGTCCAAAATTTAACTCAAAAATAAATTTTTGCAGCATGGCAATGCCAACTTTCAGTATTCGATTATGATATTGAATATTTCAAAGGAGAACATAATTCTCTTCCTGATTTCCTAACCCATGAATATTTGCAGGGCTTTCCTCATGCACAATAGAGGCCGAGGCCCAGGCAGAAGGGACCGCGGAAGGGGTAATCCCTACCATACAGAATTTCCAGGGCTTAATGCTCTTTCTAGTAAAAAAGGGGAATCTAGCCAAAAAGCTAAGGATGTCCTCTTAGCACCACTAGAATCTTGTCTCCAAAACTCTATCATAGAGGAAACAATCCTCTATATCAATAGAGAAGATGTCCAATGGATGAATGATCCATGGGAAATCAAAAGGCGGTATCTTACTACCCAACATGCTCCACCGCATTTTGATCAGTACAGATACATTTTTGAACAAATACTTACAGAAACTACTTCAGTTGAGTTTAAGCATACGTTGGCGGAACCTAATCGTACTGCTAGCCCAATTAATTACAGTAAAGCCACTATCCAAAAAATCTTGCCTAAGCAGGCTTGGGGTATGCATCCCCATGTTACCAGATCTCTTGAGATTCGCAACAAAGAATCTCGTTACAGTTATTGGGATTATATTGAGGCTTTTTCCCAAGTATTTTATTATATGAATCCCTCACGAAACCATTCATGGCTTATCCGTGTCATTCCTGACGTTCTCAAAAACGATCACCCAAACTGATTTCTCGTTTAATGGGATAAGTTTGGCTCACAAACTTGGCCACTTAATCTAACTAAACTATTAGTTGCCTAAGCTAATTAGTTCCGAGAACAAAAGAGAGAAGTTGGAGACGGACGGAGAGATTTAGAGAGAAACTTTCTCCTTGAGATCTAGGAGAGAAAAATATAGAAATATGATGAAAATTAAAGGGAAATAGGATGAAAATTTAATCGAATTCAAATTCATCATTTTGGACTTTCGAAGTGAGCACTTAGATGATTTTTAAAACCTTAAATGAGTTTTTTAAGTTATCCTAACATTTTTAAGCTGCAATTACTCTGTACATTCTCTTTCTTGGAGGCTACGTAAAATTAGTTTGGGTAAATCTTGCCACTTAAGCTAGTGAAACTAATAGTTAGTTAGTTCCGAGAACAAAAGAGAGAAGGATGGCGAAGGACGGAGTGAGTTAGAGGGAACCTTTCGTCTTGAGTGGTAGAAGAGAAAGTTAGAGAAAAGAAAGGTAAATAGAATTAAAATAGGAGCGAATTCAAATTCATCCTTCTGGACTCGAGGATTCAATCCGTAGGTCA
Organism: Camellia sinensis; assembly: GCF_004153795.1. Taxonomy (NCBI): domain Eukaryota; kingdom Viridiplantae; phylum Streptophyta; class Magnoliopsida; order Ericales; family Theaceae; genus Camellia; species Camellia sinensis. The sequence goes on from NW_021027726.1 coordinate 34,228, forward strand.
TTTCCACAACATTAAATTCGTTGCTAAGGCTGAACAAATATCGTTACGCTAGAATTACTCAGTAAATTCTCTTTCTTGGACGCTAAGCAAGATTAGTTTGAGTTAAACTTGGCCACTTAAGCTAATGAAACTAATAGTTGCCTAAGCTAATTAGTTCCTAAAACAAAAGATAGAATGACGGAGAATGATGGAGAGAGTTTGAGAGAAATTTTCATCTTCAGAACTAAAAGAGAAAGTTAGAGAGAAGAATGGAAATAGAATGAAAATTAAAGGGAATTCAAATTCATCGTTTTGGACTTGAGAATTGAATACTTAGGAGATTTTGAAAACCTTAAATGATGTGTTTAAGTTAAACTAATATTGTTAAACTACAATTAGGTAGTAAAATCTTTTTCTTGGAGGCTGAGCAAGATTAATTTGAGTTAAACTTGGCCACTTAATCTAATTAAACAATTACTTGCCTAAGCTAATTATTTCCGAGAACAAAATAGAGAAGTTGGAGACGGACGGAGCGATTTAGAGAGAAGCTTTCTCATTGAGATCTAGTAGAGAAAAATAGGGAAATATGATGAAAATTAAAGGGAAATAGGATGAAAATTTAATCGAATTACAATTCATCCTTTTGGACTTCCGAAATGAGCATTTGGATGATTTTTAAAACCTTAAATGAGGTTTTTAAGTTATCCTAATATTTTTACGCTACGATTACTCTGTAAATTCTCTTTCTTGGAGGCTACGTAAAAGTAGTTTGGTTAATACTTGACACTTAAGATAGTGAAACTAATAGTTAGTTAGTTCCTAGAACGAAGAGAAAAGGATGGCGAAGGACGGAGTGAGTTAGAGGGAAACTTTCGTCTTGAGTGGTAGAAGAGAAAGTCAGAAAAAAAGGTAAATAGGATTAAAATAGGAGCGAATTCAAATTCATCCTTTTGGACTTGAGAATTCAACCCTTAGGTCATTTTCAGAACATTAACTTAGTTGCTAAAGCTAAACAAATATCGTTATGCTAATTACTCAGTAAATTCTCTTTCTTGGAGGCTAAGCAAGATTAGTTTGAGTTAAACTTGGCCACTTAAGCTAGTGAAACTAATAGTTGCCTAACATAATTAGTTCCTGAAACAATAGAAAGATGGACGGAGAGAGTTTGAGAGAAACTTTCTTCTTAAGAACAAGAAGAGAAAGTTAGAGAGAAGAATAGAAATATAATGAAAATTAAAGGGAATTCAAATTCATCGTTTTGGACTTGAGAATTGAATACTTAGGAGATTTTGGAAACCTTAAATGACGTGTTTTAGTTAAACTAATATCGTTAAACTACAATTACGTGGTAAAATCTTTTTCTTGGAGGCTAAGTAAGATTTGTTTGAGTTAAACTGGCCACTTAATCTAATTAAACTATTAGTTGCCTAAGCTAATTAGTTCCGAGAACAAAAGAGAGAAGTTGGAGACGGACAGAGAGATTTAGAGAGAAACTTTCTCCTTGAGATCTTGAAGAGAAAGTTAAAGAAAAATAGGGAAATATGATGAAAATTAAAGGAAAATAGGATGAAAATTTAATCAAATTCAAATTCATCCATTTGGATTTTCGTAATGAGCACTTAGATGATTTTTAAAATCGTAAATGAGTTTTTTAAGTTATCCTAATATTTTTAAGCTACAATTACTATGTAAATTCTCTACGTAAAATGAGTTTGGGTAATACTTGCCAGGAGAGAAAAATAGAGAAATATGATGAAAATTTAAGGGAAATAGAATAAAAATTTAATCAAATTAAGCTAGTGAAACTAATAGTTAGTTAGTTCCTAGAACAAAAGAGAGAAGGATGGTGAAGGACGGAGTGAGTTAGAGGGAACCTTTCGTCTAGAGCGGTAGAAGAGAAAGTTATAGAAAAGAAAGGTAAATAGAATTAAAATAGGAGCGAATTCAAATTCATCCTTCTGGCCTTGAGAATTCAACCCTTAGGTCATTTTCACAACATTAAATTAGTTGCTAAAGCTAAACAAATATCGTTACGCTAGAATTACTGAGTAAATTCTCTTCCTTGGAGGCTAAGCAAGATTAGTTTGAGATAAATTTGGCCACTTAAGCTAATGAAACTAATAGTTGCCTAAGCTAATTAGGTTCTAAAACAAAAGATAAAAGGACAGAGAAGGACAGAAAGAGTTTGAGAGAAACTTTCTTCTTCAGAACTAGAAGAGAATATAGCGATCCCGGTTTTCCTTTTCGTGCTTAACTGTAATCCGGATTCGATTTCGTAAGGGTGCTGTTGTCTTATCCTCTTTCTATCCCTTTCTCTTTGTGTTCGAGCTTGGAGTTGTGTTGGGCAAGTTGGGAATAAGTTGGTTGCGTTTTAAAACGTAAAGTCTTTGCCCAGTTTTTGGTCTTTCCGCTCGAGCGGCGATTTTGACGCTCGAGCGGGACTCTGTTGTTGCTTGTCCGCTCGAGCGGGGGTGTTGGCGCTCGAGCGGGGAAATCACCCATCCAGTATTTCGTCTGCAGTGGTATATGCTCGAGCAGGGGATTGGACGCTCGAGCGGGAGTATGTGTCTGACGCTCGAGCGGGGAGTTTGACGCTCGAGCGGGCATCATGTCTGTAAAAGTTCTGGGAGCGTGCATCCGCCGCTCGAGCGGTGGATTGGACGATTGAGCGGGGATCTATGAGTGACGCTCGAGCGGGGAGTTTGGCGCTCGAGCGGGGCGACTTTTATATAAAGCCGAGATTCGACCTTTTTGTTCACTTTTCAACATTCTTTCTCTCTCTTACTTTTCCAAAAGCTATTTTGAGAGTTCCTCTCACTAAAACCCTAACTTCTCTCTTGGGAATGATCTAGTAGGAGTTGTTTTCTCACCTTGGGCCTTTACAAAAGTTGTGTTGATCGTCGAGGGCTATCTTCCAATATGAAAATTTCGGGATTTGGAGAATTTTCGTTTCTTCATCTCCTTCGTTGAGTCCCATTATTCGAGGTAGGGATAACCTACTCCATCTTATGAGCTTTGTCTTTAAATTTTAGCATTTTGTTATGTTGGTGGTTGTTGGGTAATTTTTGAGAAAGTTTGGGCCTTTGTATAATTTTACAAAAGTTGGGGTTTTAAATATATAAACCTATATGCATGTTAGGCATAGAGAAATGAGATTAATGT
>NW_021027726.1:37393-53513 GCF_004153795.1 Camellia sinensis
TGCGGACATTGATGGAAATGGAACCTTAGGGTTGTTTTGTAAATTATGGTAATTTGCCCTAATTGGTTTAATTAATTAATGCAATATAATTAATTGAAGAAAGCGAGGAATTGAATTGAGAATGTTGAAAATGGGAATGTATGGGATTAAAGAGTGTAGACAAATCATTTGTTGCTCACCTAATTGGAATGTTGATATATTATCCATTTGTGCATTTATTTCCTGTTTAGAAAATAATTGTTTTTGGGCTACCGGTGGAGGGTAGTGTTGATTGTTGTAGACAATGCATGATGATTAGCAAACTAAAACTAATCAATCGGATGTGTCATAGAGTATGACGAGTTTGATAGAATACATTAACTTTATGATTGAGTGATTGTATATATGACCAATGTGTTTATATGCATTATGTGTAGACGGTTGATAGAATACATTAATTTTATGTATTGATTGATTGTGTATAGAACCTTTGTGTTTATATGCATTGTGTATAGAGGAGGAGATGGGGGATGTACTCGCGGTTTAGGGGAAGATGGGGGATGTACCTCTAAACCGGATAGGATTGGGAGGAGATGGGGATGAACTCTGTAGACACAGCTCATATGCTTGTCTAGAGAAGTGAAGATACAGCTCATATGCTTATCTTTGTGAAGTGTAGATACAGCTCATATGCTTGTCTAGTGAAGTGTAGATACAGCTCATATGCTTGTCTAGTGAAGTGTGGATACAACTAATATGCTTATCTGTTGATGTGTAATATGCTTTATCTATTGGAATGTTGATATAGCTTCATATGCTTATCGGATTGTAGTATTGATGTAGCTTATATGCTTATCTGTTGTAGTAGTGATGTAGCTCATATGCTTATCTATTGAAAAGTTTGTTTGATTTGATATAGCAGCTAAAATGTATATCATCATCGTTTGTGAAGTATGGAAGTAGTTTATGTGTTATTGATACAACACCAAAATGTGCATCCACTGTGAATTTTTGAAAGTGTTCTAGTGATGAACTATAATCTCATCAAAATGTCTTTGGCCAGAGTATTGAGGCCCTGTTTTTCAAACTCAAAGTTGAATAAGAAATGAAAAGTAAATTGTAACGTAGGCTAGGTTGTCATGGAATTGAAATAAGATGTAAAATGGAGGTGTAAGTATCGACCATCTTTCAATTGCTAATTTTAGGCATTGTTTATAATTGTTTAGTATATCTCTGCTGGGCTGTGGCTCACCCTATATGGGAACATCATTTCATGTACAGGTAGCATGCCACCTCTGAGGACATAGCTTGGGAGGCTAGGGGCAATCATACTTTTTGTTGCCTTATTTTCCTTTTGATGTAATTGCATGTAAAATTCAAGCCAAGGGCTTAATGTGTAACCGAGTCAATACTCTCTTTTGTAACCAAGTGTTAACTTGGAAAGCTGTAAGCCCGTAGGGCATTTAACTTTTGTTGTTAACGTGTAATACTTTTGTAATGAAATACTCTGATGAATTGAGGAAATGTGGATCTTTTGTATATAAATGTATGTTTACATTGATGGGTTTAATGTTATTTTTTTGAGGGCGTTACAAGAGAAAGTTAGAGAGAAAGAATGGAAATAGAATGAAAATTACAGGGAATTCAAATTCATCGTTTGGGACTTGAGAATTGAATACTTAGGAGATTTTGAAAACCTTAAATGACGTGTTTAAGTTAAACTAGTATCGTTAAGCTAAAATTACATAGTAAAAATCTTTTTCTTGGAGGCTAAGCAAGATTAGTTTGAGTTAAACTTGGCCATTTAATTTAATTAAACTATTAGTTGCCTAAGCTAATTAGTTCCGTGAACAAAAGAGAGAAGTGGAGACGGACGAAGAGATTTAGAGAGAAACTTTCTCCATGAGATCTAGGAGAGAAAAAATAGAGAAATATGATGAAAATTTAAGGGAAACATGATGAAAATTTAATGGAATTCAAATTCATCGTTTAGACTTTCGAAATGAGCACCTGGATGATTTTAAAAACCATAAATGATTTTTTTAAGTTATTTCTAAACATTTTAAGCTACAATTACTTTTTTGCAAATTCTCTTTCCTGGAGGCGCGACGTAAAATTAGCTTGGGTAATACTTTGCCACTTAAAGGCAAAGTTGAAAAACTAATAGTTAGTTAGTTTCTAGGAAAAAAAACCAAAGGAGAGGCAGAAGGGGATTGGCCGGAAAAAGCGGGAAGTTGGAAGGGTTTTCCCCCAAAGGGGGGAAAAAAAAATTTTTCTCGGGGTTTCTTTTAAAAAGGGGGGGGTTAAAAAAGTCTTTCCCCTCTTCCAATGTGAGATATAGTTTTTATACATATCTGTGGAAATTGGATCGATCAAATGCTCAGTGGGGAGGCAGTTGTTGGGGGCTTCATCAGCCCAGATTCTGAAACAGTCTCGTGCTCAGGCACCGCCTACTTGTTGGGTGTGTAATCAGCCGGGTCATATTCGACGTTTTTGTACCCAGCTGGGGGCTTCTTTAGGGGTTTCGCAACCTATATGCTTATCTATTGGAATGTTGATATAGCTCATATGCTTATCGGATTGTAGTATTGATGTAGCTTATATGCTTATCTGTTGTAGTAGTGATGTAGCTCATATGCTTATCTATTGGAATGTTGATATAGCTTATATGCTTATCTGTTGTAGTAGTGATGTAGCTCATATGCTTATCTATTGGAATGTTGATATAGCTTATATGCTTATCTGTTGTAGTAGTGATGTAGCTCATATGCTTATCTATTGGAATGTTGATATAGCTTATATGCTTATCTGTTGTAGTAGTGATGTAGCTCATATGCTTATCTATTGGAATGTTGATATAGCTTATATGCTTATCTGTTGTAGTAGTGATGTAGCTCATATGCTTATCTATTGGAATGTTGATATAGCTTATATGCTTATCTGTTGTAGTAGTGATGTAGCTCATATGCTTATCTATTGGAATGTTGATATAGCTTATATGCTTATCTGTTGTAGTAGTGATGTAGCTCATATGCTTATCTATTGGAATGTTGATATAGCTTATATGCTTATCTGTTGTAGTAGTGATGTAGCTCATATGCTTATCTATTGGAATGTTGATATAGCTTATATGCTTATCTGTTGTAGTAGTGATGTAGCTCATATGCTTATCTATTGGAATGTTGATATAGCTTATATGCTTATCTGTTGTAGTAGTGATGTAGCTCATATGCTTATCTATTGGAATGTTGATATAGCTTATATGCTTATCTGTTGTAGTAGTGATGTAGCTCATATGCTTATCTATTGGAATGTTGATATAGCTTATATGCTTATCTGTTGTAGTAGTGATGTAGCTCATATGCTTATCTATTGGAATGTTGATATAGCTTATATGCTTATCTGTTGTAGTAGTGATGTAGCTCATATGCTTATCTATTGGAATGTTGATATAGCTTATATGCTTATCTGTTGTAGTAGTGATGTAGCTCGTATGCTTATCTATTGAAAAGTTTGTTTGATTTGATATAGCGCTAAAATGTATATCATCATCGTTTGTGAAGTATGGAAGTAGTTTATGTGTTATTGATACAACACCAAAATGTGCATCCACTGTGAATTTTGAAAGTGTTCTAGTGATGAACTATAATCTCATCAAAATGTTTTGGCCAGAGTATTGAGCCCTGTTTTTCAAACTCAAAGTTGAATAAGAAATGAAAAGTAAATTGTAACGTAGGCTAGGTTGTCATGGAATTGAAATAAGATGTAAATGGAGGTGTAAGTATCGACCATCTTTCAATTGCTAATCTTTTAGGCATTGTTTATAATTGGTTTAGTATATCTCTGCTGGGCTGTGGCTCACCCTATATGGGAACATCATTTCAGGTACAGGTAGCATGCCACCTCTGAGGACATAGCTTGGGAGGCTAGGGGCAATCATACTTTTGTTGCCTTATTTTCCTTTTGATGTATTGCATGTAAAATTCAAGCCAAGGGCTTAATGTGTAACCGAGTCAATACTCTCTTTTGTAACCAAGTGTTAACTTGGAAAGCTGTAAGCCCGTAGGGCATTTACTTTTGTTGTTAACGTGTAATACTTTTGTAATGAAATACTCTGATGAATTGAGGAAATGTGGATCTTTTGTATATAAATGTATGTTTACATTGATGGGTTTAATGTTATTTTTTTGAGGGCGTTACAGAGAAAGTTAGAGAGAAGAATGGAAATAGAATGAAAATTACAGGGAATTCAAATTCATCGTTTGGGACTTGAGAATTGAATACTTAGGAGATTTTGAAAACCTTAAATGACGTGTTTAAGTTAAACTAGTATCGTTAAGCTAAAATTACATAGTAAAATCTTTTTCTTGGAGGCTAAGCAAGATTAGTTTGAGTTAAACTTGGCCATTTAATTTAATTAAACTATTAGTTGCCTAAGCTAATTAGTTCCGTGAACAAAAGAGAGAAGTTGGAGACGGACGAAGAGATTTAGAGAGAAACTTTCTCCATGAGATCTAGGAGAGAAAAATAGAGAAATATGATGAAAATTTAAGGGAAACATGATGAAAATTTAATGGAATTCAAATTCATCGTTTTAGACTTTCGAAATGAGCACCTGGATGATTTTTAAAACCATAAATGAGTTTTTTAAGTTATTCTAACATTTTTAAGCTACAATTACTTTGCAAATTCTCTTTCCTGGAGGCGACGTAAAATTAGCTTGGGTAATACTTGCCACTTAAGCAAGTGAAACTAATAGTTAGTTAGTTCCTAGAACAAAAGAGAGAAGGATGGCGAAAGGCGGAGTGAGTCAAAGGGAAATTCTCGTCTTAAGGGGTAGAAGAGAAAGTTAGAAAAAAGAAAGGTAAACAGAATTAAAATAGAAGTGTATTCAAATTCATCTTTTGGACTTGAGAATTCAACCCCTAGGTCATTTTCACAACATTAAATTAGTTGCTAAAGCTAAACAAATATCGTTACGCTAGAATTACTTAGTAAATTCCCTTTCCTGGAGGCTAAGCAAGATTAGTTTGAGTCAAACTTGGCCACTTAAGCTAATGAAACTAATAGTTGCCTAAGCGAATTAGTTCCTAAAACAAAAGTTAGAAGGACGGACAAGGACGGAGAGAGTTTGAGAGAAACTTTCTTCTTCAGAACTAGAAGAGAAAGTTAGAGAGAACAGTGAAAATAGAATGAAAATTAAAGGAAATTCAAATTCATCGTTTTGAACTTGAGAATTGAAAACTTAGGACATTCTGAAAACATTAAATGACTTGTTTAAGTTAAACTAATATCGTTAAGCTACAACTATGTTGTAAAATCTTTTTCTTGGAGGCTAAGCAAGATTAGTTTGAGTTAAACTTGGACACTTAATCTAATTAAACTAGTAGTTGCCTAAGTTAATTAGTTCCGATTACAAAAGAGAGAAGTTGGACACGGACGAAGAGATTTAGAGAGAAACTTTCTCCTTGAGATCTAGAAGAGAAAAATAGAGAAATATGATGAAAATTAAAGTGAAATAGGATGAAAGTTTAATCGAATTCAAATTCATCCTTTTGGACATTCGAAATAAGCACTTAGATGATATTTAAAACCTTAAATGAGTTTTTAAAGTTATCCTAATATTTTTAAGCCACAATTACTCTGTACATTCTCTTTCTTGGAGGCTATGTAAAATTATTTTGGGTAATGCTTGCCACTTAAGCCAGTAGAACTAATAGTTAGTTATTTCCTAGAACAAACGAGAGAAAGATGGCGAAGGACGGAGTGAGTTAGAGGGAAACTTTCGTCTTGAGTGGTAGAAGAGAAAGCTAGAGAAAAGAAAGGCAAATAGGATTAAAATTGGAGCAAATTCAAATTCATCCTTTTGGACTTGAGAATTCAACCCTTACGAAATGAGCACTTGGATGATTTTTAAAACCTTAAATGAGTTTTTTAAGTTATCCTAATATTTTAAAACTACAATTACTCTGTAAATTCCCTTTCTTGGAGGCTACGTCAAATTAGTTTGTGTAATACTTGCCACTTAAGCTAGTGAAACTAATAGTTAGTTAGTTCCTAGAACAAAAGAGAGAAGGATGGCGAAGGACGGAGTGAGTTAGAGGGAACCTTTCTTTTGGAGCAGTAGAAGAGAAAGGTAGAGAAAAGAAAGGTAAATAGCATTATAATAGGAGCGAATTCAAATTCATCCTTTTGGACATGAGAATTCAACCCTTAGGTCATTTTCAGAACATTAAATTAGTTGCTAAAGCTAAACAAATATCATTACGCTAGAATTACTCAGTAAATTCTCTTTCTTGGAGGCGCCACATAATCTAATTAAACTACTAGTTGCCTAAGCTAATTAGTTTCGAGAACAACAGAGAGAAGTTGGAGACGGACGGAGAGATTTAGAGAGAAACTTTCTCCTTGAGATCTAGGAGAGAAAGTTAAAGAAAAATAGAGAAATATGATGAAAATTAAAGTGAAATAGGATGAAAGTTTAATTGAATTCAAATTCATCCTTTTGGACATTCAAAATAAGCACTTAGATGATTTTTAAAACCTTAAATGAGTTTTTTAAGTTATCCTAATATTTTTAAGCCACAATTACTCTGTACATTCTCTTTCTTGGAGGCTATGTAAAATTATTTTGGGTAATACTTGCCACTTAAGCTACTGGAACTAATAGTTAGTTATTTCCTAGAACAAACGAGAGAAGGATGGCGAAGGACGGTGTGAGTTAGAGGGAAACTTTCGTCTTGAGTGGTAGAAGAGAAAGTTAGAGAAAAGAAAGGCAAATAGGATTAAAATTGGAGCGAATTCAAATTCATCCTTTTGGACTTGAGAATTCAACCCTTACGTCATTTTCACAATATTAAATTAGTTGCTAAAGCTAAACAAATATCGTTACTCTAGAATTACTCAGTAATTCTCTTTCTTGGAGGCTAAGCAAGATTAGTTTGAGTTAAACTTGGCCACTTAAGCTAATGGAGCTAATAGTTGCCTAAGCGAATTAGTTCCTAAAACAAAAGATAGAAGGACAGAGAAGAACAGGGAGAGTTTGAGAGAAACTTTCTTCTTCAGAACTAGAAGAGAAAGTTAGAGAAAAGAATGGAAATAGAATGAAAATTAAAGGGAATTCAAATTCATTGTTTTGGACTTGAGAATTGAATACTTAGGAGATTTTGAAAACCTTAAATGACGTGTTTAAGTTAAACTAATATCGTTAAACTACAATTACGTATTAAAATATTTTTGTGTTTAAGTTAAACAAATATCATTAAGCTACAACTACGTAGTAAAATCTTTTTCTTGGAGGTTAAGCGAGATTAGTTTGAGTTAAACTTGGCCACTTCATCTAATTAAACTATTAGTTGCCTAAGCTAATTAGTTCCGAGAACAAAAGAGAGAAGTTGGAGACAGGCGGAGAGATTTAGAGAGAAGAAAGTTTCCCTCAAAATCTCAAGGAGAAAGTTTCTCTCTAAATCTCTTTTTCCGTCTCCAACTTCTCTCTTTTGTTCTCGGAACTAATTAGCTTAGGCAACTAATAGTTTAATTAGATGAAGTGGCCAAGTTTAACTCAAACTAATCTCGCTTAACCTCCAAGAAAAAGATTTTACTACGTAGTTGTAGCTTAATGATATTTGTTTAACTTAAACACATCATTTAAGGTTTTCAAAATCTCCTAAGTATTCAATTCTCACGTCCAAAACGATGAATTTGAATTCCCTTTAATTTTCATTCTATTTCCATTCTTCTCTCTAACTTTCTCTTCTAGTTCTGAAGAAGAAAGTTTCTCTCAAACTCTTTCTGTCCTTCTCCGTCCTTCTATCTTTTGTTTTAGGAACTAATTAGCTTAGGCAACTATTAGTTTCATTAGCTTAAGTGGCCAAGTTTAACTCAAACTAATATTGCTTAGCCTCCAAGAAAGAGAATTTACTGAGTAATTCTAGCGGAACGATATTTGTTTAGCTTTAGCAACTAATTTAATGTTGTGAAAATGACCCAAGGGTTGAATCCTCAAGTCCAAAAGGATGAATTTGAAGTTGTTGTCTATCAAGACTGTATGTCCTAACTCACTCTTTTTTCTGATATAAAGATTTAAAGTTGTTAAAACTTTTAGATAAATTTTGGAAATTACCACAAAGGGTGGAGATCTTGGAAGATATTCATAACCATTGGATAACACTCTAAGTTCTAAGACTTTGGACAGATTAGTATCTATAAGTGCTATACTAAGGTTTGGATATATGTTGAAATAGACTGGACCATGTGAGAGGCTAGTTTCTATAAGTGATGCTCTCCAATCGAGACATCGACCATCTCGAAGAGTACACTTGATACTGGTATTTTGACCTAATAGAGTCAAAGGCTTAAAGGCTATTTGGACAAGTCCTATGTGGACATACTTATATTTCTGTAAAAAAAGGATAGATATCCTGTATATGGAGGAGATACATGATCTCATCCTCATGCTGGATAGATATTGCATGTTCAAAGGTTTTGATTATTTTTCTACTGGAAAAGTCAAAGGTTCCTATTTTATAGATAGTATCCTGTTTGACCTTAGGGATAGTCCACTTATCTAGGGCTTTCTTAACATCCTGGTAAGCTACAAGCTCTCTGGCTTCTGATGTAGAAGCTACTGTATTAGCTACTGTATTGGATATTGTATTGGCTATGTCTTCTGAAGGTACAGTACTCATGTATGGTTGTATGTGACCATATATGTATAATTAAAATTAAATAAAACAAACTATAACCAAAATTCAACTTGGCTCTGCTACCAATAATAACGGTGCTTGACACATGGTTTAGCTAAGCACGTCTGTCAACGACTTACGAGATCAATTGACCTAACCATAATCATTGTTAATGGTCTGACTCTACGCGACTTGGGTGACGTCCCACTCAACCTTACACTGTTCTACCCTCAATCAGCACAAACCCAGGAAGACTACTGTCCATAGTTTTATTTTAATTTATCTTAATTATGCCAAATATGGCCTCATGATTTTACTGTATAGGTGGTGGAGGCCTTCCGACGGCCGCCCACGCAATTATCTGTTCCTGTATCTGAGATTGAGTTTTTTCACTTTGTTTATTACTATATTCTAATTACTGAAGACCCAATGAGTTATTAGGGAATGTAGTAAGAAAATTTAAATAATTATTTTTTCTTTGAATATGAAAATCTAAAATTTCATGCAAGATAACAAGTATATCAACAGAACTCATACATTAAAAAAGACGAAAGAAAATACTTACAACCAGTACTTCAAGCTTTTATTATACTTCAAAGGGAAAGGAGGAGTACACACTTTTTGAAGAGAGAGAAAGGGAGAGGGCACACTTTAAACTGTTATTATATTTTTACAACTCGTGCCATCAACAAGGGTGAGGCATCCCTTATATAGAAAATAAAAGATAATAAGAGAAGGATGAGGAAGATAGGTGGCGTGTCCTGATTGATTTGGAGTCGATCGTCCTTATCTCGTCGAGATTCTCCTTATCTTTAAGTGTCGACAAGAGACAGTTGGTTGGCCAGCTGTTATGATAGCAGACAAAGGGCTAAGCTTTACCTGAAAGTAGTTTTGTCTTCACATGCGGCTGGAAAGTAATGTTGGAGTAAAGGACAAAGAACCAAATCATTCTTCTTTTCCTTTTCCTTTTCATTTTCCTTTTCTGTCTCTTTCCTGGCTCATCTTTTCAGCAATTAAGCTAGTCAACGAATCCCAAAAATCACCCATGTTTGGCTCATCTAGTTCTTGGGATTCGCCTGCGAATACTGTAAATTCATATTCATCCACAAGAGGATCAAAATGCTCATCTTCTGGTCCACCATGACTACTGGATCCAGACTTCATGTTGGCATCGTCTTTGGAAAAAGATTGCAAGAATTGTTCCTTCATAAAATCCATGCTTCTAATACTTAATTCTTGCTCGGATAATTCTGGATATTTTTGCCATAATTCATTTTGAATTTGGACAAAAGGATTCTGAGCTAGAAGTGCTGGGAGTAATTTTGGTGAGGCATCCTAGCAAGCCTGCATATGGGCTTTGATTGTTTGTAAAATGTCCTTTTGCTGTTGAGGAGTGTCCAGTCCCTTAGTCCACCATTTGGTAAAGAAAACTCTTTTGAAACGTGGAACTTTATTATGAAAATCACACTAGAAATCCCATTTCCAAATCCATGGAATTCCAAAACGTATGACAAAATGGGCTATAGACTTGGACATTGAAATATCGTTATATACTGGAATATGACTGTAAGCAACTTGCCATTTGTTGAAGGCAAGACGAATAGGTTCTGGAAAAGCATCAATCTGTAAGCCAAACTTATTCCACCAAACGAGAAACCAGTTTGGGAGATCGTTTTTGAGAACGTCAGGAATGACACGGATAAACCATGAATGGTTCCGTGGGGGATTCATATAATAAAATGCTTGGGAAAAAGCATTAATATAATCCAATAACTGTAACGAGATTCTTTGTTGCGAATCTCAAGAGATCTGGTATGCGTAGGCAAGATTTTCTGGATAGTGGCTTTACTATAATTCATTGGGCTAGCAGTATGATTGGGTTCAGCCAATGTATGCTTAAACTCAACTGAAGCAGTTTCCCATAACTCATTTTGAATTTGGACAAAAGGATTCTGAGCTCGAAGTGCTGGGAGTAATTTTGGTGAGGCATCCCAGCAAGCCTGCATATGGGCTTTGATTGTTTGTAAAATGTCCTTTTGCTGTTGAGGAGTGTCCAGTCCCTTAGTTCACCATTTGGTAAAGAAAACTCTTTTGAAACGTGGAACTTTATTATGAAAATCACACTGGAAATCCCATTTCCAAATCCATGGAATTCCAAAACGTATGACAAAATGGGCTATAGACTTGGACATTGAAATATCCTTATATACTGGAATATGACTGTAAGCAACTTCCCATTCGTTGAAGGCAAGACGAATAGGTTCTGGAAAAGCATCAATCTGTAAGCCAAACTTATTCTACCAAACGAGAAACCAGTTTGGGAGATCGTTTTTGAGAACGTCAGGAATGACACGGATAAACCATGAATGGTTCCATGGGGGATTCATATAATAAAATGCTTGGGAAAAAGCATTAATATAATCCAAGAACTGTAACGAGATTCTTTGTTGCGAATCTCAAGAGATCTGGTATGCGTAGGCAAGATTTTCTGGATAGTGGCTTTACTATAATTCATTGGGCTAGCAGTATGATTGGGTTCAGCCAATGTATGCTTAAACTCAACTGAAGCAGTTTTTGTAAGTGTTTGTTCAAAAATGTATCTGTACTGATCAAAATGCGGTGGAGCATGTTGGGTAGTAAGATACCGCCTTTTGATTTCCCATGAATCATTCATCCATTGGACATCTTCTGTATTGATATAGAGGACTGTTTCCTCTATGATAGAGTTCTGGAGATAAGATTCTGGAGGTGTTAAGAGGACATCCTTAGTCGTTTGGCTGGATTCCCCTTTTTTACTAGAAAGAGCATTAAGCCTTGGAAATTCTGTATGGTAGGGATTACCCCTTCCGCGGCCCCTTCTGCTTGGGCCTCGGCCTCTACTGGGCATGAGGAAAGCCTTGCAAATATTCACGGGTTAGGAAATCAGGAAGAGAATTATGTTCTCCTTTGATATATTCAACATCAAAATCGAATACTGAAAGTTGGCCTTGCCATGTTGCAAAAATTTGTTTTTGAGTTAAATTCTGGACATCTTTTTTAAAGATTTGTTTTGCTGCAGAACAATCAACTCTTATTAAAAAATGTTGATTTAATAAATCATCCTCGTTTAATAGTCAGATAATTTTTTGCAGCTTGATGCCAAATACCAGAAGTAAAACGTAAAAGTTCTTCTTTTTTACTGTTGGGATTGAATTGTTTTAATATGCCACCATAACCAAGGTTAGAGGCATCAGTCTCAATAATTTTTTTCCATCTGGATTGGGTAAAGAAAGGCAAGGTAGAGTTTTAACTCTAGCTTTGATCTTTTGAACAACTTTTGTGTCACGACCCCAAACCGCCCCTAGTAGTTTAGTGCCGTGATGGCCAGTAACCCGAGATTACCGAAGGCCAACTTTCAAAATTCACACACAAACAGAGTATAAATATATATATGGGGCTCACAAGTGCGGAAGCAAAATTTTAAAGTACAAGTGGTCCATAAGAGCAGTGCGTAAGTTACATGGAATAGCATACAACTTTACATAATATTACCACTTGGATACAAATACAATAAAGTACAAAATACATTTTACATCTTGATCAAAAGGCTTCTTTCAGCCGACATGTGCAAATTACAAGCATTATAAGCCGAGAAGCATAATTTTCAAGACTGCCGACGTGTATGCAATTTAAGCCGATATAACAAAACCCCAAACAGCTTACGAGTCACACTTAGGCATCACCGCCTTCCTGCTCATCACCTACATATATATAGAGAGGGTGAGCTTGGATACTCAGTGAATAGTATGAGAAATAAAGGGGTTTGCATGACTGGCATTCAAGATCTTTATCAAACAATACATAACATAGTTGTTACAAGCCAAGGGATGAATCAAGTCCATCTTCCAAATCTATCAAGTTTCAAAGGATGCTTACTGACGTCATTATAATACAAGTGATGACATCTCGGCAAACAAGACCCACGCGGTAAAACCGTCAGTGGCAAACAAGACAAGACAAGGCAAGACAAGGGAGATATCTCAATTCAATGGTGTCGTTGCATTATAGACCGGACACTAAGGACTTGTGCTACTAATGCTTAGAGTCCCCTAGCACGTACGGACTTCCAAACTTTGTGCTACAAACGCTTATAGTCCCTTAGCACGTACGAACTTCCAAACTTTGTGCTACAAATGCTTATAGTCCCTTAGCACGTACGGACTTCCAAACTTTGTGCTACGAATGCTTATAGTCTCTTAGAACGTACGGACTTCCAAGAATGTCATCAAAATAAAAAAATATATATATATTTTCCAATTAGGAATAACCATTCATGCTTACAAATACTTTCTCAAAACGGGGCAAAACGAGACTTTATCAAAACATTATAACATAGCTTTATTAAAAATACCACTCACTTAGTTCTTGAGACGTCGGGGTCAAGGCAAGTCCAAACTCTACAAACACATGGCAAAGTCGGTTGAATGCACTTTCAAACAAGTTTCACATGCATGTAGATGATCTCGGCATTTCCCCAAGACTAAGTCAAATCAGAACAAACACAATTCTTTATCTCGGGAAAACATGCTGGGCGACTACCAGGTCTAGGCCGAGGTCCCACACCTCCTTGCCGAGGTGTTGCCTCGATGGCCACATTCAGTGGAATGAAGTCGGGAAAAATCTGGGTTTCCCTTTCTTGAAGAACATGATGAACATGAAGAACATGAACATGAGGGAGATGAATGCAAGGATCATGATTTGTTGTTACAAAATCTGGGATTTCATGCTATGAGTTCAAAAACATGGACCTGGGTACCCATATTCAAGGATCTAGTGAGAACGAACACAAAAACATGAAACTTAAATAGAACCTTCCAGATCAAACAAGACCTTTCTTTCAAGAATACGTGAACACCATTTTCTCTTTCCAAAACCAACTTTAAATCGATGCATGACATGCAAAACAGGTTCGATCATGCAATGCAGCTAGATGATTAGTAAGAATGACAAGAGTAGATCAAAAATCTAACCTCAATACGCGAATCTAATGGTTTGATCTCTAGGAATCAAGCTCGAAACCCACTCTCTCACTCTAAACTTCTTCTTCTTCTTCTGGAGCTTCTCTCTCCTCACAACCAAAGACATATAGCGAAATGATTCATTTCTAAGTCTGTTGGCTGACTTAACCCTCTACAGAGGCACGTGGCAGCGGCTGGTTGGTGCTAAACAGAAAGGTGACTGAGTGACAAGACAAAACTATGACAAAGTGTGTTCAACAAGCAAGACGGCATGGGCACTCTGGCAATTAAGGACCTCGGCTATATCAAGACATCGACAAGTAGGGAATGATGACCTCAGCTAGGAAGGACAACACTTGACTAAGCTGTGCCACACCTTGGCCTAGATGTGCCACGCCTCGGTCTAGGTCATACCACTCCGGGACAAGATCACTTGGGTGCAAAGGTAACATCTCGGCGTAGATGATTCACACCTCGGTCTAGGTGATGAACACCTTAGCCTAGATAATGACGTCTTGGCCAATATGTCAAGGCGAGGGTGGAGGTCAAACAAAGTGGTTCCAAGATAACTGAAAATGACCTCAGCTAAACTCACACCAAGCAAGATACAAAACATGCTGTAACATTTAAACGAACAGGGACAAGACTCGAAATGCAAGTTTACAAGACGGAATCACATGAATGCATATGAGTATGGTTAGGATAGCATGAGGGTTATTACATCCTACCCCCCTTAAAGAAGTTTGGTCCCCAAACTTGAGTTACCTTGGTTCGAGAATAACTCCGGGTATCGGACTTTCATTTCCTCTTCCATTTCCCACGTAGCATCCTTTCCGTAAAGCTCTTTCCATTCAATCTTCACCATCGGTATTACCTTATTTCTCAAACGCCTTACTTGCCTATCGATGATACGTATCGGTTCTTCTTCATAGCTTAGGCCTTCATCAACCACAATCCCGAAATGATCGATCACATGTAGTGAATCCCGTACATACTTCCTCAACATCGAGATATGAAACACATCATGAACTTGACTTAATCTCGGTGGTAAAGCTAGTCTATAGGCAACCGGGTTAACTTTCTCAAGAATTTCAAATGGTCCAATGTAACGGGGTGCCAATTTACCCTTCTTCCCAAATCTTGAAACTCCTTTCATCGGCGAGGTTTTCAGGAACACATGATCCCCTACTTCGAATTCTAACTCCTTCCTTCTCTGGTCAGCGTAACTCTTTTGTCGGCTCTGAGCGGTTCTGATTCTCTGTTGGATAAGCTTAATCTTTGTGGTTGTTCTTTGAACTAAATCTGGGCCGATCAAAGCTTTATCTCCTACTTCGGTCCAACATATCGACGATCTGCACTTTCTCCCATACAAGGCTTCATACGGTGCCATGCCAATGCTAGCTTGGTAGCTGTTGTTGTAAGCGAACTCTACTAATGGCAAATGCACTTCCCAGCCTCCCTTGAAGTCCAATACACACAGTCTAAGCATATCCTCAAGTGTTTGAATTGTTCTCTCTGTTTGGCAATCGGTCTGCGGATGAAAAGCTGTACTAAACCTCAATTCGGTCCCCAAAGCCCTTTGTAAACTCTGCCAAAATCTAGAAACAAATTTTGGATCTCGGTCTGACACGATGGACATCGGCACACCATAAAGTCTAACGATCTCATTCATATAAAACACAGCAAGTCGGTCGGTATTGAACAAAGTCCTAACCGGCAAGAAATACGCTGACTTAGTTAACCTGTCGACTATAACCCAAATCGAATCCATTCCTTTCTGTGTCTTCAGCAAACCAATCACAAAGTCCATGGAGATGTCTTCCCATTTTCACTCAGGAATCGGCAAAGGTTGGAGAAGTCCTGCTGGCCTCTGATGTTCCGCTTTCACTTGTTGACAATACAAACACTGAGACACGAACTCGGCTATCTCTCTTTTCATATTCGGCCACCAAAAGGTCTGTTTCACATCCTGATACATCTTGGTGTTCCCTGGGTGAACTGCAAATCTGGATCCATGAGAGTCTTGCAAAATCCTTCTTTTCAATTCCGGGACGTCGGCCACGCACAACCTTCCTTCAAACTTAAGCACTCCATTCTCAAGGGTGTAACCCGACCTCGGCTTGGTGGTAATCTCGTCGGCTACCTTCTTCAGGAATCCGTCCTCCATTTGCCTTGCCTTTACTTCCCCAATAGTAGTCGGCTCCACTGAAATCATGGCTAGACACGCCAAATTCCCAACCATCTTCCTGCTCAAAGCGTCGGCTACGGTGTTAGCCTTACCTGGATGATATTGAATCTGCATATCGTAATCTTTCAACAACTCAAGCCATCTTCTCTGCCTCAAATTCAGTTCCTTCTGGGTGAACAAATACTTCAAACTCTTGTGGTCCGTAAAAACTTGGCAAGAGGCTCCATGCAAGTAGTGGCGCCAAATCTTCAAAGCAAACACCACGGCTGCCA
>NW_021027726.1:53602-76001 GCF_004153795.1 Camellia sinensis
GGTACTGCTATCCTTGAGAAGTCCTTCACAAACTTTCTGTAATAACCTGCCAAGCCCAGAAAACTACGAACCTCGGACACGTTGGTCGGCGTCGGCCAATTCACAATGGCTTCAATCTTACTGGGATCAACTGATATACCCTCTTCATTAATCACATGCCCTAAAAATGAGATGCTGGAAAGCCAAAACTCGCACTTACTCAACTTGGCGTACAGCTTCTTGTCTCTCAAAATTTGCAGGGCAAGCCTCAGATGGTTCTCGTGCTCAATTGTGCTCTTGGAATAGATCAATATGTCGTCAATAAAAACAACTACGAACTCATCCAAATACGGCTTAAAGACTCTGTTCATCAAGTCCATGAACGCTGCCAGAGCATTGGTCACTCCGAAAGGCATTACCAAAAATTCGTAGTGGCCATACTTTGTCCGAAAAACAGTCTTCTCAATGTCATCGGCTTTAATTTTCAGCTGGTGGTAGCCCTACCTAAGGTCAATCTTGGAAAAGACTCGTGTCCCTTGTAATTGATCAAGTAAGTCGTCAATCCTAAGCAATGGGTACTTGTTCTTGATGGTTACCTTATTAAGTTCTCTGTAATCAATGCAAAGGCGAAGCGTGCCATCCTTTTTCTTAACAAATAAAACAGGTGCTCCCCACGGTGAAGTGCTCGGCCTGATGAATCCCTTATCCAACAATTCTTGTAACTGTAGTTTCAATTCTCTAAGTTCAGCTGGGGCCATCCTATAGGGTGTTTTGGAGATAGGTTGCGTTCCCGACACGAGGTCCACAGTAAACTCTATTTCTCTATCGACTAAGTGGCCAGGCAGCTCATTTGGAAAAACATCAGGAAATTCCTTAACAACTGGTATGTCGACTAACTCAACACTTCCATTCAAATCACTTAGTATACTGCAGAAATAACCCTAACACCCTTTTTGGATCAACTTATAGGCTTTCATGGATGAGATTAAGTAGGGTGGGGGTACTACTCCCTTACCTTGGAAAAAGGCCTCGATTTTGTTTGGGGTCCTCAATGTAACGCTCTTAGTAACACAATTAATGGATGCATGATGCGCTACTAACCAATCCATTCCCAATATGACATCAAAATAAGTCATGCTAAATGGCATCAAATCAGCTAATAATTCTATATCCTCAATCATCACAACACACACCCTATATATGGATGCAATAAGTATAGTTCCGTAGATGGAGTAGATACAGATAGCACATAATCAAGGGGTTCTAACGGTCTGTTCAACTTCTCGACAAACTTAACAGATACAAAGGAATGCATAGAGCCCGAATCAATCAAGACGTATGCAACTTGAGAGCAAATTGAGAGTGTACCTGACACTACCGTTTTAGCATTCTAGGTGTCTCCTGGCATGCATCTGTAGCTAGATTAGGATAGTAATCATGAATATAATTTAAACTACCCAAAAATCTCTGTAATTGAGTTTTATCTTTAATTTCATTTGGAAATTTAGATGCAAACTCCATGCTTCGGTTAATTGGAATAATGGTTACCATTATGAATATTGTGGCCCAAAAATCTGACTGTAGTTTGGAAAAGTTTCATCTTTTGATGCAAAAACTACCAATCCATTTCTGATAATGACATGCTTAAATATATTAAGATGTTTCATATGCTGGTCAACAGATGATGAAAAAATTAGAACATCATCAATGTAACAAATAGCAAATTCTGTATAAGGATTGAAAATATCATTCATTATATGCTGGAATTCTGATGGAGCATTTTTCAATCCAAATGGCATAACATTCCATTCAAAATGTCCAAAAGGTATTGTAAAAGTAGTTTTATACTTGTCCTTTTCGGCAACTTCGACCTGCCAATATCCAGATTTCATATTAAATTTTGAAAATATAACAGCATCCTGTAAGCGATCTAAAAGATCTTTTTTATTTGGAACTGGATACCTAATCCATTGTAAGGCATCATTTAGAGGTTTGTAATTAATTACCAGTCTTGGCACAACTCTTTCAATTTCTACATTCTTATTAACATGAAATGCTGTACAACTCCAAGGAGATTTACTGGATCTAATAAGTTTTTTCTGGAGAAGAGTACTAATCTCTTCTTTACAGAGTTCTAAATACTCTTTTTTCATCTGACTAGGACGAGCTCTGGCTGGAATTTTACGCTCATCATATCCTGGCTCATTAGAAAGAGAAACAATATGTTTCTTCCTATTCCAAAAAGCATTTGGAATATCACTACAGATTTCATTTTGAAATTCTTGTTCAAGTGATTTAATCTTTTGCTGGAAAGAAGATTGCTGTAATCTTTGTTCTGTAGTTAGAAAACTAATTTCTTTTTGTAAGAAATTAATTTATTTTTCTTTGAAATTAACTAGATCTTTGATTTGATCTAATTCTTTGGTGTAAGGTTCTGTAATAAACTCAAAAATAATTAGTTGATCATTTAGGGTTGTATGAATGCCAATAGAGTCAATCTTAGTTATTGGCATTAATAAACACGGAAATGGTGTCCCTAAAATTATTGCTTGAGACATATTTTTTATTAGGACAAAGGATGTGGGTAAACACAATCCTTGATTGCAAATAAGCACTTCTGGAAGTTTGTACCTAATGTACAAAGAATTACCACTTACACTGGTGAGTGATTGAGTTGTTTTCTAGAAATATTTGGTAGGAATTAATCCTTCCTGAATACAATTCATATAGCCACCACTGTCTACAAGAGCAATGGCGTCTTTTATTATAAATTCTGGTTTATAATAAAAGTAATTCTGATATACCATTTCTGGAAAGTAACTTTGCTAATAAGGTTCAAGTATACTAAAGATGCATCTTGAATAGTACTGGATTCAGTTACTTCTAATTTTTCTGTATTTTTGGAACCAACTTGTTCTTTGATTCTTTTAAGATCTGTATTAATAGCAATATTTCCTGTTTGTAAATGCTTTATTTCAACTTTTAAAGCGTTTACTTCGATTTTCAGATCCTGGATTGTTCTGGGTTTTTCTTCAGAAGTATTTTGAATTCTTTTATATACTTCTTTCATATTGTAATGCTTTGGAGGTAAAATTTCTTCTTTTTTGTGTTGTTGGTAGCATAGTTCAAGAAATTTTAATTTCATTTTTGAATCTGTGATTTAATCAACAATATTCAACATTTGCTATTCATCATCTGTAAGAACATTGATACTGGGACTACTAATATCCAGTCCATTCATCTCAACTATTGTTTTCCAATAATTGGTTTCTTATGTTATTTGATTAATTTGAGGTTTACAGGAACAAATTTTTGGAGGGGATTCCTGATCAGTATCAGAAGATGATGAATATAGTATTACAATACCATCATCTGAAGTAGAGTCTGAATCAGAGTCTTCATAAAGCATCTGAAGAATTTGTTGCTAAATTTCATCATCTAAAGCTAATTCATTTAATTTTTGTTGAATCTTAACTTTGCAACGAATAACATAGTGACCTGTTCGGCCACACTTGTAACATTTAACTGTAGATTTATCTTTTTGTGGATAAGATTTTTTTTGTTTGCCTTTAGTTCTAGAAGGCTGGGGTTGCTGAAAAGTTTGTTTATGATTTTTATTTTTTCTGGATTTCTTGGAATAATTTTTAATGATTTTCCAAATTTATATTTTTTATGTTTACGTTTGGATGGATATTGGATTTTAGTTTCATAGGAAAATTGTTCACAAAATTCACTTAATTCATTATGACTTTGTTTTTTCTTTTGATTCTGTATTTTCAGATCATTGCAAAGGGCAAGACCTTCTTCGGTAACAATTGTTATGAGTTGACCATAAGTATATTCTGAATATGGAATAGACATTTTGCTATGCTTATCCCTCAATTTTTTTCTGATTCTTTCAGCAAAGAGAGTGGGAAGGCCATCAATGAATTTGGCTTTCCAATATTCACTGTTAGTGTCAGATCTTCTGACAACTCTCATCATGAACACCTCTTTATACCATCTAAAATGGGATAAAGAAAGATATCTTAAATTCTGTAAAAGTTCTATACTCTTATCTAGAATTGTATTGATAAGAGTATAAACAGCGTCTTGTTCAGATTGAACAGTACCTGTTAAAGGATCTGTAATTCTTTTAAGGGCTGTTAAGATTTCTGTTTGTTGTGTTTCTGTAATAATGTTATCCCACCATCTTTTCAGGATGCCGGTAAAACCATTGACCAGAAATCCGGCGATTTCATGATCATCATTTTCATTATGTTTGCAAATTGTTGAATACATAACCATTTCGTGCAACAATTCAAATATCTGGTATTCAGAAAGACCATGTATATTCCATTCATAAATGGTTTTTCCATGATAGGATTTCTGTGTTTGTAAAAAATCTTCTTCGTAAAGAAGATCCATAGGAGTGCTTCTAGGGTAATAATATCTCGTTGGAGCGGTCCTAGTAGAATTTCTAGAAGTTTCTCCATAATGAACTTTGTTTATGAAGGTTGGATTTTCCCGAAAATTATTTTCAATTTCTATAATTTTAGAAAGTGTAAAATTTTCTTCATTTGGATTATGCTGTCTGGATAACATATTAATAGAAGAAGATTCTCCAATTTTAAGACTTTGAATCTTATCAACAAGAGTATCCATGAATTCCGTATCTTTCTTAGTAGTAGATAACATAAATTTAGTTACTTCTAAAGGAGGTTTAATTGTTACTGGAATAACTTCATTTTTAACTTCAGATTTTGCCTGTAAGTGACAACTGTTTTTAATACGATTAATTGTTTCTTCAATTCCGGCGAGTTGTTTGCCAGCTGTTTGCAAAAACAGATTTGTATAATTATGCTGTTTGAATATAGGTACCATATCCTGAATGAGAATAGGATCCCTATAGCGACCCCGGCCTTCTCCCATTTGATTATTGTATCCGGACTTAGGTTCCGTAGATTCTGTCATTGTATAATGGTTGTTGTTGTCCCTTGTTTTTTTCTCATTTGGAATTATAGGATGTGTTGGGCAGGTTTGTTTCAGGTTGGTTGGGTTTAGAAATCAAGTGTTGCTGTCCAGTATTTTGGATCTTCGCTCGAGCGAGGAGTTTGTCGCTCGAGCGAGCTGTTGTTTTTGGTTCTTCGCTCGAGCCGGGGTTTGGTAGCTCGAGCGAGAGTTTGCGTCTGGTTTGGACCTGTAGCTTTGCATTCTTGGCTCGAGCGAGCTTTTCTTCGCTCGAGCGAGTTAGTTCGTTCTTCGCTCGAGCGATAGCTCCTTCGCTCGAGCGTGAGTCTGGTTATAGACCTGAGGGTTTGAGTTCTTCGCTCGATCGAGTTTTCTTTCGCTCGAGCGAGCTTTTGGGTTGTTGGCTCGAGCAAGGCTTCCTTGGCTCAAGCGGTTCTTCCATACAGAGAGAGTTTCTGTGGCTTAGTCAGACCCATCGGCTTCAGGACATCCAAGAAAAGTCATTGGTTTGAGGATGTTACTTCTTCTCGTTTGTGATTTGAGGTCGACTGTTTGTGTAACTGTTTCATGGTTTTGTGGGATTGAAATTCTTGAGATTTTTGTAAGATTGAGAGCTTGAGATTGAGAAACTGAACGATGGATTGGTGTGAACGATCATGTGGGAGATGCAGACAAGCAGGAGAGAGAGAGAGAGAGAGAGAGAGAGAGAGAGAGAGTGTGTTGAATCGTCACTAATGAGAAAAGAAAAGAGGGTAGCCCCCACACATAAGAAAACATACTAGATTCCACAGAAATAGCTGATATGAGAGGACCATAATTTCCTTTAGTGGGGACCGCTCTTGTTGCTTTTCCTGCCCAATAAAAGTGAATCTCTATAGTATTATTCTTCACAAGTGTAGTGAACCTTTGAACCACTGCCTTATCAACCCCATGTGCAACATTTTCTATATTAAAATCCGACAAAACCAGTACATCCTGTAACAACAAATGAAATCAAATACGTTTTTGTTGCATCTAGAATGAACAATCACAAATGTCTTTTTCAACAAGCACAATCACAAAGTCGCTAAGTACATGGATAAAAACATCAAATATGAGTCTTCCAAGACTTTGAAATGATTGGTTGTTTCTGAGTATTATCTCAACAAAATGAAGTGTAACTGTATATTGCTCATTTGCTAAGCGATGCCCATAGTAAGTAAGAGACAAATGAGAGAGTCGAGCATTTGTGTACAACTGAGAGTCATCCATTGTGATAATTGATTTTTTTTTTTTGGCAACATAGATCCCATCTATGTCAGTATCCCAAAAGAGTCCAGTAGTACTAGTACCCCAATTTGGTGATACTGAAAGAAATTCTGTTGGACTTCCTGTGTCTTCATCTGCTTCATGTTGGCATGAGTTGTATTATTTCCAATTGTATTACTTCCATAAATAAGTTTTTTTTTTCCTTACATAGTTTTCCCTGTCCATATCTGTATTGACTTGGTGCCTACTCCAAGATCTCTTACGCCTATATAAGGCCTCTTGTATATTCTCTCTAAGTAATTTTTTATTAGAATAAAATTTATCACTTCATTCTTTTGTCTGAAAATTGAACTCAAAGATGAAGAATTATGCATGCATGTCACAATTCAACCCAATTCTACAATAATTCATGTGATTCTAGCTGATGTAAGCCTGTAGGGCATTTTATTCGATGTTACATGTAATGCTTTATTTAGTAATACTCTGATGAATGAATTAATAAATTGTCTTCTTTAAATAATGCATATCGATGATATATTATGGGTTAATTTTGAGGGCGTTACAATCCCTATTTTGTGATTCGTGTGGAATTTCCATATAAGCAGTAATGGCTAAAGGTTTGGTATTACTGCTTAATGGTTATAATTCCAGGGGTTGGGTTGGTGGATGGACAGAATTAAAACTTTGACCATCGGTGGTGACCCAAGTTTTCTGCATATTCCCAACGACTTTAACTTGAGATTCTGTAAGAGTGATATTTTCAACATACCACCAAAGAAAAGACAATAATTTTTTATGTTGTTCTAAATGAACATAATACTAGTTTTTATATTGTTCTAACTGGAGTGGGGTATGGTAACTAAAATACCATTCTCTAAATGTTCTGTATTTTTCTTTCTGTAGATCCTCATTTAAGGCTTTTCTAATTTTACTTCCTGGAGTAAAATCCATTAGGTTTCAAAATTCATATCACTGGCTGTAGGGGCTATAAGGCCTTCTGGATTCATAATCACCATGTGGTATTTGATTCTCTGAAAATTGAAGTCCCTGAACTATAGGATCAGCTGTAGGTTCAGGTTGTTGTGTATCACTTGGAGGTCTGGAGGTTGGTCTTGAAGACATTCCTTGAAAGACCGACTCAGCTGGTTCAAATAACGATTGTCTGGAAGACGCAGGTAAATCTACTCTATAAGATGGAGAAGTTCTATAACTGGTACTAGACATACTTCTGGATAAAGACCTTTGTGGCCTTTTAAAGGTAAGGTAAACATTTCCTCCATGTGTCTGGATTACTTCATCCAATGTTTGTTGGACAATTGGCTGAGCTGGAACAGCTTGGTTTATCTGCCGTCTATCTGGAAATTTTATTTCTTGCCACGGTATCATTTTTGGCACTGCAACTGGGCTACTGAAAATGTTGGTGTCTATCAGGGTTGTATGTCCTAACTCGCTGTGTTTTCTGATATAAGGATTTAAAGTTGTTAAAACTTTAAGATAAATTTTGGAAATTACCACAAAGGGTAGAGATCCTGGAAGATATTCATAACCATTGGATAACACTCTAAGTTCTAAGACTTTGGACAGATTAGCATTTGTAAGTGCTGTACTAAGGTTTGGATATATGTTGAAATAGACTGAACCATGTGAGAGGCTAGTTTCTATAGCTCCCATAAGTGATGCTCTCCAATCGAGACATCGACCATCTCAAAGAGTACACTACTGAAAAAAAAAATGTGAGATACTAAGACATAAAAAATTTCTTAGGGCCTTATGGGTCCTGTCAAGCTATCATGTATATTATTGACACTTTTTTATGATTAAATTATGAGTATCTGGAATAATTTTTTATATTGAAAAGTGATTCAAATAATATATTAGACTCTATCTCCATATAATATAAAGTAGTTTATGTCAGTCTATTTTGAATTGGCCGTTCAACTTAAAAATCACAATTTTTTTTTTATATATATTTTAAGTTGTGAAAAGAAAACAAACATTCATATATGTAACAGAAAAATTAGAAAATTAGATTGTTTAGAAATTTATTCATAATATTAAGTTCAATTATGTATAGTTAGCCTCACATTTGAAATAAAATCATCTAATATTTTTTTTAACATCTCGTTTGTATTTAATTTCTGCAATTGTAATATTATAAGTTGAATACTTCAGCCACATGAGAATGGAATCAGGACTAGAGCATTTGAAGAGAGCAACAGAGAAAGGACACGTGGAGGCCTCATACGTGTGTGGTATGATCCTCCTCTCTAGGGGTGGGCAATCAACAAAACAAGGCCTAAAGCTACTAAATGCAATAAACAATACTTTTTCAAATTCAAAGAGCTTGAGAATCCAAGAGTGTAGAGAAAGAATCAAAGCCATTATTCACACAATGTGGATCAACAATCATACGGTTAGCCAACAAACAAATTTCTGTTGTCATGGAAAAACTTGAACCATCAGAGTGAGGGAGACATGGAGAGGCCACGAACAAAAGGATGACAACATGAGTTGTGAAGCTTGTAAATGGGATAGAGAACTCAACTTGTTCTGTAACATGTTAATGGGTAGGAGTGTTTAGATTATTTATAGAAGTTGTGCTATATAAATACATAAATCCAATATAGGTCTCTTTTGGTAACTAAGTTAAAAGTTAGTTTATGGATTTTTTAACTTTATTCTAAAGCCTATTTTGGACAGTAACCCTATCCAAAATAGGCCTTGGAATAAAGATAGATGGACATAGTACAACATATAGACAAAAATCAACACTGTCAGAAGTGGGAGAAACATGGAGGAGAGGCCGGGAAGAACAAGATGACAACATAAGTTGTCAAGGTTGTAAATGAAACGAAGAAGTCAAACTTGCTTTGCAACGTTACTTCCTAAGATTGTTTACATCATTTTATTTATTAATTAATTATGATTATGGTATGTTCAACTCTATGGCTTTAATGGGACACCATATATATATATATATATATATTAATTACCATGAGATTTGTCATGAAAGATTGCTAAATTTATATTCCTCAGATATTCATAGACCTATATGTTAACTTAGTGATCGAACTCAGTGAGTTGAAAGGATCATTTTTTTTATCCAAAATTCGAATGGCCATTGTTAATTTTCTTTAGTTGACAACGATTTAAAAAAAAAATAAAAAAATTGACGATGAAATTAAAATTTCAAACATTTCCTTTCATAAGCATAACCGATTGTATTAATAAAAAAAAATGGAAGAAATATATATATATATATATTGAACTCCAAAAAAAAGACTCGTGGAATATCATAATATTCGTGGATTCTGGTTCTAGAGTAACTAATTGCTGGTTATATTTAATTCAACCCATAGGAAAAAACTCATCACCGAGGCAACCAATTGACATTCTTATGCACTACAAAAAAGGCTAAGCTTTGATCAGATTACAATACAAAGTCCCATAGAGAGAGCGTGCCTCCCAGGATTCAAACCTGACTCACCTTTGTGAAAATGCAATGTGTTATGCATTTGATGGTGGAAGAATTATATGTTGTTTGACTGATTGTCCTAGTAGACAAAAATAGGAGAATTACATTGACATGGTGTCAATAAAATATATTTTCCAACAAAAAATATTATAAATATTAGTAATTAATATTATAAATATTTTTATTAATTTATAATTTTTTTCCTCTAATACCACTGTAAAGTAATTATCCTCACAAAAATTAAGTTTCATACAAAATGACTAATAAAAATATCCGTATTGGATATGACATTGATGTTAATAATATTTGTAGGGGGGTTCAAGGTTAGAGGGGTGATTAGAGAGGCAAAACTATGTTAATGGTCCAATAATGGTGGAAATGGTTGGAGAATGAATAGCAACAACTATCTAGGAGTTGGAGAGTGTGTAGTTGGGTAAGGGTGAAGCAAGTGGCTCAAGAAGAAATGTATGGTAATACCAAAATGGGCAGCATCTCCCCCAAAATCTCCAAAATTACTCTTTTGAACCTTGGGAAATGGATCCTATGGCTTTTCCTTGGTACCAAGAGGACACCAAGTGGCCAAATAGAGAGAGCACATGTGTCCTAGAGGATCACATAGAATATTCTACCTTTGGCCACCAGGTTGAAGGTGCCACGTGTCCGTCTGCATGTACTGTGTACTATCTGTTTGTCTCTGCAACTACTTTTTTGAGCCTTAGCAAAGTGTAGTTACAGCGGGGGTGTTTGCGTTTGCACTTGCCTTCTCAACTTGAACCTTAGTAAGTGCACTAGCAGCGGTGAACCTTGCCGCTACACTTGCCATCTTAGTTCTATTTGGCCAGTAAAGGCATTCTCTGGACTCGATTAGTCTGCTATCGACTATGTTCGTGCTCACCTCTACGAAGCCTCTACCGTTAGCCACCTAATCACAAACTCCCTAGCTTCCCAGGGCGAAGGCCACAGCTAAGCCTGCTATCAGCCATGTTGTGCCTTAGTACCAAGCCCAAGGGGGATTCCTTAGTCCTTCCTGTGTAACTAAGGCAGGTCCACGACCTGAGTAATGGAAATGGAGTCCCTTATGCTTCGGCTACCCTGCTCGAGGAGATAAGGACGATCGACTCCGAACCAATCAGGACACGCCACCTGTCTTCCTCATCCATCTCTTATTATCTTTTATTTTCTATATAAGGGATGCCTCACCCTTGTTGATCGCACGAGTTGTAAAAAATATAATATCAGTTTGAAGTGTGCTCTCTCTCTCTCTCTCTCTTCAAAAAGCGTGTACTCCTTCTTTCCCTTTGAAGTATAATAAAAGCTTGAAGTACTGGTTGTAAGTATTTTCTTTCATCTTTTTTAATGTATGAGTTCTGTTGATATACTTGTTATCTTGCATGAAATTTTAGATTTTCATATTCAAAGAAAAAATAATTATTTAAATTTTCTTACTACATTCCCTAATGACCCCTGGGGTCTCCAGCAATTAGAATATAGTAACAAAACAGATTGAAAAAACTCAATCTCAGATACAGGAATAGATAATTGCGTGGGAGGCCGCCGGAAGGCCTCCACCACCTATACAGCAAAATCATGAGGCCATATATGGCATAATTAAGATAAAGTAAAATAAAACTATGGACAGTAGTCTTCCTCAGTTTATGCTGATTGAGGGTAGAACAGTGTAAGGTTGAGTGGGACGTCACCCAAGTCATGTTGAGTCAGACCATTAGCAGTGATTGCTGTTAGGTCATGTGATCTCGTAAGTCGTTGACAAACGTGCTTAGCTAAACCCTATGTCAAGCACCGCAATTATTGGTATCAGAGCCAAGTTGAATTTTGGTCATAGTTTGTTTTCTTTAATTTTCATTATACATATACGGTCACATATAACCATACATGAGTACTGTAACTTTAGAAGACATAGCCAATACAATATACAATACAGTAGCTTCTACCTGAGGAGCCAGAGAGCTTGTAGCTTGCTAGGATGTTAAGGAAGCCCTAGATAAGTGGACTATCCCTAAGATCAAACCAGATACTATCTATAAGATAGGAAACTTTGATTTTTCTAGTAGAAAAATAATCAAAACCTTTGAACATGCAGTATCTATCCAGCATCAGGATGAGATCATGTATCTCCTCCATATACATGATCTCTATCCTTTTTTTCCAGAAATATAAGTATGTCCACATAGGACTTGTCCAAATAGCCTTTAAGGCTTTGACTCTATTAGGTCAAAATACCAGTATCCAGTGTATTCTTCGAGATGGTCGATGTCTCGTTTGGAGAGCATCAATTATGGGGGCTATAGAAACTAGCCTCTCACATGGTCCAGTCTATTTCAACATATATCCAGACCTCAGTATAGCACTTACAGATGCTAATCTGTCCAAAGTCTTAGAACTTAGAGTGTTATCCAATGGCTATGAATATCTTCCAGGATCTCCACCCTTTGTGGTAATTTCCAGAATTTATCTTAAAGTTTTAACAACTTTAAATCCTTATATCAGAAAACAGAGTGAGTTAGGACATACAGTCCTGATAGACACCAACCTTTTCAGTAGCCAAGTTGCAGTGCCAAAAGTGATACCGTGGCAAGAAATAAAATTTCCAAATCGATGGCAGATAAACCAAGCTGTTCCAGCCCGGCCAATTGTCCAACAAACATTGGATGAAGTAATCCAGACACAAGGAGGAAATGTTTACCTTACCTTTAAAAGGCCACAAAGGTCTTTATCCAGAAGTATGTCTAGTACTAGTTATAGAACTGCTCCATTTTATAGAGTAGATTTACACGAGTCTTCCAGACAATCGTTATCGGAACCAGCAGAGTCGATCTTACAAGGAATGCCTTCAAGACCAATCTCCAGACCTCCAAGTGATACACAACAACCTGAACCTACAGTTGATCCTATAGTTCAGGGAGTTCAATTTTCAGGGAATCAAATGCCGCATGGTATTTATGAATCAAGAAGGCCTTATAGCCATACAGCCAGTGATATGAATTTTGAAATCTAATGGATTTTACACCAGGAAGTAAAATTAGAAAAGCCTTATATGAGGATCTATAGAAAGAAAAATACAGAACATTTAGAGAATGGTATTTTGGTTACCATACCCCTCTCCAGTCAGAACAATATAAAAACTAGTATTATGTTCATTTCGAACAACATCAAAAATTACAATCTTTTCCTTGGTGGTATGTTGAAAATATCACTCCTACAAAATTTCAGATTAATGTCATTGAGAATATGCAGAAAACTTGGGTCACCACCGATGGTCAAAGTTTTGCTTCTGTCCATCCACCAACCCAACCCAACCCAACCCAAAATCTGACTGTAGTTTGGAAAAGTTTCATTTTTGATGCAGAAACTACCAATCCATTTATGATAATGGCATGCTTAAATATATTAAGATGTTTCATATGCTGGTCAATAGATGATGAAAAAAGTAAAACATCATCAATGTAACAAATAGAAAATTATGTATAAGCATTGAAAATATCATTCATTAAAACATCATCAATGTATCAAGTAGAAAATATCATTCATTAAGACGTTTCAATCCAAATGGCATAACATTCCATTCAAAATGTCCAAAAGGTACTGTAAAAGCAGTTTTATACCTGTCCTTTTCGGCAACTTCGACCTACCAATATCCGGATTTCATATCAAATTTTGAAAATATAATAGCATCCTGTAAGCGATCTAAAAGATCTTTTTTATTTGGAACTGGATACCTAATCCATTGTATGGCATAATTTAGAGGTTTGTAATTAATTACCAGTCTTAGCACACCTCTTTCAATTTCTGCATTCTTATTAACAAAAAATGTTGTATAACTCCAAGGAGATTTACTGGACCTAATAAGTTTTTTCTGGAGAAGAGTACTAATCTCTATTTTATAGAGTTCTAAATACACTTTTTTCATCTGAATAGGACAAGCTCTGGTTGGAATTTTACGCTTATCATATCCTGGTTCATAAGGAAGAGAAACAATGTGTTTCATCCTATTCCAAAAAGCATTTGGAATATCACTACAGATTTCATTTTGAAATTATTGTTCAAGTGATTTAATCTTTTGCTGGAAAGAACATTGTTGTAATCTTTGTTCTGTAGTTAGAAAACTAATTTCTTTTTGTAAGAAATTAATTTGTTTTTCTTTGAAATTAACTAGATCTTTGATTCGATCTAATTCTTTGGTGTAAGGTTTTGTAATAAACACAAAAATAATCAGTTGATCATTTAGGGTTGTATGAATGCCAATAGAGTCAATCTTAGTTATTGGCATTAATAAACACAGAAATGGTGTCCCTAAAATTATTGCTTGAGAATATTTTTTATTAGGACAAAGGATGTGGGTAAACACAATCCTCGATTGCAAATAAGCACTTCTAGAAGTTTGTACCTAATGTACAAAGAATTACCACTTGCACTGGTGAGTGATTGAGTTGTTTTTTGGAAATATGTGGTTGGAATTAATCCTTCCTGAATACAATTCATATAAGCAGCACTGTCTACAAGAGCAATGGCGTCTTTTATTATAAATTCTGGTTTATAATAAAAGTAATTCTGATATACCATTTCTGGAAAGTAACTCAGTTAATAAGGTTCAAGTATGCTAAAGATGCATCTTGAATAGTACTGGATTCAGTTACTTCTAATTTTTCTGTATTTTTGGAACAAACTTGTTCTTTGATTCTTTTAAGATCTGTATTAATAGCAATATTTCCTATTTGTAAATGCTTTATTTCAACTTTTAAAGCGTTTACTTCCATTTTAAGATCCTGGATTGTTATGGGTTTTTCTTCAGAAGTATTTTGAATTCTTTTATATACTTCTTTCATACTGTAATGCTTTGGAGGTAAAATTTGTTCTTTTTTGTGCTGTTGGTAGCATAGTTCAAGAAATTTTAATTTCATTTCTGGATCTGTGATTTAATCAGCAATATTCAACATTTGCTATTCATCATCTGTAAGAACATTGATACTAGGACTGCTAATATCAAGTCCATTCATCTCGACTATTGCTTTCCAACAATTGGCTTCTTCTGTTATTTGATTAATTTGATGTTTACAGGAACAGATTTTCGGAGGGGATTCAGGATCAGTATGAGAAGATGATGAATATAGTATTGCAATACCATCATCTGAAGTGGAGTCTGAATTAGAGTCTTCATAAAGCATCTGAAGAATTTGTTGCTGAATTTCATCGTCTAAAGCTAATTCATTTAATTTTTGTTGAATCATAGCTTTGCAACGATTAGCATAGTGACCTGTTTGGCCACACTTGTGACACTTAACTATAGATTTATCTTTTTGTGGATAATATTTTTTTGGTTTGCCTTTAGTTCTAGAAGGCTAGAGTTGCTGAATAGTCTGTTTATGATATTTATTTTTTTTGGATTTCTTGGAACAATTTTTTGATGATTTTCCAAATTTATGTTTTTTATGTTTATGTTTGGATGGATATTGGATTTTAGTTTCACAGGCAAATTGTTCACTAAATTCACTTAATTCATTATGACTTTGCTTTTTCATTTGATTCTGTAATTTCAGATCATTGCAAAGAGCAAGACCTTCTTCGGTACCAATTCTTATGAGTTGACCATAAGTATATTCTGAATATGGAATAGACATTTTGCTATGCTTATCCGTCAGTTTTTTTCTGATTCTTTCAGCAAAGAGTGTGGGAAGGCCATCAATGAATTTGGCTTTCCAATGTTCACTGTTAGCGTCAGATCTTCTAACAACTCTCATCATGAACACATCTTTCTACCATCTAAAATGGGATAAAGGACATCTTAAATTCTGTAAAAGTTGTCTACTCCTATCTTCTAAACCATCAGGAAAAGCCCCTACAAAATGGTGTAAAATTGTATTGATAAGAGTATAAACAGCGTCCTGTTCAGATTGAACAGTACCTGTTAAAGGATCTGTAATTCTTTTAAAGGCTGTTAAGATTTCTGTTTGTTGTGTTTCTGTAATAATGTTATCCTACCATCCTTTTAGGATGCCGGTAAAACCATTGACCATAAATCTGGCGATTTCATGATCATCATTTTCATTCTGTTTGCAAATTGTTGAATACATAATCATTTGATGCAACAATTCAAATATCTGGTATTCTGAAAGACCATCTATATTCCATTCATAAATGATTTTTCCATGATAGGATTTCTGTGTCTATAAAAAATCTTATTCATAAAGAAGATCCATAGGAGTGCTTCCAGGGTAATAATATCTCGTTGGGGCAGTCCTAGTAGAATTTCTAGAAGTTTCTCCATAATGAACTTTCTTTATGGAGGTTGGATTTTCCTGAAAATTATTTTCAATTTCTATAATTTGAGAAAGTGTTAAATTTTCTTCATTTGGATTATGCTGCCTGGATAACATATTAATAGAAAAAGATTCTCCAATTTTAAAACTTTTAATCTTATCAACAAGAGTATCCATGAATTCTGTATTTTTCTTAGTAGCAGATAACTTAAATTTAGTTACTTCTAAAGGAGGTTTAATTGTTGCAGGAATAACTTCAGTATGAACTTCAGATTTTGGCTGTAAGTGACAACTATTTTTAATTTGATTAACAGTTTCTTCAATTCTAGTGAGTTGTTTGCTAGCTATTTGGCAAAACAGATTTTTATAATTATGCTGTTTGAATATAGGTACCATATCTTGAATGAGAATAGGATCCCTATTTTGTGATTTGTGTGGAATTTCCATATAAGCAGCAATGGCTAAAGGTTTGGTATTACTGGTTAATGGTTGTAACACCAGGGGTTGGGTTGGTGTATGGACCAAAGTAAAACTTTGACTATCGGTGGTGACCCAAGTTTTCTGCATATTCTCAATGACATTAATCTGAGATTCTGTAGGAGTGATATTTTCAACATACCACTGTAGACGTCCCTAAACGCCTCAGGAGGGAAATCCCCCGTTCTGTTCTTTATGGGCTCACTACAGTTCAGGACTCAATGTCACGGTCCTGTATCTAATCTCACAGAATGCAATGCAAGACCGATGAATCATCAAAGAGTCCAAATCTAGCAAATCATTTTGGAAAACAGATTTTTTTGAAAGAAGTGCCAAACATGGACTGCTTTGCCAGATACAGAGTTGCCACCTAAATATTTTATTTTTAGGGAATTTAGGAAACCCTGACTCGTGCCTAAGGCCACGTGTCCGTCATCACCAAAGTTGCCTCGGCTCGAGAACTTGGGTACGATTGGGGAAGGTCACTTCGTGAGCACGCCCGCTTGCCTGATCAAAGACCGACCTCTACTAGCCATGATATCTAGTTTTAAAAACATTATGCGTTCTTATTCTGGTTATTAGCCTAGATTTACTATGTGATGCGCACAACATACAAGTATTGACTGGATCGCCTGAATTGGAACATAACATTTCATGTTTGTTTTTGGAAGCGGTTTGCTACTCGCAAGTAGGCTTAAAATGCAGATTTTGCCACCCTCAGGTGGGCTTAGAAAACATAGTTTTGCCACTATCTAGTGGGCTTAAAATTCACAGTCAATGCATTATTCCAATTCAGATAAGCAAATAGCCTCATGGTAACCATGCTATCATGGCAGTCACTCACATGCGTGCAAGGATGCTAAAGCATAAACACTTACCGAGTACTCCAAGCCAAAATAGAAGCTATGTTAGAAATCCATGCATGATCCTAACTATACAGAAATGCCTAATACAACACATGCAAAAATGCAACTACAATAGGCTCGGCTATTCTAAACATGGCATACGAAAGGCAACGGATAGCATGTATTCAACTCGGAATTGAAATACAAATGCAGTTAGTATGATGCGTCGAGCCTAGTGCATGCAATACAGATGAATGATGCAGACATGCAAACATAAGTATGCTAATTGAAACATGCCCTAATCTAACCATCATAAGCTAGTAAATAAAAGGGAGAAAGACATGGGGTTGGAAGACATACATCACACACACACACACTTATTACAATTGTGCCCTCGCTCGGAGGGTCCGAATAAATAATACACAACCAAAATGGATAATAACTCTCAGCCAATTATTATACAACATTAACTAATTAACAAACTAGCTAAGTAAGCATGTAAACTACATGAATGTGACTGCCTCGGCTTTGTTTTGGATGACAATGGATGCATGCATGCTCGAGTCGCCTCGTCGGGAAATTCCATCGCGATGCCTCGTCTCGTCTTTGTTTGCAATTGATTTCTGAAAGTTGCACAAGGCTCCAGAAGGCTGAAACTCCACCCTGAGAGGACTGCCGACCAGCTATTGGCTTGGGAAACACCTGCCGACCACCCTTTGTGGTGGATACCAAAAAAAGGTGGTCGGCCTGCTAGAAAACCTGGTCGGCCGACCACTTTCTGCCCCAGGATCCTGGTTTTCTGCAACACAAAGCAAGAGAGAGACATGGCAAGGTATTTTCAATAAATGTGTGCACGACCACACTCCCCGTCCTTGCATAAGCTCAAGGGAGTGTAGACCTCGATCCTTATGCCACCAATCACGCATCTCGATGCATGATGGCCGAGGAGTCGAATTGCACTACTCAATATGAAATGAATGCACATATAAGCAAGTAAAGCCAACGACTCTATCATGGACAGTCAAGAGTGTCGGCGACCGAGAATCGAGGCACGTTTCGTCACTTGGAGTACCAAACGTCCCTCGTTTCCCGTTTTTGGACTAAACCCTACTCCAAACACAATGCAACAAATAAGGATGGCATGACATGCACAAATGCAACTAGCATGCAATCCTAACACAATGCGACCTAATCATGCAAACATGCAAGGATAAGATGCAAACATGCTACTAGCATACACAATGCTATGAATCGTATGGCATACACAATGCGACTAACAACCTAGCATACGCAATGCTATGGACTAAAATGGCATACACAATGCACGATGGACTTACACAAATATGAGTGGACCTCAGCCACACTCACATCAGTGGCCATATGATGGAATGAGACAACCGAAACACATACAAACATGCACGATGCAAGGGACCGATCCTAAGGCATCAAATGCCACTCTAGCAAAGCATGGAAAGGGATGAAAGATGGCATACAAACATGCAATTTCCAGCTCTGAAATAATATGCTCAATGGTCCCAAATCATGGAAACATGTCACACAATGCATGAAATAGGCCTCAAAACTCAAAACTAGGCAAATGCATTGAACCACAAGTATGAAAAGCAAGCATTATTTGATCATGAGGCATAAAAATAGAGCCAAGGCAGTCCTAAACACGCACCAAATCAGTTTCAAGCATGGCCAAAAAGTGCTAACATGAAGGGCTAAAACAACATGTGACATAGGCTAGTAAGCATAGTTTACAAGGCATGTATATGAAGCACAAGAGAGGTCACCAAACCAGCCACAAATAGGAACATGGTATGCTAAAATATGCCCAAATAACCACTGAAATGTAGTCAATGCATGCAAAAATGATGGGCTCTTTTGGAGGGCCATGCAAGGGGTTGTTCCACACCTATATGATGGACATGCCAAATGGAAAAACCAACTCTGGAAGTAGGTTATGAGGGTCCTAAAATCCACCAAAAAGGCCCTGGAATGGGTCAAGGAAGCATGTAAATGAAAGCCCCTTTGAAAGGCCTTGAATAGGATTGTTCTACACATGCATAATAGACACTTTATATAGCCAAAGGGGCTCTGGAAAGAGTTAAGGA
Source organism: Camellia sinensis (assembly GCF_004153795.1). Classification (NCBI taxonomy): domain Eukaryota; kingdom Viridiplantae; phylum Streptophyta; class Magnoliopsida; order Ericales; family Theaceae; genus Camellia; species Camellia sinensis. The sequence continues at coordinate 72,969 of NW_021027726.1, forward strand.
AGACCTAAAAACTCACAAATAATGGCCTGAAACAAGACTTTGAAACATGAAAATAGGGGCTCCTTTGTAAGGCCAACAAAGCAAGTAAAGAGAACAAGGGGTGAGAGGGTCACCCTTCTCTGATTTTGAAGCTCAAAGTTACATGTTAGCCACTGAAAATCCACTGGATTTTAGTGGCCTAAAGGCCAAACCAAGGCCAACACAAATGCTCTAATGCATAGCCTCTGAAATGGGGGAAATGGAGACTTACCCTTGAAGAGAAGAAGGCCAGCAGCTTCTGGACCAAAATAGTGAGTCTTTAACCTCTGAAAATCAGCTCCAAGGTGCATGGATGGATGGTGGAGGTGTTGTGCTAGGAGGTGTAGTGTAAATGGCCAAGAATAATGGAGTTTGGAGGCTTGGGATGTAGAGATATATGGAGGAATGTATCTATCTTGATACCAAAACTGTTCAACCCTTGCAAGTGGAGAGGAGGGTTGGTTTTATAGAAGAGGAGGTCCAAGGCTTCTTGGAGAAGCTTCAAACAAAAAGGCCAAGCTTCTAAGAGAAGCTAAACAAAAGGGTCAAGCTTCTTGAGGAAGCTAAACCAAAGGGGTCAAGCTTCCTCAAGAAGCTTGTCAAAAGGTCAAGCTTCTCCTAGAAGTTAAGCAAAAAAGGCCAAAATTTCTTAAAAAGCCAAACAAAAGGGTCAAACCCGGAGCAAATGCCTCCCAGCTGGCACAGTTGTATGCAACTCAAGAAGGCCAAAAAGGAGATGGTTGGGCGACCAGTTCAAGTGGTCGGCTGGCCACTTGCCCTGGTCGGCCGACCAGGGTTCAAAAGGTTCAAAGCGAAATGCTGGTCGGCCATACCAGAAAGATGGCCTTCCAGATGAGTACAACACAGCTGTATGGTGGGACACCAGAAATTATGGCCCAAGAGAGAGGACAACCAGCTTTTTAGCAAGGTTCAAAAAGGTCAGGAAGAAAAGTTGGTCGGCCTACCCATATTGGTGGCCTCCCAGGTGAGTACAACACAATGGTGGTATTGGAGACTAGAAATTAAGGTCCAAAAGTGAGAAAAACCATCTTTCTGTCAAGAAAATCGGCTAGAGGAGAGGGAAAATGGTTTTCAAAAGAATTGTTGGTCTCCCACCATCCTACCACCTTCCAAACAGTGGAAATAGGGTCCATACCAAAAATGAATCCTAACCGATGCAAAACGAGGGTTCAGGGGCCAAAACATGCGGCCTGGGGCCCCGAAAACAGGCTGTTGGGCACCGGAGGTGGTGCGTGACCACGAAGGTGACCTCTCAGGCCACAGTGTCCCTCAAAATAGAGTAAACGAGGTGTGTGCCAAAAACCAGAGCAAACAGAGGTAGTTAAGCGGTCCCGAACTGAGGCAAATGGCCGACGGCTTCGAAAACCGGAAACTGGTCTCCAAAAGGGAAAAATGGCCGGCGACCACGAAACATAACCTACGGCCACTGAGAGATGGTCTGAAAGACCTCTCCCTCCCTTCAGGAAGAGAAAATAGAGAAAACAGGACCTGGTTCGCAAACCGAGGCAAGGCACAAAAAGGTTCCGAAGCCCAGAGGCATGGCTCTCAGCCGAGACTTTACAACCTCAGAATGAGCACAATATGCAGCATCATCGAGCACTCAATCGGTGATGTCTGAGTGTAAAGGTCGGTCAAAAATGGGGTGTCTACAACCACCAAGGAAAAGACTGTAATTTTTGATGTTGTTCTAAATGAACATAATACTGGTTTTTATATTGTTCTAACTGGAGAGGGGTATGGTAACTAAAATACCATTCTCTAAATGTTCTGTATTTTTCTTTCTGTAGATCCTCATTTAAGGCTTTTCTAATTTTACTTCCTGGTGTAAAATCCATTAGATTTCAAAATTCATATCACTGGCTGTAGGGCTATAAGGCCTTTTGGATTCATAAATACCATGTGGTATTTGATTCTCTGAAAATTGAACTCCCTGAACTATAGGATCAGCTGTAGGTTCAGGTTGTTGTGTATCACTTGGAGGTTGGCCTTGAAGACATTCCTTGTAAGACGGACTCAGCTGGTTCAGATAACGATTGTCTAGAAGACTCAGGTAAATCTACTCTATAAGATGGAGCAGTTCTATAACTAGTACTAGGCATACTTCCGGATAAAGACCTTTGTGGCCTTTTAAAGGTAAGGTAAACATTTCATCCTTGTGTCTGGATTACTTCATCCAATGTTTGTTGGACAATTGGCCGAACTGGAACAGCTTGGTTTATCTGCCATTTATCTGGAAATTTTATTTCTTGCCACGGTATCATTTTTCGCACTACAACTTGGCTACTGAAAAGGTTGGTGTCTATCAGGACTGCATGTCCTAACTCACTCCGTTTCCTGATATAAGGATTTAAAGTTGTTACAACTTTAAGATAAATTCTGGAAATTACCGCAAAGGGTGGAGATCCTAAAAGATATTCATAACCATTGGATAACACTCTAAGTTCTAAGACTTTGGACAGATTAGCATCTGTAAGTGCTACAAGGTTTGGATATATGTTGAAATAGACTGGACCATGTGAGAGGCAAGTTTCTATAGCTTCCACAAGTGATGCTCTCAAAAAGAGACATCGACCATCTCGAAGAGTACACTACTGAAAAAAAATGTGAGATACTAAGAAATAAAAATATTTCTGAGGGCCTTATGTATAGCGATCCCGGATTTACCCTTGTTGTATAGTGATCCGGACATGTGTCCGTGGATGTTGGTAGTTGTTTATTATCTTGTTTACATCCTTTCTTACGTTGTATTTGAGTTATAGGATGTGTTGAGCGGGTTTGTTACAGGTTGGTTGAGTTTAGAAACCAAAACTAGTTGCCCAGATTTTTGGCCTGTACGCTCGAGCGGAGGTGTTGGCGCTCGAGCGTAGATTACATCCATCCAGTATCTTGTTGTGCAGTGTTGTGAGCTCGAGCGTAGGGATTGGGAGCTCGAGCGGAGGCCTGGTTCTGCAAAAGTGCTGGGCGAGTGCATTACCCAAAAGCACCCAACCATTT
>NW_021027726.1:76026-96644 GCF_004153795.1 Camellia sinensis
CTGCGCTCGGCGGAGTCGCGGAAGTCTGTGAGTGCCGCTCGAGCGGGGTGTTTTACGCCTCGAGCGGAAGACTGGGTTAAATCCCGAAATTGTGACTTTTCAAATCACTTTTTCACTTTCTCTGCTCTCTCTTACTTTTCCAAAATCACCATTGTGAGCCTCTCACTCTAGACTCTACCTTCTCTCTATGTTTTGATCTAGTAGGAGTGATTTACTCACCTTTTGGCCTTTACAAAAAGCGTTGTTGGATCGTCGAGGGCTTCATTTTAATCTGAAAATCTCGGGTTTTGGGAGCACGTTGGGTTTTTGTCGTCTTCTCCTTTGGGGACTCCGAGTTTGAGGTAGGGATATCCTACTCCTCTCTATGGGTTTTGTCTTTTAAATTTTGGTATTTTGAGATGTTGGGCTTGGTTTGGTAATTTTGTGAAAGGTTGGGAACTTTTGTGTAATTTTACAAAAGTTGGGTTTTATTCATAATAAACCTAGATGCATGTTTGGCCATAGAAAAATGGAATGATTGTTGAATCATTGATGAAAATGGACCTAGGGTTGAAATGGTAATTATGGAAATGGCCCTAATTATATTTTTTAATTAATTGGGATAATTAATTGGTGAGAAATTGAGGAAATGAAATGTTGATTGAATTATCCATTTGTGCATTTATTTTCTGTTTTAGAAATAAACTGCTTTGGGCTGATCGGTGGAGGATAGTCGAGATTGTTGTAGACAATGCATGATGATTAGGTAAACGGAAACTAATCAATGGAATGTTGTCCATGGAAACTTGACGGTTGATAGAATACATTAATTGTGTGTATTGTTGTGAATTGATATATAGAACCAATGTGTTTGATATACGTTAATGTGTAGAGGAGGAGATAATGGGAGTCTGTACTTCACCAGCTGGTTAAGGGAGATAGGGGATGTACGGTCGGGTCTAAACCGTGAATAGGATATTGGGAGAGATAAGGGAGAACTCCGGTAGACAGAGCTCATAACTGCTGTCTTAGTAGATAATGTGAAGATAGAGCTCTATATGCTTAGTCTTTGTGAAGTGTGGATACAGACATTGTGCTATCTTATCATGTAGGATAAATTAATAATATTGACAATACATATCTGTTGTAAATAAGAGCTGTGGATACAGCTTGTATCGCTTTATCTGTGGAATATTGTTGATATTACAAGACTATCTGTTTGCTAAATTAGAGTGCTGGAAAGAGACTTTGGTAATAATGGCTTATCTTGTGGTATTGTTGTATACATATCTGTTGTGAGTGTGTGATTACATGCTTGGTTGATCTATTCGTCGGAGTAGTTTCTATTGATATATACACTTAATCTGTGTGTAGTAGTGTGGATAACGAGCTTGGTATTTATGCTTTGGATCAATGATGAAAATGATGCTTGTTGAGAATAGTACTATATAGCTTTATGGGCTTATGCTGATGATAGCTGTTATGCTAACTGAGTGAGATATAGATTTTTTATAAACATATCTTCTGAGAATGATGGTAAAGAGCTTAGCAAGCTTATATGTTGAAGCTAAAGAGCGGGAGGAAATGAAAGTAAATGGAGCGTGTTAAGTCGTTGACAGCCTAAATATGTAATTTATTGTGATTGTGATCAGTGTTGACAACTACTAATTTCAGTCAGTTACATGTTTTAGTCCATTACCATAAGGCTTGCGAATTTCATTATCAGTATTCTAGAAGAGCTTCGTGGCTCAACCTATAAATCGGAATATTCATCTTTATCAGCGTCACAGGAACAGCATCCACGCTAACTTTATATCACTCTCAAGGATCAATAGCTGGTGAGGCTTGTGGCGGGACATATTTTGTCTTTTACTTCTTAATGTTATTACATGATAATTAAAGCCAAGGAACATATAAATGTTGTAAATCTCCGAGTATATGAACTCTTTGTTTGAACCAAGTGTTAAACTTGGAGAAGCTGTACAGCCTCGTAGGGCATCTTTGTTATTGAGGTTAAACATGTAATAACGTTATGTCTTGGGGAATTCTAATGAAACTGGAAAGGAATTGCGGTTAGTTTAATGTAAAATTCGATGTCTTTCTGATGGTGTTTGATTGTTATTATTTTGAGGGCGTCACAAGTTGGTATCAAGCGTACCGCGGTTTGATACTTTGGGTACGTGGGAAGTGATTAGGATCACAAGGCTTTGTCTCGCTTGATAGAGATCGTAGATGTCAGTACCATATGCTATGTGTTTATTTGATACATGCTTGTGACATGTGGGTTGGGTTTTAATTTCTGGGATTTGAGTTGGTCCTTGAGTTTCTAGGGTTGTTGTGGAAAAGCCACTTGATCAACTTTATGCTGTTTCTAACCGACGTTTAACTTGCTAGTAACGGCCTATCGGACTTAATTAGTTAATCCGCGAGAATGAAATCGTAAGTGCTTATGTGAATTTATGCCCATGGCGTTCTATTGTGGAGTAGAAACTTACACTTGGTCCATGTCTTTTTAGTGCATCACGTGAGTGATTTAGTTCTAGCCTGAGCACACCGCTATGACAATGTCTGGCAAACATTCTGTGTTACCTTTATTAGGAGCTGTGCAGGGAACAGGAAGAGGTGCTAGGCGGGTAGACCTGCGAGGACAAGGAAGATTACCGAGTTACGATGGGTGAGGATTCACGGCAGTGCAGGAGGTTGGAGGGGGCAGGACCAATTGGAGAGGACACGACGAGGCGCGTAGCAGTAATCAGGGCGCGACGAGCTATGGGTGCCGTGGCCAGCATGAGATAGCAGGAGCTTTGGCTGATTCTAGAGCTGGGAAATCAGGCAGCTGGAGGCAGATGGGGCCTTTCCTTCCTTGAAAAGATGGAGTTTTCCCAGGTGAATCGGACGAGTTTATCGGGGATCCTCAAAGAGCCGCTTAAGGCAGATGAATGGCTCGAGAACAAGACAACGAAGACGATTTGGATGCTTGGCATGAGGACGGAGTCACTGAAAGTGACCTTGGCATCTTGCCAACTGAGGGAGTGCGGGTCATATGTGGAAATACGAAAAAGGCCTCGTGTTGTGGTTACTTGGGAGGCGTTTGGATGCTTTTTCAGAGAGTTTTGTATCAAGCAGCAGCTAGGAGAAGCTGAAGGGGATCAGTTTAGTCCGGCTTAAATCAGCCCAAGGCTTGTCAGTGGCTGAGTTGAGGCTACTTAACCAGTCCTGTTAGGTTTGCACCTGAACTGGTGGCGTCTAGGCACGGCCGTTGCTATCAGAGTTTGACGGCCGGAAGTTGACGCGGGGCCTCAAGTGTAGAATATGGTGGGTCTTATATTCGAGAGTAAGCGACACACTAGTGAGACCGCCTGCAGCTGCATATGGAGCTTATGATGCAGGAGGAGGATGAGGTGTTCAGAGAGGGCTCAAGAGGACCAGGATGTCGAGGGATGAGGAGACAGAAGGGTATTACCTCAGCGAGTCCTCTAGGTGCAGTCTCTAGATCGACCAGCTATTCCAGTGCCTAGTGTAGGCTCGGAGAGATGGCAGTCAGGAGAATTCACTTGTAACAAGTGTGGGCGCTTGCGGTCACAAGGGTATCTGTTGTGCCCGCCAGGGCAAGGCGTGGGCGTGCAGAAAAGCTGCTCTTCTTCAAGCTAGGACCGCCAGAGTCAGAGTTTGGGCAGGGGGGCATGCTCTTGGACTTTGTTATCAGGTGGAAAACCTGGGCACATGAAAGAGGTTTTGCCCACAGTTGAGTGCCACTTCGGTGAGCGTCTGGTTCTAGCCAGACGGCGAGGGTTTTCAGCCGAGCTCAGTCTCGTATGTTGCATGGCCTCGAGGGCCAATTCCGGGAGCTTCGTCATCCCAGTGCGTTTGCAGCAGTCTTTGCTCCGAGAGGGGAGCAGGTAGACCAGGCCTACGGGGCGCGTGTATGCGGTTACCGCGGCAGGATTTTAGTACCGGCGCCGATCAGTAGTTGAGGAAGAGGTACTTTTCTGTTTTGCAACTCAGTTGCTAATGTTGTTGATAGACCACGGTGTGATCTCATTCTTTTGATCTGCTTCATTGGCATCTGTTTTTGGAATCTTGGAGTTAGCCACAGTTGATGCTCTCCTGATTTGTGTGGATCACCTTTGGGTGGTGAGTTGAGGCTCGTAAAACAGGTGTTAGAGGATGTTGATTATAGCAGGTCGCCGACGTATAGCTTCCGTTTCCGTTTGTGTCATGCGCATGAGAGGGTTTTTGATGTTAGTTTTGGGTATGGACTGGTTATCGGTTCATTACCGGCGCTGTTTATGTTGATTGCTGACCGCCAGAGGGTTACCATTATGTACCGTTGAGCGGGGAGTGGTTCCATTGTCTGGGAGGACCGGTTGGTAGTGTTTTGCCACCGGGGTATGATTCGCGAGGGCGAGTGAGGCTAGTGGCTCTACTTGCTAGCTTTGAGAGTAGTTAAGTGTGATGAGACACTGATTGTGTTGCCGAGGGTGGTTTGTTGGAGTATTCGGATGTTTTTCCGAAATTTGGTTGTTTGCCACCTTCACCGAGAGATAGAGTTGCTCCTAATTGATTTCTAGTGCCTGACTACGGCGGCGCATTTCAGGCAACCTTTACCGTTTTGCTCCAGCAGATTTGGTTTGAGTTGAAAGTTCAGCTCCAGGAATTGCTAGATAAGGGCTTTGTCGCCCTAGGTTTCACCGTGGAGGCACCGGGCCCTTCTTTGTTAAAAAGGAAAGATGGTGCCTGAGATTGTGTATAGACTACCGGAAGTTGAATCGGGCTGACGGTTTAAGAATAGTTTGCCTATGCCCGTATAGGATGATTTGTTTGATCAGTTGAAGGGTTCCCGTTGGTTTCTCTAGATAGGACTTGAGATCGGGTTTACCATCAGTTTGGGGTCGGGAGGAGAGATATTCCTAAGACGGCATTCCGTACGCGGATGGCCCATTATGAGTTCTATGATGTTTCATTCGGACTTACCAAGTGCACCGGCAGTCTTTATGACTTGATGAACGCGGATTTCCTGGGGGTTCTTAGATCGGATTTGTGGTTGTCTTTGTGGACGAGCATCTGTATCGATTGCGTCTTCTGAGGGTTATCACGAGGGCACACTTGAGAGTGGTGCTTGAGGTTTACTTAGAGTTTCATAGGGCTGTATGCAGTGTTGGGAAGTGTGAGTCTGGCTGAGGGATAGTTCAATCTTAGGGCCACGTGGTATCCGGGGAAGGGGTTGTCTGTTGATTACATCCAAGGTTTGAGGCAGTGCAAGATTGGCCACAGGCCTAGAAGTGTGTTTGAGGATCCGCGAGTTTTTCTGGATAGCTGGGGTAATTACCGTCGTCTTGGAAAGATTTCTCCAGGTTACTGTCACCGTTGACTTAGACTGCTCGGGAAGGGAGTCAATTTGTGTGGAGTGAGGCTTGGAAAAGTCGTTTCCAAGAGTTTGAAAGTTAGATGACCAGCCGCTCGGTATTGATTATTCGCGAGAGAGGTGGGTTATCGGTTTATTGTGGATGCCTCACGAGAGGGTTTGGGTTGATGTGTTGATGCAAGAGGGAGAAGTGGAGCTTAATGGCTCACGTCAGTTGAAAGTACACGGAGAAAGACTTACCCAGCACACGACCTAGAGTAAGCAGCAGTGATCTTTGCCTTGAAAATTTGGAGGCACTACCTTATTGGTGAGAAGTTCGAGGTGTTCTCGGACCACCAGAGAGTTGTGAAGTATGTGTCTTACCCAGAGAGACTGAATTTGAGGCAGAGGAGGATGGATGGAGTTCATCGCAAAGACTATGATTTTTGAGTTACGGACTTATCATCCGGGAAGGCCAATGTTTGGGCCGATGCCGCTTTAGTAGGAAGACGCATATAGCTGCATGGCTTGCTAGTAAGCCATCCGGGGAATGGGTGATGTCGGGGAGCATCTTGCGGAGTTTGATTTGCTGACTGGGCGAATCTGTTTAAGCTGCGGTCTTGTTTCTGTTGTTGCGCAGCGCTTACACTTGTGGACGTAGAGTGTTAGAGCACAGAGAGGCGTGACCTTGAGTAGATATCCCTCCGATGAGAAGATCTCAGGTGGGAAAGTTGAGAAGGGTTTTTGACGGGTGTAATCCCGACCTGAGTGTGAGATCCGAGGACCGGTTTGTTTGTACCGAGTTTCTTGCCGAGATGGAAGTACTCCGAGAGTTTTCATCATGCGCGCCTGCGGTTGGCATCCGGGAGGTACTAAAGGAGTGTATCAGGATTCCTTGGGGATTGGGTCGCAATTTTGGGTGGCTGGCGGTATGAAGAGAGATGTGGCTTTCGTACGAATGCCTTAGCTTGCCAGCAACGGTGAAGGACGAGCATCAGAGGCCAGCGGGTGTGTTGCAACCCTTGACCTATGCCGAGTGGAAAAAAAAAAAAAAAGGGGAGCATGTCGCACTATGGACTTCCGTTGTAGGTCTTCCGAGGACTCAGCGGGACGCGCAACATTAACCCACTGGTGGCATGATCTTCGGAGTCGTCTGTATTCGATATTCCAATTTGCATCCACAGCGTATCCTTCAGAAAACAAATATTCCTGAAATTTTCAAAACATTAGCCCATTCAATGTTAATATTCATTAACCCATTGCATATCAAGAAAGAAAGTGATGAGCTAATAAACAATTGTAAGGGAGAGAGTTCCTAACCTAGGCGTTTGCTTGAGAAGGAAAATTAAAGAGAACTTGAATTGCTAAAAGTCACCTAAAGGCAGAAGGATAAAAAGATAGGCATAATGAGGACATTCTTCAAATGTCAATGTTGGCTACAGATTTGCCAATTACTATGATTTATGTGATTGTATCAGTGTCTGCCATCTATCAATTGCTAATATTTTAGTCATTGTTCATGGTTGGTTTAGTGTATTTCTACTGGGCTGTGGCTCACCCTATATGGGAATATCATTTTCAGGTGCAGGAAGCATGCCACCTCCAAGGACATAGCTGGGAGGCTAGTGGCGGACATAGTTTTGTCGTTTTACTGTTGATGTATTACATGTAATTTTAAGCCAAGGGCTTAATGTGTAAACGAGTTAGAACTCTTTGTTGTAACCAAGTGTTAACTTGGAAAGCTGTAAGCCCGTAGGGCATTTTGTTATGAGGTTAAACATGTAATACTTATGTCTTGGAATTCTAATGAATGAAAGGAATGCGGTTAGTTTAAATGTAAATTCATGTCTTATCTGATGGGTTTATTGTTATTATTTTGAGGGCGTTACATTATGGGTCCTGTCAAGCTATCATGTATATTATTGTCACTTTTTTATGATTAAATTATGAGTATCTAGAATAATTTTTTATATTGAGAAATGATTCAAATAATATATTAGACTCTATCTCTATATAATAGAAAGTAGTTATATGTCAGTTTATTTTGAATTGACCGTTCAACTTAAAAATCACCAATTTTTTTTATATATTTTAAGTTGTGAAAAGAAAACAAACATTCATATATGTAACAGAAAAATTAGAAAATTAGATTGTTCAGAAATTTATTCATAATATCAAATTCAATTATGTATAGTTAGCCTCACATTTGAAATAAAATCATCTAATATTTTTTTAACATCTCGTTTGTGTTTAATTTATGCAATTGTAATATTATAGGTTGAATACTTCTGCGACGTGAGAATGGAATGAAGACTAGAGCATTTGAAGAGAGTAGCAGAGAAAGGACACGTGGAGGCCTCATACGTGTACGGTATGATACTCCTCTCTAGGGGTGGGCAATCAACAAAACAAGGCCTAAAGCTTCTAAATACAATGAACAATACTTGTTCAAATTCAAAGAGCTTGAGAATCCAAAAGTGCAGAGAAAGAATCAAAGCCATTATTCACACAATGTGGATCAACAATCATATGGTTAGCCAACAAACAAACTTCTGTTGTCATGGAAAAACTCGAAGCATCACAGTGAGGGAGACATGGAGAGGCCGCGAAGAAGAGGATGACAACATGAGTTGTGAAGCTTGTAAATGTGATAGAGAACTCAACTTGTTCTGTAACATGTTAATGGGTAGGAGTGTTTAGATTATTTATAGAAGTTGTGCTATATAAATACAGAAATCAAATATGGGTCTCTTTTGGTAACTAGGTTAAAAGTCAGTTTATTGATTTTTTAACTTTATTCTAAAGCCTATTTTGGACAGTAACTCTATCCAAAATAGGCCTTGGAATAAAAATAGATGGACATAGTACAACACATAGACAAAAATCAACACTATCAGAAGTGGGAGAAACATGGAGGAGACGCCAGGAAGAAGAGGATGACAACATAAGTTGTCAAGGTTGTAAATGAAATGAAGAAGTCAAACTTGCTTTGCAATGTTACTTCCTAAGATTGTTTAGATCATTTTATTTATTAATTAATTATGATTATGGTATGTTCAACTCTGTGGCTTTAATGGGACACCATATATATATATATATATTAATTACCATGAGATTTGTCATGAAAGATTGCTAAATTTATATTCCTCAGATATTCATAGACCTATATGTTAACTTCGTGATCGAACTCAGTGAGTTGAAAGGATCATTTTTTTATCCAAAATTCGAATGGCCGTTATTAATTTTATTTAATTGACAACGATTTAAAAAAAAAATTATGATGAAATTGAAATTTCAAACATTTCCTTCCATAAGCATAACCGATTGTATTAATAAAAAAATGGAAGAAATATATATATATATATATTGAACTCCAAAAAAAAGACTCGTGGAATATCATAATATTTGTGGATTCTAGCTCTGGAGTAACTAATTGCTGGTTATATTTAATTCAACCCATAGGAAAAAACTCATCATCGAGGCAACCAATTGACATTCTTATGTACTGCAAAAGAGGCTAAGCTTTGATTAGATTACAATACAATGTCCCGCAGAGAGAGCATGCCTCCCAGGATTCAAACCAGACTCACCTTTGTGAAATGCAATGTGTTATCCATTTGATGGTGGAAGAATTATATGTTGTATGACTGATTGTCCTAGTAGACAAAAATGGGAGAATTATATTGACATGGTGTCGATAAAATATATTTTCCAACAAAAAATATTATAAATATTAGTAATTAATATTATAAATATTTTTATTAATTTATAATTTTTTTCCTCTAATAACATTGTAAAGTAATTTTCCTAACAAAAATTAAGTTTCATACAAAATGACTAATTTAAATATCCGTATTGTGCATGACACTGATGTTAATAATATTTGTAGGGGGGTTCAAGGTTAGAGGGGTGATTAGAGAGGCAAAACTATGTTAATGGTCCAATAGTGGTGGAAATGGTTGGAGAATGAGTAGCAGCAACTATTTGGGAGTTGGAGAGTGTGTAGTTGGGTAAGGGTGAAGCAAGTGGCTCAAAGAGAAATGTATGGCAGTACCAAAATGGGCACCATCTCCCCCAAATCCACAAAATTTCTCTTTTGAACCTTGGGAAATGGGTCCTATTCATAGGCTTTTCCATGGTACCAAGAGGACACCAAGTGGCCAAACAGAAAGAGGACATGTGTCCCAAAGGATCACACTGAATATTTTGCATTGAGCAACCAGGTTGAAGGTGCCACGTGTCCCTCTGCATGTACTGTGTACTATCTATTTGCCTCTGCAACTACCTTTTTGAGCCTTAGCAAGTGCAGTTACAGCGGGAGTGTTTGCCTCTGCACTTGCCTTCTCAACTTGAACCTTAGTAAGTGCACTTGCAGCGGTGAACCTTGCTGCTACACTTGGCCACTTAGTTCTATTTGGCCAGTAAAGGCATTCTAAGGACTCTATTAGTCTGCTATAGACTATGTTCGTGCTCACCTCAACGAAGCCTCCACCGTTAGCCACCTAATCACAAACTCCCTAGCTTCCCAGGGCGAAGGCCACAACTAAGCCTCCTATCAGCCATGTTGTGCCTTAGTACCGAGCCTAGGGGGATTTCCTTAGTCCTTCCTGTGTAACTAAGGCAGGTCCACGACCTGAGTAATGGAAATGGAGTCCCTTATGCTTGGTCTACCTTGCACGAGGAGATAAGGACGATCAACTCCAAACCAATCAGGACGTGCCACCTGTCTTCCTCATCCTTCTCTTATTACCTTTTATTTTCTATATAAGGGATGCCTCACCCTTGTTGATGGCACGAGTTGTAAGAAATATAATATCAGTTTGAAGTGTGCTCTCTCCCTCCTTTTCTCTTCAAAGAGTGTGTTCTCCTCCTTTCCCTTTGAAGTATAATAAAAGCCTGAAGTGCTTGTTGTAAGTATTTTCTTTCATCTTTTTTAATGTATGAGTTCTATTGATATACTTGTTATCTTGCATGAAATTTTAGATTTTCATATTCAAAGAAAAAATAATTATTCAAATTTTCTTACTACATTCCCTAATGACCCCTGGGGTATCCAGCAATTAGAATACAGTAACAAAACAAATAGAAAAAACTCAATCTCAAATACATGAATAGATAATTGCGTGGGCGGCCGCTGGAAGACCTCCAGCACCTATACAGTAAAATGATGAGGCCATATATGGCATAATTAAGATAAAATAAAATAAAACTATGGACAGTAGTCTTCCTCGGTTTGTGCTGATTGAGGGTAGAACAATGTAAGGTTGAGTGGGACGTCACCCAAGTCACGTTGAGTCAGACCATTAGCAGTGATTGTGGTTAGGTCATTTGATCTCGTAAGTTGTTGACAGACATGCTTAGCTAAACCCTATGTCAAGCACTGCAATTATTGGTATCAGAGCCAAGTTTAATTTTGGTCATAGTTTGTTTTATTGAATTTTAAATATACATATATGGTCACATACAATCATACATGAGTATTGTACCTTCAGAAGACATAGCCAATACAGTATACAATACAGTAGCTAATACAATAGCTTCTATATCAGAAGCCAGAGAGCTTGTAGCTTACCAGGATGTTAAGGAAGCCCTAGATAAGTGGACTATCCCTAAGGTCAAACTAGATACTATCTATAAGATAGGAACCTTTGACTTTTCTAGTAGAAAAATAATCAAAACCTTTGAACATGCAGTATCTATCCAGCATGAGGATGAGATCATGTATCTCCACCATATATAGGATCTCTATCCTTTTTTACAGAAATATAAGTATGTCCACATCGGACTTGTCCAAATAGCCTTTAAGCCTTTGACTCTATTAGGTCAAAATACCAGTATCCAGTGTACTCTTCGAGATGGTCAATGTCTCGATTGGAGAGCATCACTTATGTGAGCTATAGAAACTAGCCTCTCACATGGTCCAGTTTATTTCAACATACATCCAAACCTTAGTATAGCACTTACAAATACTAATATGTCCAAAGTCTTAGAACTCATAGTGTTATCCAATGGTTATGAATAGTCTTAGAACTCTTGTAATCTGATCAAAGCTTAGCCTCTTTTGTAGTGCATAAGAATGTCAATTGGGTGCCTCGGTGTTGAGTTTTTTTCCTATGGGTGGAATTAAATATAACCAGCAATTAGTTACTCCAGAACCAGAATCCACGAATATTATGATATTGCACGAGTCTTTTTTTTGGAGTTCAAAATATATATATATATATATATATATTTCTTCCATTTTTTTTTATTAATACAATCAGTTATGCTTATGAAAGGAAATGTTTGAAATTTCAATTTCATCATCAAATTTTTTTTAAAAAAAAAATCATTGTCAATTAAAGAAAAACGGCCATTTGAATTTTGGATAAAAAAATGATCCTTTCAACTCACTGAGTTCGATCACTAAGTTAACATATAGGTCTATGAATATCTGAGGAATATAAATTTAGCACTCTTTCATGACAAATCTCATGGTAATTAAAATATATATATATATATGGTGTCCCATTAAAACCATAGAGTTGAACATACCATAATCATAATTAATTAATTAATAAAATGATCGAAAAAATCTTAGGAAGTAACATTGTGAAGCAAGTTTGACTTCTTCATTTCATTTACAACCTTGACAGCTTATGTTGTCATCCTGTTCTTCCTGGCCACTCCTCCATGTTTCTCCCACTTCTGACAGTGCTGATTTTTGTTTATATGTTGTACTATGTCCATCTATCTTTATTCCAAGGCCTATTTTGGATAGGGTTACTATCCAAAATAGGCTCTAGAATAAAGTTAAAAAATCAATAAACTGACTTTTAACCTAGTTAAAAGAGACCTATATTTGATTTCTGTATTTATATACCACAACTTCTGTAAATAATCTAAACACTCCGACCCATTAACATGTTACAGAACAAGTTGACTTCTCTATCCTATTTACAAGCTTCACAACTCATGTTGTCATCCTCTTCTTCGCGGCCTCTCCATATCTCCCTCACTCTGATGCTTCAAGTTTTTCCATGACAACAGAAATTTGTTTGTTGGCTAACCATATGATTGTTGATCCACATTGTATGAATAATGGCTTTGATTCTTTCTCTGCACTCTTGGATTCTCAAGCTCTTTGAATTTGAACAAGTATTCTTCATTGCATTTAGAAGCTTTAGGCCTTGTTTTGTTGATTGCCCACCCCTAGAGAGGAGGATCATACCGTACACGTATGAGGCCTCCACGTGTCCTTTCTCTACTACTCTCTTCAAATGCTCTAGTCTTGATTCCATTCTCATGTGGCTGAAGTATTCAACCTATAATATTACAATTGCAGAAATTAAACACAAATGAGATGTTAAAAAAAATATTAGATGATTTTATTTCAAATGTGAGGCTAACTATACATAATTGAATTTAATATTATGAATAAATTTCTGAACAATCTAGTTTTCTAATTTTTCTGTTACATATATGAATGTTTGTTTTCTTTTCACAACTTAAAATATATAAAACAATTGGTGATTTTTAAGTTTAACAGTCAATTCAAAATAGACTGACATACAACTACTTTCTATTATATAGAGATAGAGTCTAATATATTATTTGAATCCATTTTCAATATAAGAAATTATTCTAGGTACTCATAATTTAATCATAACAAAGTGCCAATAATATACATGATAGCTTGACAAGACCCATAAGGCCCTAAGAAATATTTTCATTTCTTAGTATCTCACATTTTTTTTTTCAGTAGTGTACTCTTTGATATGGTCGATGTCTCGATTGGAGTGTATCACTTATGGGACCTATAGGAACTTGCCTCTCACATGGTCCAGTCTATTTCAACATATATTCAAACCTTAGTATAGCACTTACAGATGCTAATCTGTCCAAAGTCTTAGAACTTAGAGTGTTATCCAATGGTTATGAATATCTTCAAGGATCTCTACCCTTTGCGGTAATTTCTAGAATTTATCTTAAAGTTTTAACAACTTTAAATCCTTATATCAGAAAACAGAGTGAGTTAGGACATACAGCCCTGATAGACACCAACCTTTTCAGTAGCCAAGTTGCAGTGCCAAAAATGGTACCACGACGAGAAATAAAATTTCCAGATAGATGGCAGATAAACCAAGCTGTTCCAGCTCGGCCAATTGTCTAACAAACATGGGATAAAGTAATCCAGACACAAGGATGAAATGTTTACCTTACCTTTAAAAGGCCACAAAGGTCTTTATCCAGAAGTATGTCCAGTACAAGTTATAGAACTGCTCCATCTTATAGTGTAGATTTACTTGAGTCTTCCAGACAATCGTTATCTGAACCAACTGAGTCGGTCTTACAAGGACTGTCCTCAAGACTAACCTCCAGACCTCCAAGTGATACACAACAACCTGAAACTACAGTTGATCCTATAGTTCAAGGAGTTTAATTTTCAGAGAATCGAATACCACATGGTATTTATGAATCCAGAAGGCCTTATAGCCCTACAGCCAATGATATGAATTTTGAAATCTAATGGATTTTACACCAGGAAGTAAAATTAGAAAACCCTTAAATGAGGATCTACGGAAAGAAAAATACAGAACATTTAGAGAATGGTATTTTAGTTACCATAACCCTCTCTAGTCAGAACAATATAAAAACCAGTATTATGTTCATTTAGAACAACATCAAAAATTACAGTCTTTTCCTTAGTGGTATGTTGAAAATATCACTCCTATAGAATCTCAGATTAATGTCATTGAGAATATGCAGAAAACTTGGGTCACCACCGATGGTCAAAGTTTTACTTCTGTCCACCCCCCAACCCAACCCCTGGAGTTACAACCATTAAGTAGTAATACCAAACCTTTAGCCATTGCTGCTTATATGGAAATTCCACCCAAATCACAAAATAGGGATCCTATTCTCATTCAGGATATGGTACCTATATTCAAACAGCATAATTATAGAAATCTGTTTTTCTAAACAGCTGGCAAACAGCTCACCAGAATTGAAGAAACTATTAATCATATTAAAAATAGTTGTCACTTACAGCCAAAATCTCAAGTTAAAACAGAAGTTATTCCAGTAACAATTAAACCTCCTTTAGAAGTAACTAAATTTAAGTTATCTTCTACTAAGAAAGTTACAAAATTCATGGATACTCTTGTTGATAAGATTAAAAGTCTTAAAATTGGAGAATCTTCCTCTATTAATATGTTATCCACACAACATAATCCAAATGAAGAAAATTTAACACTTTCTCAAATTACAGAAATTGAAAATAATTTTCAGGAAAATCCAACCTTCATAAACATAGTTCGTTATGGAGAAACTTCTAGAAATTCTACGAGGACTGCTCCAACGAGATATTATTACCCTTGAAGCACTCCTATGGATCTTCTTTGTGAAGAAGATTTTTTACAAACACAGAAATCCTATCATGGAAAAACCATTTATGAATGGAATATAGATGGTCTTTCTGAGTACCAGATATTTGAATTGTTGCATCAAATGATTATGTATTCAACAATTTGCAAACAGAATGAAAATGATGATCATGAAATCGCCAGATTTCTAGTCAATGGTTTTACCGGCATCCTGAAAGGATGGTGGGATAACATTATTACAGAAACACAAAAAACATAAATCTTAACAGCCTTTAAAAGAATTACAGATCCATTAATAAGTACTGTTCAATCTGAACAGGACGCTATTCATACTCTTATCAATACAATTCTACACCATTTTGTAGGAGCTTCTCCTGATGGTTTAGAAGATAGGAGTAGAGAACTTTTACAGAATTTCAGATGTCCTTCTTTATCCCATTTTGGATGGTATAAAGATGTATCCATGATGAGAGTTGTCAGAAGATCTGACGCTAACAGTGAACATTGGAAAGCCAAATTCATTGATGGCCTTCCCACTCTCTTTGCTGAAAGAATCAGAAAAAAAATTGAGGGATAAGCATAGTAAAATGTCTATTGCATATTCAGAATATACTTATGGTCAACTCACAAGAATTGTTACCGAAGAAGGTCTTGCTCTTTGCAATGATCTGAAATTACAGAATCAAATGAAAAAGCAAAGTCATAATGAATTAGGTGAATTTTGTGAACAATTTTCCTATGAAACTAAAATCCAATATCCATCCAAACATAAACATAAAAAACATAAATTGGGAAAATCATCAAAAAATTATTCCAAGAAATCCAGAAAAAATAAATATCATAAACAGACTATTCTGCAACCCAGGCTTCTAGAACTAAAGGCAAACAAAAAAAATTTTATCCACAAAAAGATAAATCTACAGTTAAATTTTACAAGTGTGGCCAAACAGGTCACTATGCTAATCGTTGCAAAGCAAAGATTCAACAAAAATTGTATGAATTATCTTTAGACGATGAAATTTAGCAACAAATTCTTCAGATGCTTTCTGAAGACTCTAATTCAGACTCTACTTCAGATGATGGTATTGTAATATATTCATCATCTTATGATACTGATCCTGAATCCCCTCTGGAAATTTGTTCATGTAAACCTCAAATTAATCAAATAACAGAAGAAGCCAATTATTGGAAAGCAATAGTTGAGATGAATGGACTTGATATTAGTAGTCCTAGTATCAATGTTCTTACAGATGATGAACAGGAAATGTTGAATATTGCTGATCAAATCACAGATCCAGAAATGAAATTAAAATTTCTTGAACTATGCTACCAACAGCACAAAAAAGAATAAATTTTACCTCCAAAGCATTACAGTATGAAAGAAGTACATAAAAGAATTCAAAATACTTTTGATGAAAAACCCATAACAATCTAGGATCTTAAAATGGAAGTAACGCTTTAAAAGTTGAAATAAAGCATTTACAAATAGCAAATATTGCTCTTAATACAGATCTTAAAAGAATCAAAGGACAAGTTAGTTCCAAAAATACAGAAAATTAGAAGTGGCTGAATCCAGTACTATTCAAGATGCATCTTTAGCATACTTGAACCTTATTAACAAAGTTACTTTCTAGAAATGGTATATCAGAATTACTTTTATTATAAAACCAGATTTTATACTAAAAGACGCCATTGCTCTTGTAGACAGTGGTGCTAATATGAATTGTATTCAGGAAGGATTAATTCCTACCAAATATTTCTAGAAAACAACTCCATCACTCACCAGTGCAAGTGGTAATTCTTTGTACATTAGGTACAAACTTCCAGAAGTGCTTATTTGCAATCAAGGATTGTGTTTACCCACATCCTTTGTCCAAATAAAAAATATGTCTCAAACAATAATTTTAGGGACACCATTTCTGTGTTTATTAATGCCAATAACTAAGATTGACTCTATTGCCATTCATACGACCCTAAATGATTAACCGATTATTTTTGAGTTTATTACAGAACCTTACACCAAAGAATTAGATCAAATCAAAGATCTAGTTAATTTCAAAGAAAAACAAATTAATTTCTTACAAAAAGAAATTAGTTTTCTAACTACAGAACAAAGATTACAACAATCGTTTTTCTAGTAAAAGATTAAATCACTTGAACAAGAATTTCAAAATGAAATCTGTAGTGATATTCCAAATGCTTTTTGGAATAGGAAGAATATAGCGATCCCGGTTATCCCTTTACTGTTCAGTTGTATTCCAGACTCGGTTCCGTGAAGTTAGTAGTGGTATCTATCTTCTTGTCATCCTTTAATTCCACTTGATTGAGTTTTAGGATGTTTTGAGGAGGGTTGTTACAGGTTGGTTAGGCCTTGGTTTCAATTCCTTGTTGTTCAGTTTTTAGGCGTTCCGCTCGAGCGAGTCTTCTTGCGCTCGAGCGGGGATTGCATACCTCCAGTATTTCGTGTTCCTGCAAAACTTCTGCAGATGTGATTTCTACGCTCGAGCGGTGGCGCTCGAGCGGGTTTGTTGGCGCTCGAGCGGGTAGTACTTTCTGGGTATAACTTCTGGGAAGGGGAAATCTACGCTCGAGCGGACTGGTTTTCGCGCTCGAGCGGGAGTGCTTTATTCTTGTGTCTTGGCGCTCGAGCGGGCCTTATTGCGCTCGAGCGTGTCCAGATTTTTTGTTCTTGATGCTCGAGCGTTGTGTTTTCCGCTCGACTGGGAATGTCGTATAACAGAGGGCAGCTGGGCATTTTTGAATCACTTTCTACACTTTCTCTCCCTCTCTCTCTCTTACTTTCTAAAAAGATATTTTGAGAGCCTCTCTCTCTAGAAACTCCCTTCTCTCTAGGGTTTGATCTAGTTAGAGTACTTTCCTTCCCTTTGCCCTTTGTAAAAGTTGTGTTGATCGTCGAGGGCTTCGTTTTGATCCGTGAATCTTGGAGTTTGGAGCATTTTAATTTTCTACATCTTCTCCTCTTGGGCTCCGAAATTGAGGTAGGTATTCCTACTCACTTTTATGGTCATTAACATAGATTTTTGGTGATTTTGATTAAGTGTCGAAGTTGGGAAATTTTGGAACTTAGGGTTTCAAAATGTCAAAGAGGGTTTTATTATTTTGATTCTAAAATGAGTATTTTGAGTTTCAAAATAACGGTATTGATGTTGATTGTTGATATATGGGCCATTGGGTCGATATTGGAAAATGGGAGAGAAAGCCCTATTTCGTTGTGTAAATTAATTGGTATAATTAATTTGGGAAAAATGTTGATATTTGGAATTGAGTTGGAAATAATGAAGTTGACTCATTATATGGTAGAATAGTGGAGTTGGATTTGTTAATCGCCCACTTTTGAAAACATTGATATTTTATCTGTTGGAGCTTTTATTATCTGTTTAGAAATAACTGCTTGGGCTACCGGTGGAGGGTAGTTTTGATTGTTGTAGACAATGCATGATGATTAGGCAAACTAAAACTAATCAATTGGATATGTCATAGAGTATGACGGTTGATAGAATACATTAATTTTATGTATTGATTGATTGTGTATATGACCTTTGTGTATATATGCATTGTGTGTGTGGGAGGAGATAGGGGATGTACTCCACGGTTTAGGAGAAGATAGGGGATGGACCTCTAAACCGGATGTTGTGTGGGAAGAGATAGGGGATGGACTCCACTAATACAGCACATATGCTTGTCAGATAATGTGTTGATACAGCTCATATGCTTGTCATTGGAAGTGTTGATACAGCTCATATGCTTGTCATGGGAAGTGTTGATATAGCTAATATGCATATCTGTTGAAATGTGGATATAGCTTGCATGCTTTCCTGTTGAGATATTGATATAACCTGTGTGTTTATCTATTGTAAAAATGGAAAACGTTTAATATGAGTCTTGGTCTCATATAAGTGGTTGGCCAGGTTCTGAACCATTGATGGAAATTGTGAAATTGATAAGAAATGGAAATGGATTATGAATTGGTTTATGAAAATTGAACACTTATCAATTGCTAATGTCTTAGTCATTGCTCATACTGTGTTTAGCATATCTCTACTGGGCTGTGGCTCACCCTATATGGGAATATCATTTTCAGGTACAGGTAGCATGCCACCTCCAAGGACATAGCTTGGGAGGCTAGAGGCGGACACGCTTTTGTTGTCTTATTTCTTTTGATTTATTACATGTATATTCAAGCCAAGGGCTTAATGTGTAAATGAGTTAGTACTCTTTTATTGTAACCAAGTGTTAACTTGGAAAGCTGTAAGCCCTTAGGGCATTTGTTTTTGTCGTTAACATGTAATACTTTTTGTAATGGAATTCTGATGAATAGAAGAATATGGAGTTTTTATGTATATATCAATGCATGTCTCTACTGATGGGTTTAATGTTATTATTTTGAGGGCGTGACAACTTGGTATCAGAGCGTACCGGGTTCGAATACTTTGGGTACGTGGGAAGTGATTAGAATCACAATGGGTTTGTCTCGCTTGGTAGAGACTTAGATGTAGTGTCATATGCTATGTGCTTAATTGATAACATGCGTATGTGACTATGTGGGTATGGAATGTAGCTTCAAGGATGTTGATTGGATCATTGGGTTGCTGGGAGTCTTGTTGGAAAAGTACTTGATCAATGCTGTTTCTAACCGGAACTCTAGTAACGCCTCGGGACTATCATTATCCGGAAATGAAATTCGTAAATGCTTATGTGTTTATGTGCTTACGTGGAGTGAATTACAGTTGTCCATGCATTAGGACGCGAGTGTTATAGCTTTGGCACATTTGTGAATGTGCTAATAGTCTTGGTTACCTTTATTAGGATGTCAGGACGAGGGCGTGGTAGGCGTGGCAGGCATGGTAGGCAGGAGGTACCTGTACCGGGTGACGTTCCGGCAGTGCAGAAGGGAGTTGGTCAGGCCAATGTGGCCGAGCCAGCGGGTCAGCAGGCTGTGGGCGCCTTGGCCCGAGAGATAGCGGGAGCTTTGGGTATTCTCAGAGCTGAGAATCAGGTTGCTGAGGCAGAGCCTTCTTTCTCTTTCTTGAAGAGGGAATTCTTCTGGTCTAACCCGGACGAGTTTGTTGGGGATCCAAAGGAGCCACTTAAGGCTGACGAGTGGTTGGAACAAATGGAGAAGACGTTCGAGATGCTTGGCATCGAGGACGGGGCTTTGAAGGTGACCTTGGCACCCTTCCAGCTGAAGGGAGATGCGGGTCAATGGTGGAAGTATGAGAAGGGCAGTGTTGGTGGTGCATGGGAGGCATTTGTGAATGCTTTGCAGGAGAAGTTCTTGTCTTCAGCTGCTAGAGAGAAGCTGAGAGAGCAGTTTTGCCAGCTTAGACAGCAAGGCTTGTTTGTGGCCGAGTTTGAGGCTACCTTCACCAGTCTGTCCAGGTTTGCACCTGAACTGGTGGCATCCGAGGAACGCCGTTGCTTTGAGTTTGAGCGGAAGTTGAGGCGGGGCCTCAAGTTGAGGGTTGGTAGATCTTTCATTCGGGAGTATAGACGTTTGGTGGATGCGGCAGCTCATATGGAGCTCATGATGCAGGAGGAGGATGAGGGGCAGAGAGGCTCCAAGAGGAGCCAAGATGGTCAGGGTGATGGCAGGAGACAGAGGAGTTCCAACCCTCAGCAGTCTCTGGGTGGTGTGGCTAGATCGACCTTTCCAGTACCGAGCGCGGGCTCAAGGAGAGGTAGTCAGGGAGGCTTGACTTGTTTTGCGTGTGGCCAGCTGGGCCACAAGTCTTCAGTTTGCCCACAGAAAGGAGGGGGTCAGTGAGCTGCTTCTTCTTCAGCTAGACCTCAGGGCCAGAGTCAGGGCAGGGGCCAGTCTTTGTCTTGCTATCAGTGTGGTCAGCCTGGGCACCTGAAGAGGTATTGCCCACAGTTGAGTGCCACTTCGGGAGCGTCTGGTTCTAGGCAAA
>NW_021027726.1:107233-137090 GCF_004153795.1 Camellia sinensis
AAAGAGAGAGATTTCCAGACTCAGAAAATCCCCACCATGGGAGTCCATAGAGCAACAGAAGCGTTCAAAGATCAAAGCTAGAGTTAAAACTCTACCTTGCCTTTCTTTACCCAATCCAAAATGGAAAAAAAATTGTTGAGATTGTTGCCTCTAACCTTGGTTATGGTGGCATATTAAAACAATTCAATCCCAATAGTAAAAAAGAAGAACTTTTACGTTTTACTTCTGGTATTTGGCATCAAGCTGCAAAAAATTATCCGACTATTAATTAAAATTTTCAATTATAAATGTGTTTAAATTCATGATGATTTATTAAATCAACGTTTTTTAACAAGAGTTGATTGTTTTGCAGCAAAACAAATTTTAAAAAAGATGTCCAAATTTAACTCAAAAAACAAATTTTTGCAGCATGGCAAGGCCAACTTTCAAGTATTCGATTTTGATATTGAATATATCAAAGGAGAACATAATTCCTCTCCTGATTTCCTAACCCGTGAATATTTGCAGGGCTTTCCTCATGCACAGTAGAGGCCGAGGCCTAGGCAGAAGAGGCCGCAGAAGGGGTAATCCCTACCATACAGAATTTCCAGGGCTTAATGCTCTTTCCAGTAAAAAAGGAAATCCAACCAAATAGCTAAGGATGTCCTCTTAACACCTCCATAATCTTATCTCCAGAGCTCTATCATAGAGGAAACAGTCCTCTATATCAATAAGAAAGATGTCCAATGAATGAATGATCCATGGGAAATCAAAAGGCGGTATCTTACTACCCTACATGCTCCACTGCATTTTGATTAGTACAGATACATTTTTGAACAAATACTTACAGAAACTGCTTCAGTTGAGTTTAGGCATACGTTGGCGGAACCAATCATATTGCTAGCCTAATTAATTACAGTAAAGCCACAATCCAAAAATCTTGCCTATGCAGGTTCGGGTATGCATCCCATGTTACCAGATCTCTTGAGATTCGCAACAAAGAATCTCGTTACAGTTATTGGATTATATTATGCTTTTCCCAAGCATTTTATTATATGAATCCCCCACGAAACCATTCATGGATTATCCGTGTCATTCCTGATGTTCTCAAAAACATCACCAAACTGGTTTCTCGTTTATGGGATAAGTTTGGCTTACAGGCTTGGCCACTTAATCTAATTAAACTATTAATTTCCTAAGCTAATTAGTTCCGAGAACAAAGAGAGAAGTTGGAGACGGACGGAGAGATTTAGAGAGAAACTTCTCCTTGAGATCTAGGAGAGAAAAATAGAAGAAATATGATGAAAATTAAAGGGAAATAGATGAAACTTTAATCGAATTCAAATTCACATTTTGGACTTTCGAAGTGAGCACTTAGATGATTTTTAAACCTTAAATGAGTTTTTTTAAGTTATCCTAACATTTTTAAGCTACAATTACTCTGTAAATTCTCTTTCTTGGAGGCTACGTAAAATTAGTTTGGGTAATACTCCACTTAGCTAGTGAAACTAATAGTTAGTTAGTTCCGAGAACAAAAGAGAGAAGGATGGCGAAGGACGGAGTGAGTTAGAGGGAAACTTTCATCTTGAGTGGTAGAAGAGAAAGTTAAGAGAAAAGAAAGGTAAATAGAATTAAAATAGGAGCGAATTCAAATTCATCTTTGGACTTGAGGATTCAACCCATAGGTCATTTTCACAACATTAAATTAGTTGCTAAAGCTAACAAGTATCGTTACCTAGAATTAGCTTAGTAAATTCTCTTTCTTGGAGCCTAAGCAAGATTATTTTGAGTTAAACTTGGCCACTTAAGCTAATGAAACTAATAGTTGCCTAAGCTAATTAGTTCTACAACAAAAAGATAGAAGGACGGAGAATGACGGAGAGAGTTTGAGAGAATTTTCTTCTTCAGAACTAGAAGAGAAAGTTAGAGAGAAGAATGGAAATAGAATGAAAATTAAAGCGAATTCAAATTCATCATTTTGGACTTAAAAATTGAATACTTAGGAGATTTTGAAACCTTAAATGATGTGTTTAAGTTGAACTAATATCGTTAAACCACAATTAGGTAGTAAAATCTTTTTCTTTGAGGCTAAGCAAGATTAGTTTGAGTTAAACTTGGCCACTTAATCTAATTAAACTATTTGTTGCCTAAGTGTAGACACCTCATTTTTTGATCGTCCTCAAGACTTGGACGTCACCGCTTGAACACTCGGTGATCATCCATGTTTGTGTTCGTCTTGAGTTCCCGAAGGTCTCGGCTACGCGCCTTGCCTCAGGATCTCTCGACTCGACTGTTTTGTGTCTAGTTTTGCACCAAACACTTGTGCTTTGCCTTGGAGGGAAGGGAATGGCTTGTGGGCCATCCCCACACTCCACCGGCCATGGCTTGAGGCCATCGGCTGCGTATAAGAGGAGGCCTCCTCTCCACTTTATGGGGGTTAGAAAATTTAGACAGCATTTTCAGAGGGTTTTGAGTTTTAGGGTTAGGGTTCATATATCCTCCATCTCTATATCTCTCCATCCTCTTGTGTTTTGTGTGTGTTTTGTCTTAGTTTTTCACACAAACACCCACCATCACACCTTTTCTTGGAGCTGAGGCCCTTGAGGGTTGTTTTTGGAGTTGTGTAGCTGGTTTTAGCTTGAAGAACCAGCTGGTTCACCATTGATGAAGAGGGTCTACAAGGGCAAGAAACTTGTCCCTTTATTCCCCTTTTTTGCATTGCATTTTTTCCTACCTTGCATCTGTTTTTGAGCTTTGTGTATAACATATAAAAGTTCTGATTTTTAGTGCTCTAAATAGTTAGTTCAGGTTGCCTTAAGCTTTGGGGTCGTTTGACCCCTCTTTAAGGCTTGTTTTGGCCTTTGTTTTTGTGCCATTTTGGTTGAGCTTCGGGACCATTGTATTTGGGCTTCCTCACCACTGAAATCTTGAGGATTTCGGAGGTGAGGATGGTGCCTTAAGGTCCTAGGAAGGAGAGGGCCACCCCCTCTCCTTGTTGTCCTTGAAAAGGGCCATTTTTGCCTCTTTAGTGAGCATCATGTTTAGGTTCATGTTGGCCATGCCTTGACTGATATTTATGCATATTATGTCATGATATAGCTCTATTTTTAGTTGGTTTGGTACACCATGCTTGCTTAGCATACATGCCTTGTAATGCCATGTTTAGGTCTTAACATGCTTTAGGTTTTGATTCTTGTTCTAGCATGATTTTGGCCAAGCTTTGTGAAGCTTTTGTGTTTGTTTTAGCATGCTCAAGCTCTATATTTTGGTTGTTTTGGTCGACCATCACATGCTTAGTATAGCCACTTGCATTTTGGCTTGTTAGCCTTGGGCGTGTGAGTGTGTAGCATGCATTACTTGCAGTGTTTTAGTGGTTTGGAACCACTTACCATGTTATTTCAGTCCTTATAATATGCTTGCATGCTTGCATTTATATGCTCCTTTGATGCTTTAAGAGGTTGTGTTGTATGCTCCATGTTTAAGCATTTGTGCATGCCTCCATGTGTAGATCATTTAGATGCCATCTAGGTGGTTTTTAGGACTTGCCTTAACATGATTTAGGACTGTTTTGATCTATTTTGGTCATTTGCTTCATGTGTCGTATGATCATGCTTTAGGCCTTGGACCAATTACATGCTTTGCTTGCTTTGATTAGTTGTTTAGCACATTTGTCTATGCAATTTCAAAGCTTAAGGTGCCTGCCATTTGTCCATGATTGCATCCTCTTAAGTGTGCTTGAGAGTTACTTTTTGATGTTTAAAGTTTTAAGCCATGATTGCATGCATGCTTATATATGTAGATACTTGGCTCATGACACATTGTTGCACACTTTTGTGTTGTTGCATTTGGCATGCTTTGTATCCAACATGTTGTCCATATTGCACCTTGCATGTGTGCATGTTGTTGTTACACTTTGCATGCTTGGTTAGTTGCATCTTTGCATTACTTGCTTGCATGCCCATATTGCACACTTAGGCTCACATGCTTAGGATTGCATTGCATTGGCATGCATGCTTCACCTCTTGATCAAGCCATGATAGAGGTTGAAAGCCCCTTGGTTTGTTTATGTGCACTGCATTTCATTTGAAATCAAAATGCACACTTAATTCTTTGGGCCATCATGCATGGAAATGCGCGATTGGTGGTCCGAGAATCGAGAATCATATCCCTTTGAGTCATGAATATGATAAAAGGGTGTGGTTGGTGCATACATTGCTTGAAATGCATTGACATGCCATGTTTTGTCCTCTGCTGCTGTCAAACCAGTTTTTGTAGGAAGATTTGGTCGGCCGGCAGTGTTGAGTGCCGACCGGCAAAGAATGTTTGGCCGAGAGCGTAATGTTTAGCCGATGACCATTCTCTATGGCCGGTGACCAATTCCTTCAACCGGTGGTGTTCCACAGCATCCAGAGAGCACACTCTGGGATTTTGGCAGTCTTCAGAGGAGTATAGCAGGGCAAAGCAGAGGCAACTTGTGCATGGCAGTGACTTTCCGAGCGGAGCCGAGCACGCATTGCATTGGGCCCTCTTCCCGAGGCTGTTTACTGCTTTCATTAGATTAGTTAATTTGTTAATCAATTAATTGGTCTGTAATATCTAATTAGCTTGTAGGTTAATTAACTTGTATTATTCTTTCGGTCCCTCCGAGCAAGGGCAAATCTGTAATAAGTGTAGGTGCGTGTGTGCGTGTCTTCCAACCCCCACTTCTTTCTCCCTTTTACTTACCTGCTTTTGATGGCTAATATTAGGACATGTTTACTTTAGCATACCTTATGCTATGCATGCGTGCATCATTCATTAGTCTTGCATGCACCAGGCTCGGCGCATCATGCTAACTGCATAAAGTATTTCAAATCTAACTTAAATACATGCTACTTGTGCATTTTCACATGTCATTTATAGACTAGCTGAGCCTACTCTAGTGACATTCAGTATGCGTTGCATTAGACATTTAAACATGGACTTGGATCATGCATGATTGCTAACACGTTCTTGTTTTGGCCCGAAGTACTAGGTGAGCACTTTATGCTTTAGCATCTCACATGAGTGTGAACGTTAACATGATAGCATGATTACCATGAGGCTAGATGCTTATTTGATGAACTGCTTGAATGCCTGTGGGTGAAGGTTGGATTGTTTGAGTTGGGATAACTCGTTGAAATCCGTATTTTACCCTACTTGCGAGTAGCAAATTCCAAAGCGTTTTCCAAACAAACGGATATGCAATGTTTTGTTCCAAATTAGGCGATCTAGTCTATACTTGTTTGCTGTGCGCATAATGTAGTAAATCTAGGCTAATAACCGAAATAAGAACACATAACGTTTTCAAAAACGGATATCACAGTTAGTAGAGGCCGATCTTCGGATCGGGCGAGAGGGGGTGCTCATAACTGACCTTCTCCAATCGTACCCAAGCTCCTGAGCCGAGGCAACTTTGGTGATGACGGACACGTAACCTTTGGCACCGAGTCAGGGTTTCCTAAATTTCCTAAAACAAAATATTTAGGTGGCGACTCTGTATCTGGCAAAGTAGTCCATGTTTGGCACTTCTTTTCAAAAACCTGTTTTCTCAAAACGATTTGCCGGATTTGGACTCTTTGGTTCAGATTAAGCACCGTGACAATTTGAGAGTCCGAACTGTAGTGAACCCAAAAAAAATGAACAGAACGGGGGCTCGTCCTCCCAGGGAGTTCGGGGACGTCTACACTAAGCTAATTAGTTCCGAGAACATAATAGAGAAGTTGGAGACGGACTGAGAGATTTAGAGAGAAACTTTCTCCTTGAGATCTAGGACAGAAAAATAGAGAAATATGATGAAAATTAAAGGGAAATAGGATGAAAATTTAATCGAATTTAAATTCATTCTTTTGGACTTTCGAAAGGAGCACTTAGATGATTTTTAAAACCTTAAATGAGTTTTTTAAGTTATGCTAATATTTTTAAGCTACCATTACTATGTCAATTCTCTTTCTTGGAGGCTACGTAAAATTAGTTTGGGTAATACTTGCCACTTAAGCTAGTGAAACTAATAGTTAGTTAGTTCCTAGAACAAAAGAGAGAAGGATGGCGAAGGACGGAGTGAGTTAGAGGGAACCTGTCGTCTTGAGCGGTAGAAGAGAAAGGTAGAGAAAAGAAAGGTAAATAGCATTAAAATAGGAGTGAATTCAAATTCATCCTTTTGGACTTGAGAATTCAACCATTAGGTCATTTTCAAAACATTAAATTAGTTGCTAAAGCTAAAGAAATACCATTTCGCTAGACTTACTCAATAAATTCCCTTTCTTGGAGGCTAAGCAAGATTAGTTTGAGTTAAACTTGGCCACCTAAGCTAATGAAATTAATAGTTGCCTAAGCTAATTAGTTCCTAAAGCAAAAGATAGAAGGACAGAGAAGGACGGAGAGAGTTTGAGAGATTCAGAACTAGAAGAGAAAGTTAGAGAGAAGAATAAAAATAGAATGAAAATTAAAGGGAATTCAAATTCATCGTTTTGGACTTGAGAACTGAATACTTAGGAGATTTTGAAAACCTTAAATGACGTGTTTAAGTTCAACTAATATCGTTAAACTTCAATTACGTAGTAAAATCTTTTCCTTGGAGGCTAAGCAAGACTAATAGTTGCCTAAGCGAATTAGTTCCTAAAACAAAAGATAGAAGGATGGAGAAGAACGGAGGGAGTTTGAGGGAAACTTTCTTCTTCAGAACTAGAAGAGAAAGTTACAGAAAAGAATGGAAATAGAATGAAAATTAAAGGGAATTCAAATTCATCGTTTTGGACTTGAGAACTGAATACTTAGGAGATTTTGAAAACCTTAAATGACGTGTTTAATTTCAACTAATATCGTTAAACTTCAATTACGTAGTAAAATCTTTTCCTTGGAGGCTAAGCAAGATTTGTTTGAGTTAAACTTGGCCACTTAATCTTATTAAACTATTAGTTGCCTAAGCTAAGTAGTTCCGAGAACAAAAGAGAGAAGTTGGAGACGGACGAAGAGATTTAGAGAGATACTTTCTCCTTGAGATCTAGGAGAGAAAAATAGAGAAATATGATGAAAATTTAAGGCATACAGGATGAAAATTTAATCGAATTCAAATTCATCCTTTTGTACTTTCGAAATGAGCACTTGGATGATTTTTAAAACCTTAAATGAGTTTTTTAAGTTATCCTAATATTTTTCAGCTACCATTACTATGTAAATTCTCTTTCTTGGAGGCTACGTAAAATTAGTTTGGGTAATACTTGCCACTTAAGCTAGTGAAACTAATAGTTAGTTAGTTCCTAGAACAAAAGAGAGAAGGATGGTGAAGGACGGAGTGAGTTAGAGGGAACCTTTCATCCTGAGCGGTAGAAAAGAAAGGTAGAGAAAAGAAAGGTAAATAGCATTAAAATAGGAGTGAATTCAAATTCATCCTTTTGGAGTTGAGAATTCAACCCTTAGGTCATTTTCAGAACATTAAATTAGTTGCTAAAGCTTAACAAATATCATTTCGCTAGACTTACTCAGTAAATTCTCTTTCTTGGAGGCTAAGCAAGATTAGTTTGAGTTAAACTTGGCCACTTAACCAAATGAAACTAATAGTTGCCTAAGCGAATTAGTTCCTAAAACAAAAGATAGAAGGATGGAGAAGAACGGAGGGAGTTTGAGGGAAACTTTCTTCTTCAGAACTAGAAGAGAAAGTTACAGAAAAGAATGGAAATAGAATGAAAATTAAAGGGAATTCAAATTCATCGTTTTGGACTTGAGAACTGAATACTTAGGAGATTTTGAAAACCTTAAATGACGTGTTTAATTTCAACTAATATCGTTAAACTTCAATTACGTAGTAAAATCTTTTCCTTGGAGGCTAAGCAAGATTTGTTTGAGTTAAACTTGGCCACTTAATCTTATTAAACTATTAGTTGCCTAAGCTAAGTAGTTCCGAGAACAAAAGAGAGAAGTTGGAGACGGACGAAGAGATTTAGAGAGATACTTTCTCCTTGAGATCTAGGAGAGAAAAATAGAGAAATATGATGAAAATTTAAGGTATACAGGATAAAAATTTAATCGAATTCAAATTCATCCTTTTGTACTTTTGAAATGAGCACTTGGATGATTTTTAAAACCTTAAATGAGGTTTTTAAGTTATCCTAATATTTTTAAGCTACCATTACTATGTAAATTCTCTTTCTTGGAGGCTACGTAAAATTAGTTTGGGTAATACTTGCCACTTAAGCTAGTGAAACTAATAGTTAGTTAGTTCCTAGAACAAAAGAGAGAAGGATGGTGAAGGACGGAGTGAGTTAGAGGGAACCTTTCGTCCTGAGCGGTAGAAGAGAAAGGTAGAGAAAAGAAAGGTAAATAACATTAAAATAGGAGTGAATTCAAATTCATCCTTTTGGACTTGAGAATTCAACCCTTAGGTCATTTTCAGAACATTAAATTAGTTGCTAAAGCTTAACAAATATCATTTCGCTAGACTTACTCAGTAAATTCTCTTTCTTGGAGGCTAAGCAAGATTAGTTTGAGTTAAACATGGCCACTTAACCTAATGAAACTAATAGTTGCCTAAGCGTATTAGTTCCAAAAACAAAAGATAGAAGGACGGAGAAGAACGGAGGGAGTTCGAGGGAAACTTTCTTCTTCAGAACTAGAAGAGAAAGTTACAGAAAAGAATGGAAATAGAATGAAAATTGAAGGGAATTCAAATTCATTGTTTTGGACTTCAGAATTGAATACTTAGGAGATTTTGAAAACCTTAAATGACGTGTTTATGTTAAACTAATATTGTTAATCTACAATTACGTAGTAAAATCATTTTCTTGGAGGCTAAGCAAGATTAGTTTGAATTAAACTTGGCCACTTAATCTAATTAAACTATTAGTTCCGAGAACAAAAGAGAGAAGTTCGTGACTGGCGGAGAGATTTAGAGAGAAACTTTCTCCTTGAGATTTTGAGAGAAACTTTCTTCTCTCTAAATCTCTCCGCCTGTCTCCAACTTCTCTCTTTTGTTCTCGGAACTAATTAGGTTAGGCAACTAATAGTTTAATTAGATTAAGTGGCCAAGTTTAACTCAAACTAATCTCCCTTAGCCTCCAAGAAAAAGATTTTACTATGTAATTATCGCTTAATGATATTTGTTTAACTTAAACACGTCATTTAAGGTTTTCAAAATCTCCTAAGTATTCAATTCTCATGTCCAAAACGATGAGTTTGAATTCCCTTTAATTTTGATTCTATTTCCATTCTTCTCTCTAACTTTCTCTTCTAGTTCTGAAGAAGAAAGTTTCTCTCTAACTCTCTTTGTCCTTCTCCGTCCTTCTATCTTTTGTTTTAGGAACTAATTAGCTTAGGCAACTATTAGTTTCATTAGCTTAAGTGGCCATGTTTAACTCAAACTAATATTGCTTAGCCTCCAAGAAAGAGAATTTACTGAGTAATTCTAGCGTAACGATATTTGTTTAGCTTTAGCAACATCCCAAAAATCACCCATGTTTGGCTCATCTGGTTCTTGGGATTCGCCTGCTAATACTGTAAATTCATATTCATCCACAAGAGGATCAAAATGCTCATCTTCTGGTCCACCATGACTACTGGATCCAGACTTCATGCTGGCATCGTCTTTGGAAAGAGATTGCAAGAATTGTTCCTTCATAAAATCCATACTTCTAATAATTAATTCTTGCTCGGATAATTCTGGATATTTTTGCCTTAATTCATTTTGAATTTGGACAAAAGGATTCGGAGCTAGAAGTGCTGGGATTAATTTTGGTGAGGCATCCCAGCAAGCTTGCGTATGGGCTTTGATTGTTTGTACAATGTCCTTTTGCTGTTAAGGAGTGTCCAGTCCCTTAGTCCAGCATTTGGTAAATAAAACTCTTTTGAAACGTGGAACTTTATTATGAAAATCACATTGGAAATCCCATTTCCAAATCCATGGAATTCCAAAACGTATGACAAACTGGGTTGTAGACTTGGACATTATATCCTTATATACTGGAATATGACTGTAAGCAACTGGCCATTCATTGAAGGCAAGACGAAAAGGTTCTGGAAAAGCATCAATTTGTAAGCCAAACTTATTCCACCAAATGAGAAACCAGTATGGGAGATCAATTTTGAGAACGTCAGGAATGACACGGATAAACCATGAATGGTTCTGTGGGGGATTCATATAATAAAATGCTTGGGAAAAAGCATCAATATAATCCAATAACTGTAACGAGATAATCTCAAGAGATCTGGTAACATGGGGATGCATATCCCAAGCCTGCGTAGGCATGATTTTCGGGATAATGGCTTTACTGTAATTAATTGGGCTTGCAGTACGATTAGGTTCAGCCAATGTATGCTTAAACTCAACTGAAGCAGTTTCTGTAAGTATTTGTTCAAAAATGTATCTGTACTGATCAAAATACAGTGGAGCATGTTGGGTAGCAAGATACCGCCTTTTGATTTCGCATGGATGATTCATACATTGGACATCTTCTGTATTGATATAGAGGACTGTTTCCTCTATGACAGACTTCTGAAGATAAGATTCTGGAGGTGTTAAGAGGACATCCTTAGCCGTTTGGCTGGATTTCCCTTTTTTACTGGAAAGAGCATTAAGCCTTGGAAATTCTGCATGGTAGGGATTACCCCTTCCGCGGCCCCTTCTGCCTGGGCCTCGGCCTCTACGGTGCATGAGGAAAGCCCTGCAAATATTCACGGGTTAGGAAATCAGGAAGAGAATTATGTTCGCCTTTGATATATTCAATATCAAAATCGAATACTGAAAGTTGGCCTTGCCATGTTGCAAAAATTTGTTTTTGAGTTAATTCTGGACATCTTTTTTAAAGATTTGTTTTGCTGCAGAACAATCAACTCTTATTAAAAAATGTTGATTTAATAAATCATCCTTGTTTAATAGTCGGATAATTTTTTGCAGCTTGATGCCAAATACCAGATGTAAAACGTAAAAGTTCTTCTTTTTTACTGTTGGGATTGAATTGTTTTAATATGCCACCATAACCAAGGTTAGAGGCATCAATCTCAACAATTTTTTTTCCATTCTGGATTGGGTAAAGAAAGGCAAGGTAGAGTTTTAACTCTAGCTTTGATCTTTTGAACAGCTTCTGTTTGTTATGGATCCCATGGTGGAGGATTTTTTCTGAGTCTGGAATATAAAATAACTGCATCTGTATCTAGATTAGGATAGTAATCAGGAATATAATTTAAATTATCCAAAAATCTCTGTAATTGAGTTTTATCTTTAATTTCATCTGGAAATTTAGTGCAAACTCCATGCTTCGGTTAATTAGAATAATGGTACCATTATGAATATTGTGGCCCAAAAATCTGACTGTAGTTTGGAAAAGTTTCATTTTTTGATGCAGAACCTACCAATCCATTTCTGATAATGACATGCTTAAATATATTAAGATGTTTCATATGCTGGTCAATAGATGATGAAAAAATTAAAACATCATCAATGTAACAAATAGCAAATTCTGTATAAGGATTGAAAATATCATTCATTATATGCTGGAATTCTGATAGAGCATTTTTCAATCCAAATGGCATAACATTCTATTCAAAATGTCAAAAAGGTACTATAAAAGTAGTTTTATACCTGTCCTTTTCGGCAACTTGGACCGGCCAGTATCCGGATTTCATATCAAATTTTGAAAATATAATAGCATCCTGTAAGCGATCTAAAAGATCTTTTTTATTTGGAACTGGATACCTAATCCATTGTAAGCCATCATTTAGAGGTTTGCAATTAATTACCAGTCTTGGCATAACTCTTTCAATTTCTACATTCTTATTAACATAAAATGTTGTACAACTCCAAGGAGATTTACTGGATCTAATAAGTTTTTTTTGGAGAACAGTACTAATCTATGTTTTACAGAGTTCTAAATACTCTTTTTTCATCTGACTAGGACGAGCTTTGGTTGGAATTTTATGCTCATCATATCCTGGTTCATAAGGAAGAGAAACAATGTGTTTCTTCCTATTCCAAAAGGAATTTGGAATATCACTACAGATTTCATTTTGAAATTCTTATTCAAGTGATTTAATCTTTTGCTGGAAAGAAGATTGCTGTAATCTTTGTTCTGTAGTTAGAAAACTAATTTCTTTTTGTAAGAAATTAATTTGTTTTTCTTTGAAATTAAGTAGATCTTTGATTTGATCTAATTCTTTGGTTTAAGGTTCTGTAATAAACTCAAACATAATCGGTTGATCATTTAGGGTTGTATGAATGCCAATAGAGTCAATCTTAGTTATTGGCATTAATAAACACAGAAATGGTGTCCCTAAAATTATTGCTTGAGACATATTTTTTATTAGAACAAAGGATGTGGGTAAACACAATCCTTGATTGCAAATAAGCACTTCTGGAAGTTTGTACCTAATGTACAAAGAATTACCACTTGCACTGGTGAGTGATTGAGTTGTTTTCTAGAAATATTTGGTAGGAATTAATCCTTCCTGAATACAATTCATATAAGCACCACTGTCTACAAGAGCAATGGCGACTTTTATTATAAATTCTAGTTTATAATAAAAGTAATTCTGATATACCATTTCTGGAAAGTAACTTTGTTAATAAGGTTCAAGTATGCTAAAGATGCATCTTGAATAGTACTGGATTCAGTTACTTCTAATTTTTCTGTATTTTTGGGACTAACTTGTTCTTTGATTCTTTTAAGATCTGTATTAACAACAATATTTCCTGTTTGTAAATGCTTTATTTCAACTTTTAAAGCGTTTACTTCCATTTTAAGATCCTGGATTGTTATGGGTTTTTCTTCAGAAGTATTTTGAATTCTTTATATACTTCTTTCATACTGTAATGCTTTGGAGGTAAAATTTCTTCTTTTTTGTGCTGTTGGTAGCATAGTTCATGAAATTTTAATTTCATTTCTGGATCTGTGATTTAATCAGTAATATTCAACATTTGCTATTCATCATATGTAAGAACATTGATACTAGGACTACTAATTTCAAGTCCATTTATCTTAACTATTGCTTTCCACTAATTGGCTTCTTCTGTTATTTGACTAATTTGAGGTTTACAGGAACAGATTTTCGGACGGGATTCCGGATCAGTATCAGAAGATGATGAATATAGTATTGCAATACCATCATCTGAAGTAGAGTCTGAATCAGAGTCTTCATAAAGCATCTGAAGAATTTGTTGCTGAATTTCATCGTCTAAAGCTAATTCATTTAACTTTTGTGGAATCTTAGCTTTGCAACGATTAGCATAGTGACCTGTTTGACCACACTTGTAACATTTAACTGTAGATTTATCTTTTTGTGGATAAGATGTTTTTTGTTTGCCTTTAGTTCTAGAAGGCTGGGGTTGTTGAATAGTCTATCTATGATTTTTATTTTTTCTGGATTTCTTGGAATAATTTTTTGATGTTTTTCCTAATTTATGTTTTTATGTTTATGTTTGGATGGATATTGGATTTTAGTTTCATAGGAAAATTGTTCACAAAATTCACTTAATTCATTATGACTTTTCTTTTTCATTTGATTATGTATTTTCAGATCATTGCAAAGAGCGAGACCTTCTTCGGTAACAATTTTTATGAGTTGACCATAAGTATATTCTGAATATGGAATACACATTTTACTATGCTTAACCCTCAATTTTTTTTCTGATTCTTTGAGCAAAGAGAGTGGGAAGGCCATCAATGAATTTGGCTTTCCAATATTCACTGTTAGCGTCAGATCTTCTGACAACTTTCATCATGAACACATCTTTATACCATCTAAAATGGCATAAAGAAAGATATCTTAAATTTTGTAAAAGTTCTCTACTCTTATCTTCTAAACCATCAGGAGAAGCTCCTACAAAATGGTGTAGAATTGTATTGATAAGAGTATAAACAGCGTCCTGTTCAGATTGAACAGTACCTGTTAAAGGATCTGTAATTCTTTTAAAGGCTATTAAGATTTCTGTTTGTTGTGTTTCTGTAATAATGTTATCCCACCATCCTTTCAGGATGCCGGTAAAACCATTGACCAGAAATCTGGCGATTGCATGATCATCATTTTCATTATGTTTGCAAATTGTTGAATACATAATCATTTCATGCAACAATTCAAATATCTGGTATTCAGAAAGACCATCTATATTCCATTCATAAATGGTTTTTCCATGATAGGATTTCTGTGTTTGTAAAAACTCTTTTTCGTAAAGAAGATCCATAGGAGAAGATTCTCCATAATGAACTTTATTTATGAAGGTTGGATTTTCCAGAAAATT
Organism: Camellia sinensis; assembly: GCF_004153795.1. Lineage (NCBI taxonomy): Eukaryota > Viridiplantae > Streptophyta > Magnoliopsida > Ericales > Theaceae > Camellia > Camellia sinensis. The sequence goes on from NW_021027726.1 coordinate 121,455, forward strand.
ATTTTCAATTTCTGTAATTTGAGAAAGTGTTAAATTTTCTTCATTTGGATTATGCTGTCTGGATAACATATTAACAGAAGAAGATTCTCCAATTTTAAAACTTCTAATCTTATCAACAAGAGTATCCATGAATTCTGTATCTTTCTTAGTAGTAGATAACTTAAATTTAGTTACTTCTAAAGGAGGTTTAATTGTTACTGGAATAACTTCAATTTTAACTTCAGATTTTGGCTGTAAGTGACAACTATTTTTAATATGATTAATAGTTTCTTCAATTCTGGTGAGTTATTTGCCAACTGTTTGGAAAAAAAGATTTGTATAATTATGTTGTTTGAATATAGATACCATATCCTGAATGAGAATAGGATCCCTATTTTGTGATTTGTGTGGAATTTCCATATAAGCAGCAATGGCTAAAGGTTTGGTATTACTGCTTAATGGTTGTAACTCCAGGGGTTGGGTTGGTGGATGGACAGAAGTAAAACTTTGACCATTAGTGGTGACCCAAGTTTTCTGCATATTCTCAATGACTTTAATCTGAGATTCTGGAGGAGTGATATTTTCAACATACCACCAAGGAAAAGACTATAATTTTTGATGTTGTTCTAAATCAACATAATACTGGTTTTTATATTGTTCTAACTGGAGTGGGGTATGGTAACTAAAATACCATTCTCTAAGTGTTCTGTATTTTTCTTTCTGTAGATCCTCATTCAAGGCTTTTCTGATTTTACTTCCTGGTGTAAAATCCATTAGATTTCAAAATTCATATCACTGGCTGTATGGCTATAAGGCCTTCTGGATTCATAAATACCATGTGGTATTTGATTCTCTGAAAATTGAACTCCCTGAACTATAGGATCAGCTGTAGGTTCAGGTTGTTGTGTATCACTTGGAGGTCTGGAGGATGGTCTTGAAGACATTCCTTGTAAGACCGACTCACCTGGTTCAAATAATGATTGTCTGGAAGACTTAGGTAAATCTACTCTATAAGATGGAGCAGTTCTATAACTGGTACTAGACATACTTCTAGATAAAGACCTTTGTGGCGTTTTAAAGGTAAGGTAAACATTTCCTCCTTGTGTCTGGAATACTTCATCCAATGTTTGTCGGACAATTGGCCGAGCTGGAACAGCTTGGTTTCTCTGTCGTATATCTGGAAATTTTATTTCTTGCCACGGTATCATTTTTGGCACTGCAACATGGCTACTGAAAAGGTTGGTGTCTATCAGGGCTGTATGTCCTAACTCGCACTGTTTTCTGATATAAGGATTTAAAGTTGTTAAAACTTTAAGATAAATTCTGGAAATTACCACAAAGGGAGGAGATCCTAGAAGATATTCATAACCATTGGATAACACTGTAAGTTCTAAGACTTTGGACAGATTAGCATCTGTAAGTGCTATATTAAGGTTTGGATAGATGTTGAAATAGACTGGACCATGTGGGAGGCTAGTTTCTATAGCTCCCATAAGTGATGCTCTCCAATCGTGTCATCGACCATCTCGAAGAGTACACTACTGAAAAAAAAAATGTGAGATACTAAGACATAAAAGTATTTCTTAGGGCCTTGTGGGTCCTGTCAAGCTATCATGTATACTATTGACACTTTTTTATGATTAAATTATGAGTATCTAGAATAATTTTTTATATGGAAAAATGATTCAAATAATATATTAGACTCTATCTCCATATAATATAAAGTAGTTATATGTCAGTCTATTTTGAATTGACCGTTCAACCTAAAAATCACAATTTTTTTTTTATATATTTTAAGTTGTGAAAAGAAAACAAACATTTATATACGTAACAGAAAAATTAGAAAATTAGATAGTTCAGAAATTTATTCATAATATTAAATTCAATTATGTATAGTTAGCCTCACATTTGAAATAAAATCATCTAATATTTTTTTTTAACATCTCGTTTGTGTTTAATTTATGCAATTGTAATATTATAAGTTGAATACTTCAGCCACATGAGAATGGAATCAAGACTAGAGCATTTGAAGAGAGCAGCAGAGAAAGGACGCGTGGAGGCCTCATACGTGTATGGTATGATCCTCCTCTCCAGCGGTGGGCAATCAACAAAACAAGGCAGAAAGCTTCTAAATGCAATGAACAATACTTGTTCAAATTCAAAGAGCTTGAGAATCCAAGAGTGCAGAGAAAGAATCAAAGCCATTATTCACACAATGTGGATCAACAATCATATGGTTAGCCAATAAACAAATTTCTGTTGTCATGGAAAAACTCGAAGCATCACAGTGAGGGAGACATGGAGAGGTCGCGGAGAAGAGGATGACAACATGAGCTGTGAAGCTTGAAAATGGGATAGAGAACTCAACTTGTTCGGTAACATGTTAATGGGTAGCAGTGTTTAGATTATTTATAGAAGTTGTGCTATATAAATACATAAATCAAATATAGGTCTCTTTTGGTAACTAAGTTAAAAGTCAGTTTATTGATTTTTTAACTTTATTCTAAAGCCTATTTTGGACAGTAACCTTATCCAAAATAGGCCTTGGAATAAAGATAGATGGACATAGTACAACATATAGACAAAAATCAACACTGTCAGAAGTGGGAGAAACATGGAGGAGAGGCTGGGAAGAACAAGATGACAACATAAGTTGTCAACGTTGTAAATGAAACGAAGAAGTCAAACTTGCTTTGCAACGTTACTTCCTATGATTGTTTAGATCATTTTATTTATTAATTAATTATGATTATGGTATGTTCAACTCTATGGCTTTAATGGGACACCATATATATATATATATATATATATATTTTAATTACCATGAGATTTGTCATGAAAGATTGCTAAATTTATTTTCCTCAGATATTCACAGACCTATATGTTAACTTAGTGATCGAACTCAGTGCGTTGAAAGGATCATTTTTTTATCCAAAATTCGAATGGACATTATTAATTTTCTTTAGTTGACAATGGTTTAAAAAAAAAATTGATGATGAAATTGAAATTTCAAACATTTCCTTTCATAAGCATAACCGATTGTATTAATAAAAAAAAATGGAAGAAATATATATATATATATATATATTGAACTCCAAAAAAAAGACTCGTGGAATATCATAATATTCGTGGATTCTGGTTCTGGAGTAACTAATTGCTGGTTATATTTAATTAAACCCATATGAAAAAACTCATCACCGAGGCAACCAATTGACATTCTTATGCACTACAAGAGAGGCTAAGCTTTGATCAGATTACAATACAAAGTCCCACAGATAGAGCGCGCCTCCCAGGATTCAAACCTGACTTACCATTGTGAAAACGCAATGTGTTATCCATTTGATGGTAGAAGAATTATATGTTGTTTGACTAATTGTCCTAGTAGACAAAAATAGGAGAATTATATTGACATGGTGTCAATAAAATATATTTTCCAACAAAAAATATTATAAATATTAGTAATTAATATTATAAATATTTTTATTAATTTATAATTTTTTTCCTCTAATACCATTGTAAACTAATTATCCTCACAAAAATGAAGTTTTATACAAAATGAAAAATATAAATATCCGTATTGGACATGACATTGATGCTAATAATATTTGTAGGGGAGTTCAAGGTTAGAGGGGTGATTAGAGAGGCAAAACTATGTTAATGGTCCAATAATGGTGGAAATGGTTGGAGAATGAATAGCAACAACTATCTGGGAGTTGGAGAGTGTGTAGTTGGGTAAGAGTGAAGCAAGTGGCTCAAGAAGAAATATATGGTAGTGCCAAAATGGGCAGCATCTCCCCAAAATCCTCAAAATTCCTCTTTTGAACCTTGGGAAATGGGTCGTATTCATAGGCTTTTCCTTGGTACCAAGAGGACACCAAGTGGCCAAATAGAGAGAGGACATGTGTCCTAGAGGATCACATAGAATATTTTGCCTTGGGCCACCAGGTTGAAGGTGCCACGTGTCCCTCTGCATGTACTGTGTACTATCTGTTTGCCTCTGCAACTACTTTTTTGAGCCTTAGCAAGTGTAGTTACAGCGGGAGTGTTTGCGTTTGCACTTGCCTTCTCAACTTGAACCTTAGTTAGTGCACGAACAGCGGTGAACCTTGCCGCTACACTTGCCATCTTAGTTCTATTTGGCCAGTAAAGGCATTCTCAGGACTCTATTAGTCTGCTATCCACTATGTTCGTGCTCACCTCAGCGAAGCCTCCACCGTTAGCCACCTAATCACAAACTCCCGAGCTTCCTAGGGCGAAGGCCACAGCTAAGCCTGCTATCAACCATGTTGTGCCTTAGTACCAAGCCGAAGGGGGATTCCTTAGTCCTTCCTGTGTAACTAAGGCAGGTCCACGACCTGAGTAATGGAAATGGAGTCCCTTATGCTTGGGCTACCTTGCTGGAGGAGATAAGGATGATCGACTCCGAACCAATCAGGGCACGCCACCTGTCTTCCTCATCCATCTCTTATTATCTTTTATTTTCTATATAAGGGATGCCTCACCCTTATTGATGGCTCGAGTTGTAAAAAATATAATATCAGTTTGAAGTGTGCTCTCTCTTTCTCTCCCTCTCTCTCTCTCTTTTCAAAAAGCATGTATTGCTTCTTTCCCTTTGAAGTATAATAAAAGCTCGAAGTACTGGTTGTAAGTATTTTCTTTCATCTTTTTAATGTATGTGTTCTGTTGATATACTTGTTATCTTGCATGAAATTTTAGATTTTCATATTCAAAGAAAAAATAATTATTTAAATTTTCTTACTACATTCCCTAATGACCCCTGGGGTCTCCAGCAATTAAAATACAGTAACAAAACAGATTGAAAAAACTCAATCTCAGATACAGGAACAGATAATTGCATGGGAGGCCGCTGGAAGGCCTCCACCACCTATACAGTAAAATCGTGAGGCCATATATGGCATAATTAAGATAAAATAAAATAAAACTATGGACAGTAGTCTTCCTCGATTTGTGTTGATTGAGGGTAGAACAGTGTAAGGTTCAGTGGGACGTCTCCCAAGTCACGTTGAGTCAGACCATTAGCAGTGATTGCGGTTAGGTCATTTGATCTCGTAAGTCGTTGACAGATGTGCTTAATTCAACCCTATGTCAAGCACCGCAATTATTGGTATCAGTGCCAAGTTGAATTTTGGTCATAGTTTGTTTTATTTAATTTTCATTATACATATATGGTCACATATAACCATAGATGAGTACTGTACCCTTCAGAAGACATAGCAAATACAATATACAATACAGTAGCTAATACAGTAACTTCTACCTGAGAAGCCAGAGAGCTTGTAGCTTGCCAGGATGTTAAGGAAGCCCTAGATAAGTGGACTATCCCTAAGATCAAACCAGATAATATCTATAAGATAGGAACCTTTGACTTTTCCAGTAGAAAAATAAACAAAACCTTTGAACATGCTGTATCTGTCTAGCATGAGGATGAGATCATGTATCTCCTCCATATACAGGATCTCTATCCTTTTTTGCAGAAATATAAGTATGTCCACATAGGACTTGTCCAAATAGCCTTTATGGCTTTGACTCTATTAGGTCAAAATACTAGTATCCAGTGTACTCTTCGAGATGGTTGATGTCTTCTTTGGAGAGCATCACTTATGGGAGCTATAGAAACTAGCCTCTCACATGGTCTAGTCTATTTCAACATATATCCAAACCATAGTATAGCACTTACAGATGCTAATCTGTCCAAAGTCTTAGAACTTAGAGTGTTATCCAATGGTTATGAATATCTTCCAGGATCTCCACCCTTTGTGGTAATTTCCAGAATTTATCTTAAAGTTTTAACAACTTTAAATCCTTATATCAGAAAACATAGTGAGTTAGGACATACAGTCCTGATAGAGACCAACCTTTTCAGTAGCCAAGTTGTAGGGCCAAAAATGATACCGTGGCAAGAAATAAAATTTCTAGATAGATGGCAGATAAACCAAGCTGTTCCAGCCCGGCCAATTGTCCAACAAACATTGGATGAAGTAATCCAGACACAAGGAGGAAATGTTTACCTTACCTTTAAAAGGCCACAAAGGTCTTTATCTAGAAGTATGTCCAGTACTAGTTATAGAACTACTTCATCTTATAGAGTAGATTTACACGAGTCTTCCAGACAATCGTTATCGGAACCAACAGAGTCGGTCTTACAAGGAATGCCTTCAAGACCAACCTCCAGACCTCCAAGTGATAGACAACAACCTGAGCCTACAGTTGATCCTATAGTTCAGGGAGTTCAATTTTCAGAAAATCAAATACCACATGGTATTTATGAATCCAGAAGGCCTTAGAGCCATACAGGCAGTGATATGAATTTTTAAATCTAATGGATTTTACACCAGGAAGTAAAATCAGAAAAGCCTTAAATGAGGATCTACAGAAAGAAAAATACAGAACATTTAGAGAATGGTATTTTAGTTACCATACCCCTCTCTAGTCAGAACAATATAAAAACCAGTATTATGTTCATTTAGAACAACATCAAAAATTACAATCTTTTCCTTGGTGGTATGTTGAAAATATCACTCCTACAAAATCTCAGATTAATGTCATTGAGAATATGCAGAAAACTTGGGTCACCACCGATGGTCAAAGTTTTACTTTTGTCCATCCACCAACCCAACCTAACCCAAAATCTGACTATAGTTTGGAAAAGTTTCATTTTTGATGTAGAAACTACCAATCCATTTCTGATAATGACATGCTTATATATATTAAGATGTTTCATATGCTAGTCAGTAGATGATGAAAAAAATAAAACATCATCAATGTAACAAATAGAAAATTCTATATAAGGATCGAAAATATCATTCATTATATGTTGGAATTCTGATGGAGTATTTTTCAATCCAAATGCCATAACATTCCATTCAAAATGTCCAAAAGGTACTGTAAAAGCAGTTTTATACTTGTCCTTTTCGGCAACTTCGACTTGCCAATATCCGGATTTCATATCAAATTTTGAAAATATAATAGCATCCTGTAAGCGATCTAAAAGATCTTTTTTATTTGGAACTGGATACCTAATCCATTGTAAGGCATCATTTAGAGGTTTGTAATTAATTACCAGTCTTAGCACACCTCTTTCGATTTCTGCATTCTTATTAACAAAAAATGTTGTATAACTCCAAGGAGATTTACTGGATCTAATAAGTTTTTTCTGGAGAAGAGTACAATCTCTGTTTTACAGAGTTCTAAATACTCTTTTTTCATCTGACTAGGACGAGCTTTGGTTGGAATTTTACGCTCATCATATCCTGGTTCATAAGGAAGAGAAACAATGTGTTTCTTCCTATTCCAAAAAGCATTTGGAATATCACTACAGATTTCATTTTGAAATTCTTGTTCAAGTGATTTAATCTTTTGCAAGAAAGAAGATTGCTGTAATCATTGTTCTGTAGTTAGAAAACTAATTTCTTTTTGTAAGAAATTAATTTGTTTTTCTTTGAAATTAAGTAGATCTTTGATTTGATCTAATTCTTTGGTGTAAGGTTCTGTAATAAACTCAAAAATAATCAGTTGATCATTTAGTGTTGTATGAATGCCAATTGAGTCAATCTTAGTTATTGGCATTAATAAACACAGAATGGTGTCCCTAAAATTATTGCTTGAGAATATTTTTTATTAGGACAAAGGATGTGGGTAAACACAATCCTTGATTGCAAATAAGCACTTCTGGAAGTTTGTACCTAATGTACAAAGAATTACCCCTTGCACTGGTGAGTGATTGAGTTGTTTTCTGGAAATATTTGGTAGGAATTAATCTTACCTGAATACAATTCATATAAGCACCACTGTCTACAAGAGCAATGGCGACTTTTATTATAAATTCTAGTTTATAATAAAAGTAATTCTGATATACCATTTCTGGAAAGTAACTTTGTTAATAAGGTTCAAGTATGCTAAAGATGCATCTTGAATAGTACTGGATTCAGTTACTTCTAATTTTTCTGTATTTTTGGAACTAACTTGTTCTTTGATTCTTTTAAGATCTGTATTAACAGCAATATTTCCTGCTTGTAAATGCTTTATTTCAACTTTTAAAGCGTTTACTTCCATTTTAAGATCCTGGATTGTTATAGGTTTTTCTTCAGAAGTATTTTGAATTCTTTTATATACTTCTTTCATACTGTAATGCTTTGAAGGTAAAATTTCTTCTTTTTTGTGCTTTTGGTAGCATAGTTCAAGAAATTCTAATTTCATTTCTGGATCTGTGATTTGATTAGCAATATTCAACATTTACTGTTCATCATCTGTAAGAACATTGATACTAGGACTAATAATATCAAGTCCATTCATCTCAACTATTGCTTTCCAATAATTGGCTTCTTCTGTTATTTGATTAATTTGAGGTTTACAAGGACAAATTTTTGGAGGGGATTCAGGATCAATATCAGAAGATGATGAATATAGTATTGCAATACCATCATCTGAAGTAGAGTCTGAATTAGAGTCTTCATAAAGCATCTGAAGAATTTGTTGCTAAATTTCATCGTCTAAAGCTAATTCATTTAATTTTTGTTGCATCTTAGCTTTGCAACGATTAGCATAGTGACCTGTTTGGCCACACTTGTAATATTTAATTGTAGATCATTGCAAAGAGCAAGACCTTCTTTGGTAACAATTCTTATGAGTTGACCATAAGTATATTCTGAATATAGAATAGACATTTTACTATGCTTATCCCTCAGTTTTTTTCCGATTCTTTCAGCAAAGAGAGTGGGAAGGCCATCAATGAATTTGGCTTTCCAGTGTTCACTGTTAGCATCAGATCTTCTGACAACTCTCATCATGAACACATCTTTATACCATCTAAAATGGGATAAAGAAGGACATCTTAAATTCTATAAAAGTTCTCTACTCCTATCTTCTAAACCATTAGGAGAAGCTCCTACAAAATGGTTTAAAATTGTATTGATAAGAGTATGAACAGCGTCCTGTTCAGATTGAACAATACCTGTTAAGGGATCTGTAATTCTTTTAAAGGCTGTTAAGATTTCTGTTTGTTGTGTTTCTGTAATAATGTTATCCCACCATCCTTTCAGGATGCTGGTAAAACCATTGACCAAAAATCTGGCGATTTCATGATCATCATTTTCATTGTGTTTGCAAATTGTTGAATACATAATCATTTGATGCAACAATTCAAATATCTGCATTCATAAATGATTTTTCCATGATAGGATTTCTGTGTTTGTAAAAAATCTTCTTCATAAAGAAGATCCATAGGAGTGCTTCCAAGGTAATAATATCTCGTTGGAGCAATCCTAGTAGAATTTCTAGAAGTTTCTCCATAATGAACTTTATTTATGGAGGTTGGATTTTCCTGAAAATTATTTTCAATTTCTGTAATTTGAGAAAGTGTTAAATTTTCTTTATTTGGATTATGCTGTCTGGATAACATATTAATAGAAAAAGATTCTCTAATTTTAAGACTTTTAATCTTATCAACAAGAGTATCCATGAATTCTGTATCTTTCTTAGTAGTAGATAACTTAAATTTAGTTACTTCTAAAGGAGGTTTAATTGTTGCAGGAATAACTTCCGTTTTAACTTTAGATTTTGGCCGTAAGTGACAACTGTTTTTAATATGATTAACAGTTTCTTCAATTCTGGTGGGTTGTTTGCCACTGTTTGGAAAAACAGATTTTTATAATTATGCTGTTTGAATATAGGTACCATATCCTGAATGAGAATAGGATCCCTATTTTGTGATTTGTGTGGAATTTCCATATAAGCAGCAATGGCTAAAGGTTTGGTATTACTGCTTAATGGTTGTAACTCCAGGGGTTGGGTTGGTGGATGAACAAAAGTAAAACTTTGACCATCGGTGGTGACCCAAGTTTTCTGCATATTCTCAATGACATTAATCTGAGATTCTGTAGGAGTGATATTTTCAACATACCACCAAGGAAAATACTGTAATTTTTCACGTTGTTCTAAATGAACATAATACTAGTTTTTTATATTGTTCTAACTGGAGAGGGGTATGGTAACTAAAATACCATTCTTTAAATGTTCTGTATTTTTCTTTCTGTAGAGCCTGATTTAAGGCTTTTGTAATTTTACGTCCTGGTGTAAAATCCATTAGATTTCAAAATTCATATCACTGGTTGTAGGGCTATAAGGCCTTTTGGATTCATAAATACCATGTGGTATTTGATTCTCTGAAAATTGAACTCCCTGAACTATAGGATCAGCTGTAGGGTCAGGTTGTTGTGTATCACTTGGAGGTCTGGAGGTTGGTCTTGAAGACATTCCATGTAAGACGAACTCAGCTAGTTCAGATAACGATTGTCTGGAAGACTCAGGTAAATCTACTCTATAAGATGGAGCGGTTCTATAACTGGTACTAGACATACTTCGGGATAAAGACCTTTGTGGCCTTTTAAAGGTAAGGTAAACATTTCCTCCTTGTGTCTGGATTACTTCATCCAATGTTTATTGGACAATTGGCCGAACTGGAACAGATTGGTTTATCTGCCATCTATCTGGAAATTTTATTTCTTTCCACGGTATCATTTTTGGCACCGCAACTTGGCTACTGAAAAGGTTGGTGTCTATCAGGACTGTATGTCCTAACTCACTCTGTTTTCTGATATAAGGATTTAAAGTTTTTAAAACTTTAAGATAAATGCCGGAAATTACCGCAAAGGGTGGAGATCCTAAAAGATATTCATAACCATTGGATAACACTCTAAATTCTAAGACTTTGGACAGATTAGCATCTGTAAGTGCTATACTAAGGTTTGGATATATGTTGAAATAGACTGGACCATGTGCGAGGCTAGTTTCTATAGCTCCCATAAGTGATGCTCTCAAAAAGAGACTCCGGCCATCTCGAAGAGTACACTACTGAAAAAAAATGTTATTTCTTAGGGCCTTATGGGTCCTGTCAAGCTATCATGTATATTATTGACACTTTTTTATGATTAAATTATGAGTATCTAGAATAATTTTTTATATTGAAAAATGATTCAAATAATATATTAGACTCTATCTCTATATAATAGAAAGTAGTTATATGTCAGTCTATTTTGAATTGACCGTTCAACTTAAAAATAACCAATTTTTTTTATATATTTTAAGTTCTGAAAAGAAAACAAACATTCATATATGTAAGTAAGGTAAACATTTCATCCTTGTGTCTGGATTACTTCATCCAATGTTTGTTGGACAATTGGCCGAACTGGAACAGCTTGGTTTATCTGCCATCTATCTGGAAATTTTATTTCTTGCCACGGTATCATTTTTGGCACTGCAACTTGGCTACTGAAAAGGTTGGTGTCTATCAGGACTGTATGTCCTAACTCACTCTGTTTTCTGATATAAGGATTTAAAGTTTTTAAAACTTTAAGATAAATTCTGGAAATTACCGCAAAGGGTGGAGATCCTAAAAGATATTAATAACCATTGGATAACACTCTAAATTCTAAGACTTTGGACAGATTAGCATCTGTAAGTGCTATACTAAGGTTTGGATATATGTTGAAATAGACTGGACCATGTGCGAGGCTAGTTTCTATAGCTCCCATAAGTGATGCTCTCAAAAAGAGACTCCGGCCATCTCGAAGAGTACACTACTGAAAAAAAAAATGTGAGATACTAAGACATAAAATATTTCTTAGGGCCTTATGGGTCCTGTCAAGCTATCATGTATATTATTGACACTTTTTTATGATTAAATTATGAGTATCTAGAATAATTTTTATATTGAAAAATGATTCAAATAATATATTAGACTCTATCTCTATATAATAGAAAGTAGTTATATGTCAGTCTATTTTGAATTGACCGTTCAACTTAAAAATAACCAATTTTTCTATATATTTTAAGCTGTGAAAAGAAAACAAACATTCATATATGTAATAGAAAAATTAGAAAATTAGATTGTTCAGAAATTTATTCATAATATTAAATTCAATTATGTATAGTTAGCCTCACATTCGAAATAAAAATCATCTAATATTTCTTTTAACATCTCGTTTGTGTTTAATTTATACAATTGTAATATTATTGGTTGAATACTTCAGCGACGTGAGAATGGAATAAAGACTAGAGCATTTGAAGAGAGCGGTAGAGAAAGGACACGTGGAGGCCTCACACGTGTATGGTATGATCCTCCACTCTAGGGGTGGGCAATCAACAAAACAAGGCCTAAAGCTTCTGAATGCAATGAACAATACTTGTTCAAATTCAAAGAGCTTGAGAATCCAAGAGTGCAGAGAAAGAATCAAAGCCATTATTCACACAATGTGGATCAACAATCATATGGTTAGCCAACAAACAAATTTCCGTTGTCATGGAAAAACTCAAAGCATCACAGTGAGGGAGACATGGAGAGGCCGCGAAGAAGAGGATGACAACATGAGCTGTGAAGCTTGTGAATGGGATAGAGAAGTCAACTTGTTTTTTAACATGTTAATGGGTAGGAGTGTTTAGATTATTTATAGAAGTTGTGCTAAATAAATACAGAAATCAAATATAGGTCTCTTTTGGTAACTAGGTTAAATGTCAGTTTATTGATTTTTTTAACTTTATTCTAAATCCTATTTTGGACAGTAACCCTATCCAAAATAGGCCTTGGAATAAAAATAGATGGACATAGTACAACACAGAGACAAAAATCAATACTGACAGAAGTGGGAGAAACATAGAGGAGAGGCCAGGAAGAAGAGGATGACAACATAAGTTGTCAAGGTTGTAAATGAAATGAAGAAGTCAAACTTGCTTTGCAATGTTACTTCCTAAGATTGTTTAGATCATTTTATTTATTAATTAATTATGATTATGGTATGTTCAACACTATGACTTTAATGGGACACCATATATATATATATTAATTACCATGTGATTTGTCATGAAAGATTGCTAAATTTATATTCCTCAGATATTCATAGACCTATATGTTAACTTAGTGATCGAACTCAGTGAGTTGAAAGGATCATTTTTTTATCCAAAATTCGAATGGCCGTTATTAATTTTCTTTAACTGACAATGACTTAAAAAAAAAATTTGATGATGAAATTGAAATTTCACACATTTCCTTTCATAAGCATAACCGATTGTATTAATAAAAAAAAATGGAAGAAATATATATATATATATATATTTTGAACTCCAAAAAAAAGACTCGTGGAATATCATAATATTCGTGGATTCTGGTTCTGGATTAACTAATTGCTGGTTATATTTAACTCAACCCATAGGAAAAAAACTCATCACCGAGGCAACCAATTGACATTCTTTTGTACTACAAAAGAGGCTAAGCTTTGATTAGATTACAATACAAAGTCCCGCAGAGAGAGCGTGCCTCCCAAGATTCAAACCTGACTCACCTTTGTGAAAACGCAATGTGTTATCCATTTGAGGGTGAAAGAATTATATGTTGTATGACTAATTGTCCTAGTAGACAAAAATGGGAGAATTATATTGACATGGTGTCGATAAAATATATTTTCCAACAAAAAATATTATAAATATTAGTAATTAATATTATAAATATTTTTATTAATTTATAATTTTTTTCCCCTAGTAACACTGTAAAGTAATTATCCTAACAAAAAGTAAGTTTCATACAAAATGACTAATTTAAATATCCGTATTGGAGATGACACTGATGTTAATAATATTTGTAGGGGGGTTCAAGGTTAGAGGGGTGATTAGAGAGGCAAAACTATGTTAATGGTCCAATAATGGTAGAAATGGTTGGAGAATGAGTAGTAGCAACTATCTGGGAGTTGGAGAGTGTGTAGTTGGGTAAGGGTGAAGCAAGTGGCTCAAAAAAAATGTAGGGTAGTACCAAAATGGGCAGAATCTCCCCCAAATCCACAAAATTCCTCTTTTGAACCTTGGAAAATGGGTCATATTCATAGGCTTTTCCTTGGTACCAAGAGGACACCAAGTGGCCAAACAGAAAGAGGACATGTGTCCCAGAGGATCACACTGAATATTCTGCCTTGAGCCACCGAGTTAAAGGTGCCACGTGTCCCTCTACATGTACTGTGTACTATCTGTTTGCCTCTACAACTACCTTTTTGAGCCTTCGCAAGTGCAGTTACAGCGGGAGTGTTTGCCTCTGCACTTGCCTTCTCAACTTGAACCTTAGTAAGTGAACTTGCAGCGGTGAACCTTGCCGCTACACTGGCCATCTTAGTTCTATTTGGCCTGTAAAGGCATTCTAAGGACTCTATTAGTCTGCTATAGACTATGTTCGTGCTCACCTCAGCGAAGCCTTCACCGTTAGCCACCTAATCACAAACTCCCTAGCTTCCCAGGGCGAAGGCCACAGCTAAGCCTGCTATCAGCCATGATGTGCCTTAGTACCAAGCCTAAGGGGGTTTCCTTAGTCCTTCCTGTGTAACTAAGGCAGGTCCACGACCTGAGTAATGGAAATGGAGTCCCTTATGCTTGGGCTACCTTGCTCGAGGAGATAAGAATGATCAACTTCGAACCAATCGGGACACGCCACCTGTCTTCCTCATCCTTCTCTTATTATCTTTTATTTTCTATATAAGGGATGCCTCACCCTTGTTGATGGCTCGAGTTGTAAAAAATATAATATCAGTTTGAAGTGTGCTCTCTCCCTCTCTCTCTCTTCGAAAAGTGTGTAATCTTCCTTTCCCTTTCAAGTATAATAAAAGCTTGAAGTGCTTGTTGTAAGTATTTTCATTCATCTTTTTTAATGTATGAGTTCTATTGATATACTTTTTATCTTGCATGAAATTTTAGATTTTCATATTCAAAGAAAAAATAATTATTTAAATTTTCTTACTACATTACCTAATGATCCCTGGGGTCTCCAGCAATTAGAATACAGTAACAAAATAGATGGAAAAAACTCAATCTCAGATACAGGAACAGATAATTGCGTGGGAGGCTGCCGGAAGGCCTCCACCACCTATACAGTAAAATCATGAGGCCATATGTGGCATAATTAAGATAAAATAAAATAAAACTATGGACAATAGTCTTCCTGGGTTTGTGCTGATTGAGGGTAGAACAGTGTAAGGTTGAGTGGGACGTCACCCAAGTCAAGTATAGTCAGACCATTAGTAGTGATTCCGGTTAGGTCATTTGATTTCGTAAGTCGTTGACAGACATGCTTAGCTAAACCCTATGTCAAGCACCACAATTATTGGTATTAGAGCCAAGTTGAATTTTGGTCATAGTTTGTTTTATTTAATTTTAAATATACATATATGGTCACATACAACCATACATGAGTATTTAATTTTAAATATACATATATGGTCACATACAACCATACATGAGTATTGTACCTTCAGAAGACATAGCCAATACAGTATACAATACAGTAGCTAATACAATAGCTTCTACATCAGAAGCCAGAGAGCATGTAGCTTACCAGGAAGTTAAGGAAGCCCTAGATAAGTGGATTATCCCTAAGGTCAAACTAGATACTATCTATAAGATACGAACCTTTAACTTTTCTAGTAGAAAAATAATCAAAACCTTTGAACATGCAGTATCTATCCAGCATGAGGATGAGATCATGTATCTCCTCCATTTACAGGATCTCTATCCTTTTTTACAGAAATATAAGTATGTCCACATAGGACTTGTCCAAATAGCCTTTAAGCCTTTGACTCTATTCGGTCAAAATACCAGTATCCAGTGTAC
>NW_021027726.1:153829-174425 GCF_004153795.1 Camellia sinensis
GGTTTGGGTTGTGTATTAATGCAGAGTGGAAAGGTTATTGCTTATGCCTCCCGACAGTTGGGACCACACGAGCAGAACTACCCAACACATGATTTAGAATTGGCCGCAATTGTTTTTTCTTTGAAAATTTGGCAGCATTCTTTGTATGGGGCAAAGTGTGAAGTCTACACGGATCACAAAAGTCTGAAATACTTCTTTACGCAGAAGGAGTTGAATATGCGATAGAGGAGATGGCTTGAACTGATAAAAGACTATGATCTTGAGATTTAGTATCACCCCAGGAAAGCTAATACAATTGCTGATGCCTTGAGCAGCAAATCAACGGGGAGTATGGCCTGTTTGCTTACTGAACAGAAAGAAATCTTGCAAGATTTTGAGAAGTCTAAAATTGAAGTGATATTGTGTGAATAGGGCGGATTGATAGCCGCTATTTTAGCCGAACCGGCAATCATTGATAAAATTAAACGGAAACAAAACGAGGATGAATTCCTCAAGAAAGTGATTGATGAATTTGAGACAAGTCCGAAAGCAGAGTTCAGCATTGAAGGTGAAGTGTTGAGATTTCGAAACCGAATGTGTATTCCAGATATTCCGGAACTAAAGAAAAGGGTTTTAGATGAAGCCCACAAATCAGTGTTTGCTATGGATCCGAGTAACAATAAGATGTATCGGGATCTGAAACAAAGCTATTGGTGGCCTAAAATGAAGAAAGAGATTGCAGAATGTGTGTCCAAATGTCTTCAATGTCAGCAAGTTAAACCTGAACATCAGAAATCGGGCGGTCTACTTCAACCTCTCCTTATTCCTGAATGGAAGTAAGAGCACGTGACCATGGATTTTGTTGTTGGTCTACCTCGAATTCCTCAAGGTATGGATTCTATTTGGGTTGTAGTTGACAGACTGACTAAGTCTGCCCATTTTCTACCAGTTAGAACTACATTTAATGCTTATAGACTGGCTACAATATATGTTGATGAGATTGTCCGTTTACACAGAGTTTCCGTATCTATTGTGTTGGATAGAGATCCGAAATTTGTATCTAGATTGTGGAAGAGTTTGCAAGAAGCTATGGGAACAGAACTGAGATTTAGTACTGCATTCCATCCGCAGACAGATGGGCAATCAGAACGGACCATACATGCATTAGAAGATATGCTAAGGATGTGTGCCTTGGATTTTCAGGGGAGTTGGGAAGACTATTTGCCACTTGTAGAATTTGCATACAATAACAGCTTCCACTCCAGCATCGGTATGGCATCTTACGAGGCTTTGTGTGGTAGATGGTGTAGATCACCAATTTGTTGGACAGAAGTCAAGGATAGAGCTTTACTTGGGCACAAAATTGTGCAAGACACTTCTGAGAAAATCAAAACCATTCAGCAAAGGCTGAAAACAGCTCAGGACCGGCAAAAGAATTATGCAGATGTCTGAAGAAGACCTCTTGAGTATGAGATTGGTGACCACGTATTTATCCGTGCGACTCCGATGAAAGGCCAAGTCAGGTTTGGAAAGAAGGGTAAGTTGTCGCCCCGTTACATTGGGCCGTTTCAAATTCTAGAAAGGCTTGGTCCGGTCGCTTACCGAGTCGCTTTGCCGCCGGGATTCCAACAAATCCATAATGTGTTTCATGTGTCAATGTTGATGGGTTATCTTCGAGACCCATTTCATGTGATTGATTATCACCGAGTAGCTCTTGACGAAAATATGGAATACGCCGAATGGCCAGAACGAATCGTTGACCGGCAAGTGAAACAGAAGCAAGTCTATCCCAATGGTGAAAGTGGAATGGAAAGAACACTATAAGACGGATGCCACATGGAAAAAAGAGGATGAAATGTGACTACGCTACCCACATTTATTTCCCGACGAAGGTAAAATAAATTTGGAGGGCAAAACTTCCGTAAAGGGGGAAGACTATGATAACCCTGTTCCGTATTATGCTAATTGGTCTTTATTATGAATGTGATTATGTGTTTGATACGATTTTGTGTGCCATTTGTATGAACATATGTGGTTTTGAATTTCTATCTGTTCACCATAGGAATATTTGTTCAACTTACTGTTGTAAACTGAAAATTGAAGGTCTTATCGGCCATAGAAACCGAAATTGACTACGCCATTGTGATTAGCATAATTTTTAGAACCTATGGTGAAATTTAATTGAAAAATTATTTGGATCAAAATAATTAGATTCAAAACGATTAAATTAGGCTCAATCATTTAGCCTTAATCAATTTGATTAGCCAAGCCTATAAATAGGCTTATGTACACTCAATTCCTCTTTTTTGAACTCATACTTGCTGAGATTACACCCTAGAGAGAGAGAGTGTGCCGATTGTAGAGAGAGAGAGAGAGCTCAAGTTAGAGAATTGAACAAGAAGCTTGAAGATCTTGAAGATTAACTCAAGAATTAACTATAATTTAGAAGATTGGAGCTCACAGGTGAGTAATTGAACACAACTTCCTGAGTTTAAAATCATAAATGAGTTTATTTTTGTTGAATTGGAAGTCAATATGCACATGCATGGGAGAAATTGCTTTGAATTTGCATGTTTGAACTTGAAATACATGATCCATGTTGAATCCTTGATTGAAGTTCATGTTTTTAACCACCTCTTCATCATTTCAGTTGAGAATGAGGGTTATATCTCACATGCATGTACAATTCACATGAGTATAAGCTTTGAATGCTTGAGTTTGTTATGTTGGGTATAAGTTTGGTGTAATTTGGGACATGCATGTGATTAATTTGTGAAATTGAGCTTCATAATGTAATAAATTTGGTGTTGGATCATGTTGATAAATGTATATGTGAAGTTTGAGTCATAATATGCAAGATATGTTGATTTGAATGCAAGTTTGAAACTCAAGAACAATTCTGGATTTTCTAGAATTTGGGATGTCCGCTCGAGCAAGGAAGGCACCGCTGGAGCAGGAAATACGAGATCCCAGAATTTGCAAGATATGTTGATTTGAATGCAAGTTTGAAACTCAAGAACAATTCTGGATTTCCCAGAATTTGGGATGTCCGCTCGAGCGAGGAAGGCGCCGCTCGAGAGAGAAATAGGAGCTCCCAGGACTTTTTGCAAACATGGCGTCCGCTCGAGCGGTGAAGTTCACACTTGAGCAGAGAGCTATGTAGAATAACCCTCAGCTCGAGTGTCCGAATTCACGCTCGGGTGTAGAATCAAAGCAACCAGTACTTTTGCAGAATTAATGGGTCCGCTCGAGCAGGAAAGTCCACGCTCGAGCGGGGACCCCTGTTTTAGAAATTTTTATAAAAGCGTTCTGTGTTTCATTTTCCTTTCTCTTTCACTTCTAAGTACTCTCAGGTATGCATTGATCATTATGAATGAATTAAAAGGATAAGAAAGATGCCTAAGAGGGGTGTATGAATTAAGAATGGATTGAATCGTTTGGGACCCATATGTGTTATGTTATGTGTATGGTCAAGCTCCAGGGCAAATAAACCAGCCAATCACTGTGAGTAATATCTTAATAAAGATATTTTGAAGTATGTTATTTGTCTAGTTACTTATCTCCCTTGTAAGTCTTATAAGTTTGTTAATGTGAATTGTGGACAAATGTTTGCTATTCCAAATAGTTGGGCCTAAGGCCGTTTGACTCGAATGATAATTTGACATGAATTATCGCCTGACACATCGATGAATGGGCCAGAGGCCGTTGGAAAGAATAAATGGGCCAAAGGCTAGTTTGACATGAATGAAAGAATGTATGGGCCAAAGGCCAGTTTGACATGAATGAAAGAATAAATGGGCCAAAGGCCAGTTTGACACGTATGAAAGAATGAATGGACCAAAGGCCAGTTTGACAAGAATGAAAAAATGAATGGGGCAAAGGCCAGTCTGACATGAATGAAAGAATGAGCGGGCCAAAGGCCATTTGACATGAATGAATTGGGCCTGAGGCCGTCTGATGTGGTTGGAACCGCAGTTACTTGATATATATGTATGTATTAGATAGAAATATGAATTGGGCCCAAGGCCGTTTGGTGTATATTGTTCGGCGTACCGTTCGTGTAACTTCTTTATTTGATATTATTCACTGGGCTTTCGCTCACGCTCATTCATGTGTTTGTAGGTGAGCCAAGGGAGGTCCAAACCCAGCCTTAGTGAAGTTTGTGTGGAACAACCAAGGTTTTGAGGAGTCAGCCCATACGTCTCACGCATGAGATTTGTCTTCTCCCTTTTACTATTTTGTTATACTTTGTCATGTTTGTGAGGACTTTGGATTACGATTGTATATAAGTTTTGGATAGGCTGACTAAGACTTGGATGATCCTCTATGTACAGAACTTTATGTTATTGCATATTTTGATGTGAGTTATTAACATGTATATGCATGGTTTGTTATGACGTGCCATATAAGCACAGCTTTAAGGACAAAGTTTTAAATTTGCTTCCGTTTGGCCCCTTTACTCTGATGAGTTATGTCTTATTTGGTTTGAGGTCGTAGGTAATCTCGTGATTACTGGCTGGTTATATCCTTAACCCATGGGGGCGGGTTCTGGTCATGACAGGTCAAGTGGGGTTATTGGTAGTGCTAGTTGAGCCTATTTGCATACACCAACCTTGGGATTACTTGAGTTGTATTTACCGCCCCCATTGAATAAAATTGCAAATTTCGGAATTGTTGAGATTTCGAATTATTGTTGAGTATGATGACATTTTAAAAGAGCATATAAATAAATTTTTCTTTAATTGGCATTGCATGGCATTTGCATTTAATATTAGAAATCTTGCATAACTGTATATACTTTGTTAAGGATTCTCTACTGGGCTTTATGCTCACCCCTGTGGGATTTTGGCGCAAGAAAAGATATGGTGATCACGCCGAGTTGAGGGTGTGGACATATTTTGTGAAAAGTAGATGATTCTATTTTTGTTGTGAATTATTTGCTAGCCAAGGGCTTTAAATGTATGGGTTCGTGAAACCATTTTTGTAACCGGGCTCAAGCTTTGGAATGTGTAAGCCCTCAAGGGCATTTTATTTATATTGGGATTTGATGCTCTACATGCTATAGATTCATGTATTTTCATACCGTTGAATGTATAATTCGGATGTGGAACTTTTGTATAAACTTTGCTGATTAACGATGTAAAGAAGGGGGATTTTTTATTATTTTTTAGTGGATGTTGGTTGCTGTAGTTAATTTATGTTGGATTATTTTGGGGCGTTACAGTTGAGATTCCAAGCTTTTGTTGAACATGGTGACTTTTTAAAGGGCATGTAAATGAAATCCTCTTTCAATTAGCATTACATAGTGTGGACGCGCCCCGAGGGACTTATGCTACCACAGTTCGGACTCGAATTGTCACGGTTCTTAATCTGAACCAAAGAGTCCAAATCTGGCAAATCGTTTTGAAAAACAAATTTTTAGAAAAGAAGTGCCAAACATGGACTGTTTTGCCAGATACAGAGTCGCCACCTAAATATTTTTTATGGGGGAATTTAGGAAACCCTGACTCGGTGCAAAAGGTCACGTGTCCGTCATCACCAAAGTTGCCTCGGCTCGAGAACTTGGGTACGATTGGGGAAGGTCAGCAATGAGCACCCCCTCTCGCCCGATCCGAAGATCAGCCTCTACTAACCATGATATCCGATTTTGAAAACGTTATGCATTCTTATTCCAGTTAATTAGCTAGAATTATTATGTGATGCGCACAACACAAAAATATAGACTAGATCGCCTAATTTGGAACGAAGCATTGCATATCCGTTTGTTTGAAAAACGGTTTGAAATTTGCTACTCGCAAGTAGGCTAAAGCATGGATTTCAATGAGTTGTTCCAACTCAAACAATCCAACTTTCACCCACAGGCATTCAAGCAGTTTATATCACATAAGCATCTAGCCACATGGTAAGCATGCTGTCATGTTGATATTCACACTCATTCGAGATGCTAAAGTATAAAAATACTTGCATAAAAATACTTACAATGTACTCCGAGCCAAGACAAGAACATGTTAGCAATCAATGCGTGATCCAAGTCCATGTTAAGTGGCTAATGCAACGCATACAGAATGCAATCTAGAATAGGCTCGGGTAATCTAAGGATGACATGTGAAAATGCACAGATAGCATGTATTCAAGTTAGATTTGAAATACTTTATGCAGATAGCATGATGCGCCGAGCCTGGTGCATGCAAGACTAATGAATGATGCACGCATGCATAGCATAAGGTATGCTAAAGTAAACATGTCCTAATACTAGCCAAGCTTCTTGGAGAAGTTAGGCAAAGGGCACACACGCACCCACACTTATTACAAATTCGCCCTCGCTCGGAGGGACCGAAAGAATAATACAAATTAATTAACCTACAAGCTAATTAAATATTACAGACCAATTAATTAATTAACAAATTAACTAATCTAATGAAAGAAGCAAACAGCCTCAGGCAGAGGGCCCAATGCAATGCGCT
This sequence comes from Camellia sinensis, assembly GCF_004153795.1. NCBI lineage: Eukaryota > Viridiplantae > Streptophyta > Magnoliopsida > Ericales > Theaceae > Camellia > Camellia sinensis. The sequence continues at coordinate 160,273 of NW_021027726.1, forward strand.
CGGCTTCGCTCGGAAAGCCACTGCCATGCACAAGTTGCCTCTGCTTTGACTGTTATCCTTCTCTGAAGACTGCCCAAATCTCAGGGTTGCTTCCCTGAATGCTGTGGAACACCACCGGCTGAGGGAATTGGTCACCGGCCATGGAGAATGGTCACCGGCCACAAATTAATCCATCGGCCACTTATGGATGGCCGGTCGGCACTACAGATGGCCGGCGGGCCAAATCTTCCAACAAAATATGTTTTTGACAACAGCAGAGGGCAAAACATAGCATGGCAATGCATTTCAAGCAATGTATGCACGAATCACACCCCTTATCATATTCATGACTCAAAGGGATATGATTCTCAATTCTCGGACCACCGATCGTGCATTTCCATGCATGATGGCCCAAGGAACCAAGTATGCATTTTGATATGGAATGCAATGCACATAATCAAGCAATGGGGGCTCAAACTCTATCATACTCAACTCAAGAGGTGAAGCATGCATGCCAATGCAATGCATCCTAGGTATGGAGGCTAGTATGCAACATGGCAATGCAATGTGTAATGTAGGTTAGGCACACAACCTAAGTAAAGAAGCATGTAAGGCATGAAGCAATGCAACCTACAAGTATGCAAGACACAATATGGATGTTCAAGCATGCAACCAAGCATGTGACTTCATTCAATCATGCAACAACACACTAGTATGAACAACACACAAGGTGAGCATGCAACAACATGCAAAGGGGTGGACTTAAACTAATTTAGGCAGCCCTCAAACAAGCCTAAAATAGTGGCCAATGCAATGGAAATGAGGGCCTACACACACACACACACATGTACATGTTGATGGGCCAACACTTAAGCATCAAACAAGCAACCTTTAAGCACACTTAAAAGAGCCTAAACGTGGGAAATTAGCATGCAATGTCAACTCTGGAAGTCATGTTAATGATGGTGGCAAACCAATTTAAACAAGACAAACAGGGCATGCAATTGGTCCAAGTACTTGAGGCAAGCCAAGGAGACTTAAACCATGGCTAAGTCAGCCTAGCCTCTCAAGGCCAAGAGGAATTAAAACAGGTTCAAGGCAGACCTAGACAATGCTAAGGGAACACCTAGATGGCATCTAAGTGGCTTAAATATGTAAGCATACAAAGGAGCACATTCATGGAGCATGAGGCAACAACCTTTTAAAGCAACAAAGGAGTATCAAATGCAAGTATGCAAGCATGTTATAAGGACTGAAATAACATGGTAAGTGGTTCCAAACCACTAAAATAATGCAAGTAATGCATGCTACGCACTCACACACCTAAGGCTAACAAGCCAAAACGCAAGGTGGTTATACTAAGCATGCTATGGTCGACCAAAACAACCAAGAACAGAACTTAAGCATGCTAAAACAAACACAAAAGCTTCACAAAGCTTGGCCAAAATCATGCTAGAACAAGGATCAAAACCTAAAGCATGTTAAGACCTAAAGATGGCATTACAAGACAAGTATGCTAAGCAAGCATGGTGTGTCTAAACCAAGTAAAAAAAGAGCTATATTATGACATAATAAGCATAAAAATCAGTTAAGGCATGGCCAACATGAACCTAAATTAGATGCTCCATCAAGAGGAAAAAATAGCCCCATTCAAGGACAACAAGGAGAGGGGGTGGCCCTCTCCTTCTTGGGACCTCAAGGCACCATCCTCACTACTGAAATCCCTCAAGATTTCAGTGGTGAGGAGGCCCAAACACAATGGTCCCGGAGCTCACCAAATAGCACAAAAACAAAGGCCAAACAAGCCTTAAGAGGGGTCAAAAAACCTCAAAGCTCAAAACAGTCTCAAAACAACTATTTAAAGGACTCAAAAACAGAACTTTTATATATTATATGCAAAGCCTAAAAACAGTTGCAAGATAGGTAAAAAAGCTATGCAAAAATGGGGTATTTAAAGGTAAAGTCCTAACCCTTGAAGACCTCTTTCAAGAACAGCACTCCAGCTGCTTCTTTGGCTCCAAACTAGTCTAAAAAGTTCAAGAACAGCCTCTTAGTACCTCAGTAGCTAAATGAAGGTGTAATGGTGGGTGTTTGTGCAGAAAAGTAAGGCTAAACACACACAAATGCAAGAGAGAGAGAGATATAGATATAGGATAGATACACAACTCAAATCCTAAAACCAGATCTCTCTATTAAAATCTTGTCTAACCTAAAAAAAGGAGAAAAGGCCTCCTCTTATAGAAGGTTCAATCTTGCAAGCTTACAAGACAAGCTAGCCAACTCCATACACGTGTATGGAGGGGAACAAAGTGTATGCAAGCTAGCATAAAATATCTGCAAAAGTAGATGCACAGTGGTCAGCCGGGCAAAAATGCAATTTGACCAAAAAAGATGTCCGGTCGACCATCTATAGTGCCGGCCGGCCAAACATTTGGCCGGTGGAAACCAAACACAGCCGGTGGCCTCAAGCCATGGCCAGTGATGTGTAGGGATGGCCCACAAGCCATTCCTTGCCCCTCCAAGGAAAAACACAAGTGTTTGGTGCAAAACCAGACACAAAACAATCGAGTCGAGAGATCCTGAGGCAAGGCACGTAGCCGAGACCTCTGGGAACTCAAGACAAACACAAACAAGGATGATCACCGGGTGTTCAAGCAGTGACGTCCAAGTCTTGAGGACGGTCAAAAATGGGGAGTCTACAGTTGCCCTTCTTTGACAGAACTCAAAAGTCATAACAATGATGGGAGTGACTGTCAAAGCCCAAAGATGACCCATTTTTGACAAGGCCGAAGACTTAGACAGACATGCAAGACAGACAAGATATGTGCCTGAAGGCGGGGGCAAAATGCAACCGACAATGCACGAAGCCGAGCATAACTTATGATCATGTAAAGAAAGCTGTAACGAAGCATTACATGCGACAGTTTTAAGCAAGCAAACGCAAATCCAACTACACTACAATGCAGAAAGGATGTAAGAGAATTATACAATTCTTGATACGTCTCACGCGGAGAGTACAATACCTATCCGGCTCGTCTGGTTGCACCAGCCTCAAATGAACTGTACATACAATATCGTGCCTGCAAAAGAAAGCAACTTAGCAGGTATGATATCGTTAGCAACATGCATTACATGCAAAATGAATGCAAAATGATATGCAATATATACAAAACTATGTATAATAATGCAAAAGAAAATGCAATGCAATTGAATCATGATCCAATCATGAGCAGTTCAAAACCACACAAATGTCAAATAGCTTGATAGAGGTAACAAGTCCGTCTACCATAGAAAAGGTGCCACAACCCTCAAAGCGCGTACACATGCCAAACTATGAGTGATGTAGACGGACACAAGAACAAGTAATTGGGTGGAATGACATAAGTGGGGGATGACCTGCTAACGAAAGAACATGATCCTAATGCAGGATGCAAAAATTACACTACAATGTAATATATACAACGGATATGGCGCGCGGGCCAAACCAAATCTTGCCTAGGAAAGGAATAGACACATACAAACCGCGTCTAACACAGAAAAGGTGCCGCAACCCTCAAACCAACATACCAGTGTGGAATAGGCTCGTACACATGCAGAACTGGGCTTTAACGTGAAAAGTGTGGGCACATACCAGACCAAGCTCAACAAGGAAAGGCGCAAGCCATAGATGGAGGTGATGCAGTGGATGCACGCAAGCTACAATGCAATATATACAATATGTAGTGAATGGGAAGGATAAAACGAAATGCATGACATATGCACTATATACAAGGGAATGCATGACATATGCACTATGTATAATGTAATGCATGACATATGCACTATTTACGATGCAATGCATGACATATGCACTATTTATTTGTTTTTTTGTTTTTTGAAATGCATGAAAAGTGCATGAAAGAGAAAATGCATGGCAATGCATGTTGCTCTTTTTTTGTTTTTCTTTTGAAAATGCATGATAATGCACGATTGTGTTTTTTTTTTTTTTTTTTTTTTTTGAAATGCAAATAATGCATGTTGATGCATGCTGATGTAAATGCGTGACAACGCACGTCTTGTGATATGCATGACAATGCATATGATCTTGAATGTGCAACCACGCATGTCGCTCGAAATGCTTATGAACTCGAATGCGCGACGACGCGCATCGCTTGGAATGCATGATAATGCATGTGAGCTTGAATATGCGACGACGCGAGTCGCTTGAAATACATGTACAATGCAACTTACCAAAAGTCGTTCGGGCACGACAAACACCGAAGGACTTGCACCTTCAGAGGATTTAAGGTCTCCTAGACCGAGCGTATTTAAGGTCTCGCCAGACCATTGAAAATGCATAACAATGCAAGCATAATGATGTATAACTCAACACGTGTTTGCAAAACAACGCATGTGGGGCAACTTTCGAATCTTAAAAGAGACCAAAGGATGTAAAAAGGATACACCTTGCACATATTCGAGTGCCACGCACAGAAGACACGTTCCGAGGTCAAAACGGAGGCCGGTTGAGCTTCGGAAAGGCCCTGTCTTGCACTATCTTGAGCAATAAATGCCCCATACTATACATCTAACCCAAACAAGGTTGTAGGAGGCTCACCGGCCATCAGGGGAGGTCACCAGCCATCCACCGGCCATCAAAACATCTCACCGGCCAAATATTTGGCCGACCGGCCAAAAATGTAGCCGACCGGACAAATCTTGCTGAATCGGGGCAGTTTTCTCCTTTCACCTTAGGTCTTTTAAAATAGGGTTTCAAGCCCTATTCTTTTCATTCTCCTTGGCTGAAATTTCACCCTCTCTCTCTAGGATATTTTCTTCCCTTCGCTCCTCCATTTTCTTGGGTTTGGCGCCCGTTTTATCGTTCGATTCGCGAAGTTCTTCACGTTTCGAACATTTTGAACCGAACATTTCTTCGTTTCGGTGTTTCTTTTTCTATTTACACCTTTTAGGGTTTGTTCCCCTCGAGTTTCTCTTGATTTCCTTGCCTCTTTCATTTCTCGCCTTTTTCGGCCATTTTTTACCCTCTCGGGGTTGACTTTTTAGTTGACCCTTCGCATTCTAGCCCGATTTTCTCATCTTCACACCACTTTTGACATGGCAGATGATATTCCACGGGGTGGGACTCCTCCTCTTGTGCGTCCACCTGTTCGACTCGGCGACCTACAGGCCGGCGATTCACGTGCTTTTTCTCGACGGACTTCGTTAGTTCCGGAGTTTTGCGAGAGGTGTGCCACCAAAGCTTCTCCTGCGCAAGCCGGAGTCACACCTATCATACGGCGCTTCCAAGGTATATTCTTACCCGTTTCATTTTCCACAATGTAGAACACTTAACTGCCATAGTTGATTTTGTTCTTTAACTGCTTAACCCGGATACATCGATACACTGTATGTTGTAGTTGACTGTGAACACACTTGCACTTAATGTCTGTTTGAATCTGAACACGTGCACACACGTTGCATTGTCACTGAACCACCCAAACACACTGCCACACCGCATCACTGTAAGCACACCGGCACCCGATGTTGGTTTGAACTTGAAAACGCGTACTCACGCCGTATCTGTACTGAACCACTTGGAAACACAGACACGTCATATGCCGTAATTCACTTCGAGTACACCAACACCCGATATCTGTTTGAATCTGAAAACGTGCACACACACAGTATTGTTACCAATCCTGAATGTTCTTCAAAACTTTACATTGAATATTGCTTCGCAACTGTTGTTTTGAATACAGGGAGATTCCCATTCCTGCCGGGGGTATGGGAATGCCGCCGCTCGAGACTGGTATCTGGAGTTGTCGGACGTAGTCCGTCACATTGTCGATCAGGACGGCTTCGGTGCCTTCTGTAGAGGACTTTCCCGACTCACCGCGAGCAGGCCTTTTCTCGCCGCTCTGGTAGAGAGGTGGTGGGACACCACCGACTCATTCCATTTCTCTGCCACGGGAGACATGACGATGACTCCCTATGATTTCTCGATGCTCACCGGCATCGGGGTAGGGGGTGATCCGATCCCCTTCGGCACCGACATGGACGAGTGGGAGACCGCTCAGATTTACCTGCTCAGCGAGGTGCCGCCTCTCGCGTGTCCCGACTGCGTCAGATATTCATGGTTCGAGGTCTAGTTCAGGGTTCAGCCAGCCTTGACCGAGGAGGCTCCGATGGCTCAGGAGGGGGTGGAGCGGTACGCTCGCGGCTTCCTCATGTTTCAGCTGGGGACTACTATCTTCGCTGACTCGGTGAACACCGTGCCCCTCTGTTTGTTGACCGCACTGGTGGACGTCACACGGATTCTACGCTTCGACTGGGGTGGCGATGCTCTAGCCACTCTATATGGATACATGAGCTCAGCCTCCCGTTGCAGCGGGCAGTTACTCGGGGGTTACTGGCGAGCTTGGGAGGTACATTTTCTTCTTCTGTTCTTCGTTTTTGCTCTATATTTTCTGTACTCTGTACACTGCACACACTGCGGCCTGCTTCACGTTTGACTGTATACTGCACACACGGCACACACATACTTTGTTTTGCACTGACTGTACATTGCACACACTGTACACTCTATACAATACACTGCACAATACACGGTTCTGCGATTTCTACTTTATTCTATATCCTGCTTTATCTAATAATCCTACTGGTATTTGCTCTGCAGTTGTTGGTTTACGCCTACTTTCCGAGACTCACCCCAGTGCCAGACGTGGAGACCCCTCTCGTCGTTCCGTTCTCGGGCCGCTTTGACGTGAGGTGCGTGCGGAGGCCCCGGGAGACGTTCATCTTTTTCTGCCGCTGCTTTGACACCATCACCCCCGCAGAGGTATGCTCAACTTTTAGAGTTTTATTTGGCTTGGTTTTACACTGTATTTTCCATATCAGTAGATAACAAACTGCATGTCATTTACAGATCACTTGGCAGCCTTAGGCTCCATTGCCTGCGATGATTCGAGATCGATTTGCTGGTGCAGAGGAGAGTGCACGTTTCAGGATTTTGCTGGAGGGCCTGGTCTGTCGGGCTTGGTACCTGGGTGAGCATTTCCTACGCCAGACCCTGGGTTTGCCAGAGCAGATAGTTCCGGGTCTGCCTCCTACCCACATGAGGGACACCGAGAGGTACACTGCCGAGGAGATGGCCGATTACACGATCAGTTGGGACGCGGAGGGCTTTAGGGGCGAGGGTGACTACTCAGAGTATGTTCGGACGTACATTATGCGGCCTCTGAGCGGTGGCCGTTGAGGTAAGAGGAAGAGACCTGCGGCGCCGGTAGTTGGAGCGGGAGCAGGGGTAGGGACGTCGAGGACAACTAAAGTCCGTGGCAGGAGCGGAGCTCGGAGGGGTCGGGGGGTTAGCTGGCCAACACAACCCACGATGATGACATGCAGAGGACGTGGCGGGGTGACTTACCAGATTCCCATTGCTCTCCCTCTGGCTGATCATGAGTTAGTCGGGTTCTACGGCTTACCTCCGGTATGTACTACTATGTTTTACATTATGCACAGTTAGTTCATTTCAATTCATTTGATATTCCGCAGAATACTGATGCTTCTAACGCTTTTGCAGGCCTCTTTTGAGTACACTCGCCAGTCCCTAGAGCTGACCGCCTCCGTGATGGGGATGCTCTAGCAGTGCCTCGACCTTTTGGCGATTTACAGCATTCCGGTATATTCCTCTGACCGCGGTCTCAAACCATACATAAATTGTTTCACATATCTGATGCACAACACGACACTAGATACACTGCCCTCACGGCATCTGGCATACTGTAGCCCACAGACTGTTCACAGCACTATCTACGGCATTTATACACTGTACTCGTACATTGCATTCTGCACTGACACACTGCTCGTAGTATTCACACACTGTATTCATACACTGCATTCTGTAGCATATTGATACATTGCTCATAGTATTCACACACTGTATTCGGACACTGCATTCTGCACTGATATACTGCCTACAGTATTCACACACTGTACTCATACATTGCATTCTGGACTGATAAACTGCTCACAGTATACTGATGCGTTTGCCTTTTGTGTTTTTTAGCCTTCCTTCCAGATCCCTACCGTGGGAGGTGCTCCAGTTGGACCTTCTGTTCCTGCCGAAGGAGATGGCAGAGTATACCCCTGCACCAAGGCGGGGCGCACCCATGTTGGGAGTAGCTCACGGGCACCCGTCCCTGATAATGATGATGAGTCCGAGGCTGAAGCAGAGGCGGAGGCAGAGTCGTCCGAGGAGGAGACCGAAGATGGCTCAGGCTTAGACTCAGATGACGATGCTAATGACGATGCTCCTGGTCCTCCGTCCAGGAAGAGGACGAGGACGGACCCCTAGACCCAAGGCCTTTTGACATTGATCCAGATTTTTCCTGTTTTTTCTTTTTCTCTTTCTTTTTGTACTTTTTGCTGGTAGCTAGAGTACCTTGTACTACCGTAGGCAAGTTTTCTTTCGTTTTCTCCAAAACTTTGTACTTGAAAAAGATAATGAAATGAAGCAAAACTTTTTATCTGAAAAAGTGTTATATTTGTACATTTCATACATTGCATCGCATTGCATCATGTTGCACTTCAGTGTAAATGAAATTGATCTGTTGTCTGAAAATTGAACACTTGCATTGTAATAACCAGATAACGAACCAACCAACAGCAAAACAACCCATACCAACCACTACTCATTCTGAACACTCGGCCCATACTCTGCTGAGGATTAATCTGCATACAGCCCATAACAGAGCGTTTGGTTCGTTCTGCACACGGCAAACCCTAAACAACAGTCCAATAAGACGGCATACAGAGGTGGAACCGGCTGAAGTTGAAGCACACCCAGATGCCCCAAATTTTCCCTTTTCTTCTTTTGCTTCGCATAAATGTGGAGAATGTCACAGCACTCTGAGCACAGCATGATTAAAAATTTTGAATTTGGAAAAAGGTTTTTTCAGACCGAGGTATCGAGCCTACAACTGAACGTAGCGAGAATGACTCAAACAAAAGGTACACGACCTAATCACAACGAGATACGCTCGGAAAAGACTCAAAACAAAAGTTGAGGTAAACAAAACAAAAGGCACGATACACGGATCGGTTATAAAAACGAGAAACCTTAAATCATGAGGAGCTAGTTCCTTCGGGCATTATTTCCCACCCTTTCTCATTTGTGATTCTCACATCACTCGGATCTCAGGCTCGTTTTTTTCTCTCAAAAACGCTTTTGCTCACTTTTTCTCTCAACTTACACCTCTCTATTCTTTATTCTCTCATTTTTATCCCTCCCCGAGGTGTTCAATGGATGAATAGGAAGTTGTGGGTTCACGCCCGACATGGTTAGCTCACGGCTGTTTCTTCCGATGGCGTTTGGTCGATGCCCCAGGTAAGGGAACGGAGTACCTTGATCCCTTCAGATTCGTGTTTCGCACTTGGTTAGATACCTCGTTGCTTGGAGGTTGAGAGAGCTTTCAGCCCTCTAACGGCAGCTTTAGTTGTGCCCTTCTTGGCAAGTATGTTGGCGATGGGGGAAAGACAGGAAGCCTGACTCAGCTGTTCCCCTAGTTCATCATTTTGACCATTTTTTGTTTTGGTTCTCTACTGAAACAATTTTGACCAAAATGAGAGTCAGATTAACATACTTGTTTAATATTCTGAGTTAAAATCACGTAAGTTGGGTTGCGAGCACTGAAAATTTTCCCTTTTTGGGTCCAAAATGGTCTAAGTTTTGGAAAAATGAAATAGTTTTCGAGTCCCTTTTTGGGTCCAAAATGGTCTAAGTTTTGGAAAAATGAAATAGTTTTCGAGAAAATAGTCAACCTCAGTAAAAATTTTCAAAAACTTTTTTCGCAAACGGCCGCCGCTCAATGAGCGCGGAATTTGCTTTCGAGATGCGCAACCTCGGATCGGAGGCAATGGAAAATTGCCCCTTGTTTGAAGGACGTTGCATGGCAATGGAAAGTTGCCCCTGGTTTAAATGACAACTCATGGAAACGGAAAGTTGCCCCTTGTCTGGATAACGCCGCAGCATTTTGTAAACAGTCCCCATTAGTGACGATGACGACCAAACTCTCGGACACGGAGAAGACGAAGATGGTCAAAACCAATATATGGACACAGTCACTTTGAAAGTGCGTGGGGCTGGACTTCAGGACGAAGCTACCTACATATTCCAAACATGGGAACCAAGGATGATTAAAAACCATTGCATGGACTTAGTCGCTATGAAAGTGTTGGGGGCTGGACTTCAGGATGAAGTTGCCTACATATCCCAAACATGGGAATCAAGCCTTATGTAGTTTCGGTTAAGGTACACTTGGGTATTAACCTTCACTTTTTAGGCTCTAACTTTTGCCAAGGCGCCCGTTGCGGGTTTTTGACCTTGCGAGCTTTATTCTTCTTTTCTTTTCAATTCTTTTCTTTTTGTCATTTTCTTTTTTTTTCATCATTTTCTTTATCTTCATTTTTTGTATTTTTCTCTTGCTCTAACTTTTGCCTGGGTCGCCCTTCTGGGTTTTCGGCCCAGCGAGCCTCTCAAAGGGTAAAAGTGTAACAAGTCCATGCCAAATGGTTTTGGGGTTTCGAAGCTATCCATGTCCAGGAGAGTGGCTGTTGTATCGCTTTGCTGAAGGACCCCTCTTTGGCTCTTCGAGCACATCGGACATTTTTGCCCCTAGTTGGAGGGGTGCTTTTGTTCTTGCTTCACAAGTTTCTTCTGATGAGATCAGATCTTCTTGATCTGACTTTGGTGCCTCTTGTTCGAGGGCTGCTTCCAATCTGGCCACACAGGCCTCCCTTGATGGTCGATCGTTGAACACTCCGAATTGTGGTTCAAGGTTTTAAAGCAAGGGCTCAAGTCTTAAGGCTGAGAGCGATCCTAAGCTGCACAATCTCAAGAGCGATTCGACACAGGTCTTCGCAGGACTGCGCAAAACATTTTTGTTTTTGAAAGTTTTTAAAGAAATGACAAATCGCTTGCGTTGAAGATAGTGTGGAACCAGTCTGGATCAAGCCAGGGTCCTTCTCAGTACTCACGCTGACAAGCATGATTTTAATCATTAAGGGCTTAGCACGCCTTACTTTCTCTCAATTTGATCAAAGTTTTGCAAATCTCGAGGAATTCCTTCCCCTTTGTTTTCACCGCAGTGTTAAAAAAGGTTTTGAAAAACTTAGGTCAATGCAATGATTTTCAGGGCACAAGAGAGCAGGTGGAATGTACTACTATTCCATTCAAATCCTCTGGCACAACTAGTTCAAAATAGCAGTAAGCACAAAAACATGATAGCCGCAGCTGTTTCATTTAGATTCCCTTGTTGCAACTGGCTCCACAGCAGAGACAGACTCAAAAGAAAACAAAAGGGTAATTACAAAACAAAACGGTGTTCGAGGCAACAACCCCGGAATCACCCGACATTCTATACAATGGGACTGACTCGACGCGACAAGACAGACCCTTGAGCAAAAAGACTGACTCAGAACAAAGAGACAGACTCAAAACAGGACCACCGAACTGACACAACACCTAAGTCAGAAACCACAAAAATTGGCACTCCGAGATGCTTAACAGTGCGTGCCAGACGCCATATCCGAAATGCACCAAGCGCCGCCCGCAGGTGGTCCAACCCCTGATCACAAACTTGCAGTATCCTCGAAATCCAATAGCTCAGTAGTAACAGAGTTTGCTCAGGTAGGTGGGAGGATGACCTCACTGTCGATCAAATCTTGCACTTCATGACGAAGGCGGAAACAACCATCAGTACTGTGACCAGACTGTTGGTGGTACGCGCAGTACAAGGTAGCATCATGCGAGAGAGGGAGATTCTTCAGAAGGGGCCGAGGCTCGAGGGGTTTAAGATGCCCCTTTTTAGCCAATATTTGAAATGCCCTAGACAAAGGCATGTAGAGGGCATGAAAGACTCTGCGCCCTCGAGGCAGGTACTTTGAAGTGTGAGGGTTCTTGCTAGGCGCACTAGCGAAAGGGTCGGCAGGCACTGCCTTAGCTTTCTGATCTTTTCCTGGTACAGGGTTAGGAATGACAGGAACTGTCTTGGCATGATGGGTCCTATCCCGATTTTTCGCTCGGCTTGAACTGCCTTCGGTTGGAGTGGGGAAAGCATCATCCACAGCTTTAGTCATGACTGCAAATACTTGTTACTCATTCATCCCCCCGGCTTTCAAAGCCTCGGCTGCCCATAGCAGTTGTTTGATGGGATCAGTATCTATTCCCACATTGTTCTTACCTTTAGCCACAGCCTGATTAGGGGTTTGGGTTACTACATCAGAGCGAAACTCGGTTGTTGCTGACGCGTCATTGTTGTAGCTGGAGGCAACCTCTGGTTGGCTGAGCTCGATCACAATCCGCCCCGGTAGCGGGGGCTCCTGTGGTATGAAATTCCTGGCATACGGTGCAGCTGGTGGCGAAGCCGACATTCCATAGGCCAGATCGGCCACGGATCTTTGGAGATCACCGATCATTCCCATTAACTCAAATGTGGTAGGTTCACGAACTTGAAACATCTAGGGTTCCCAGATCGGGCGCGCAGCAGGCGACCTGGGCGGATGAGGTACAACAACATTGGTCTCTTTCTACAAGATGATCCCTTGGTCTAACGCGGCTTCCATAACCACAATTTCCTCTGAACTCTGAGTCATCATAAGTCCGCTGAATTGAACTGTGACTGACGGATCAGATATCTGTCTTGCCTCAGCAATGGAGAACACTGGCTATTCTGTACGAAATCTCTGAACTAAAAGAGAAAACACGCAGTATTTCGGCCCAATCAGAACAAACACAAGTATAGCTGAATAACTGTACTCTACTACTGATCACTGTTCCCCAAAATCCCTGTCCCAAAAAACTGAATCTGATACCCGCAGATATAACTGGTTCCCCAAAACACTGATACTGATGCCCTCAGGCCTGGTGCCCAAACTTGCAAACTGATATACGCATTCCTGTAGAGACACACTCTAAAGCACATAGCAGATAAGTGACAGCCAAAACACCCCTATGTTGGGGGTGTGGTTTCCCTATCCTATTTTGTCAGGAACTAGGGTTTCACTATGCACGCAGCGGTTTCAAACAACCTATATCGGGTAGGCAACCTGTCCTAGCTTGGAATGGTCACTATGGATTCCGAATATGCACTAGGTCGAATGGTCAAAAAGGGTGCCCTGGTAAAACCAGGGTTTGTGCTCCCATACTGGCAGAGCCCATAACCGGTCAGCCTTATGGCCATGTCTTAACAAGACAAGCCTCCGGCAAACCGTTCAGGAATAGCAGATGGCCAACACGGTGTCCTAGGCGCACCAATGTATATGCAATGCAAATAAACACATAAGGGTAGTCAAAACAGGATAACACGAGTTTGAGTCAAGCTCCCTAAATCCCTAGCAGAGTCGCCAGAAACTGTGGGCGCGCCCTGAGGGACTTATGCTACCACAGTTCAGACTCAAATTGTCACGGTTCTTAATCTGAACCAAAGAGTCCAAATCTGGCAAATCGTTTTAAAAAACAGATTTTTAGAAAAGAAGTGCCAAACATGGACTGCTTTTCCAGATACAGAGACGCCACCTAAATATTTTTTATGGGGGAATTTAGGAAACCCTAACTCGGTTCCAAAGGCCACGTGTCCGTCATCACCAAAGTTGCCTCGGCTCAGGAACTTGGGTATGATTGGGGAAGGTCAGCTATGAGCACTCCCTCTTGCCCGATCCGAAGATCGGCCTCTACTAATCATGATATCCGATTTTGAAAACGTTATGTGTTCTTATTCCAGTTAATTAGCTAGAATTACTATGTGATGCGTACAATACAAAAATATAGACTAGATCGCCTAATTTGGAACGAAGCATTGCATATCCGTTTGTTTGAAAAACGGTTTGAAATTTGCTACTCGCAAGTAGGCTAAAGCATGGATTTCAACGAGTTGTTCCAACTCAAACAATCCAACCTTCACCCACAGGCATTCAAGCAGTTTATATCACATAAGCATCTAGCCACATGGTAAGCATGCTGTCATGTTGACATTCACACTCATGCGAGATGCTAAAGCATAAAAATCCTTACAATGTACTCCGAGCCAAGACAAGAACATGTTAGCAATCAATGCATGATCAAAGTCCATGCTAAAATGGCTAATGCATCACATACAGAATGCAATCTAGAATAGGCTCGGCTAATCTAAGGATGACAT
>NW_021027726.1:186043-196938 GCF_004153795.1 Camellia sinensis
GGAGGATGTGTTCCTGTCAGGATTTACCCTAGCCGAGGCACGGGTCGTACAGAACATTTTGGCTATTGATGAAGGGTTATATGTCAGTGCACAGTCAGTGTACCTCATGAACAAGCTCCAGCATATCCCTGGGATGGGACTGGGAAAAAGTGACAGGAAAGGCATTGCAGTATCGGCCGAAGCACCGCACAACCCGCATACCTTTGGCTTGGGTTATCTGCCCAACAATGAGGATTGGGTGAGGAAAAGTAAGGAGATGGCTGGGAGAGCCAGAGCAATACAGGTAGGGAAGCCTTATGAGTTAATGCACCAACCCATCCAAGGTACCCTAAACGGACGCTTTGTCTGGGAAGGGAAGGATTTTCCATTCTGCGGCTTCCCAGAACCATGGTTGAATGCAGAGAAGTGTCGCTTGCCAGGGTTTGAGATCTTCTTTCACCTGCAGTTATCCAGGGATGATGTTGTCGAGGAGCAAACAGACCCATCAGTTGAAGTTGAGCAGTGTAAGAAAGTGGATTCCGAGAGCACCGAGATTGAAATGGGGGTAGCACTGGCTTGTCTCCTTTCAGATCCTCCGATCGTACATGAGTGCTTGGGAGATAACTTCTCGGTGTCCATGATCGGGAAAGAAACGGCTGCGAGCCCATCTTCAAATATTCTGGATGCATCCATCGCACCCTTCCTCGTTTGGCAATACGAGGAGGGATTCTTATCGAGCAGCACCCGGTCAGGTAGTGAGCCGGAATCTGATTCCACCGAGTCTGTAGAGTCAAAATTAGGTTCCAGCTCGTCTGAGTCAGAGTCCGGTATTCCTGGGAGTGATAACCCGGATGCCACAGTCTTGTCCAGGTCGTCTTTTTCTTTCTGTTTCGAGTCTATTGTAATAGAGGGATCAGATGGACTCGATGAAGTACTTAATGAGAATTGTGCGGATGTGGCCTTCGATTACTTTTCTGTACCCTTGATTTATTGCATTAATTCAGACTTTCAAAACTTCGATGAAAACGATGACGAAGAAATTCTTTCGGTTTTGAAATATTTGCTAGAACAAGAGCCGAAAAGGTTTGTAAAACTGCTGGTTAATGAAATCATCCAAATTAATGTCAGTACGGAGAAGGACCCGCAGCTGGTCCAGATCAGGTCCACGTTCTCTTCGGAGGAGCGCCAGCACTTAGTCGCCTTATTAAAATATTTCAATGATGTTTTCGCGTGGTCCTACGAAGGCATGACTGGAATCAATCCTGAGATTGTATAGCACCGGATCCCTCTTGACTCAGAGGCCCGACCTGTTAAGCAGAAACTCAGAAGGATCTGCCTAGACTGGGCTATCAAGATCAAAGAAGAGGTCACCAAGCAAATTGACGCAGGGTTCCTGTTGGTATCTGAATACCCAACTTGATTGGCTAACATAGTTCCAGTGCCGAAGAAGGACGACAGAATTCAGGTATGTGTGGACTTCAGGGATTTAAACAATGCCAGTCCGAAGGACGACTTTCTCTTGCCGCATATCGACGAATTAGTGGACTTCACAGTGGGGCATGCATTGCTCTCATTTATGGATGGCTTTTCAAGCTACAACCAGATTGTAATGGCACCCGAAGACCGGGAGAAGACTGGTTTTACCATCCCGTGGGGGACCTATTGTTATAGAGTGATGCCATTTGGGCTGAAGAATTGTGGAGGTACATATCAATAGGCCGCGACCACGATATTGCACGACATGATCCACAAAGAGGTTGAGGTGTACGTAGACGACATGATTATCAAGTCTAAAGAAAGAAAGGGCCACTACACCACCTTGCAAAAGTTCTTCCAAAGGATCAGAGAGTTTCGGTTGCGGCTGAATCCTCAGAATTGTACATTTGGTGTTACAATAGAAAAAATGCAGGGGTTCTTGATTACACAGAGAGGTATCGAAGTCGACCCTTTCAAAATCAAGGCGATCTTAGAAATGCCACCACCAATGACTGAAATGGATGTGCGAGGCTTTCTGGGTAAAGTGCAATTCATAAGATGGTTTATTACTAAATTAACCTTGACTTGTGAACAACTCTTTGGTCTCTTGAAGAAAGGAATGAAGTTCCAATGGGACGGCCGATACCAAGCTGCTTTTGAACAGATCAAGCAATATGTACAAAACCCACCCATGTTGTCACCGCCTGAGCCGGGGAAATCATTGATTTTGTATCTTTCAGTGACTGAAACTACAATAGGCTGCATGCTGGCATACGAGTCTGAGGACAAAGTGGAGAGAGCTATCTACTACCTGAGCAAGAAGGTGTTGGGTTATGAGACCCGCTACACTCTGCTGGAGAAGGCTTGTTTGGCCTTGGTATGGGCTACCAGGAAGTTGCGGCACTACCTGTTAGCTCACTCTGTAATATTGGTTTTGAGATTAGATCCCATCAAATATCTCTTCGAGAAACCGGAACTTACGGGTTGGCTAGCTCTTTGGTTGCTTCTACTTTTCGAATTCGATCTGAAATATGTGACGCGCAAGTTAGTAAAGAGAAGGGTGGTAGTGGAGTTCCTAGCCAATCACCTAGTGGACAGGGATGAAGCAGTTGAGTACCTATTCCCAAACGAGGCTATTCTGCGTGTCGAAGACGAAACTTGGATGATGTACTTTGACGGAGCATCAAACCAATACGGGTATGGGATAGGGATGTTGCTGATAACGCCCGACAATTCCCGCAAACCAATACGGGTATGGGATAGGGGTGTTGCTGATAATGCCCGACAATTCCCACATACCCCTAGCATTGAAACTCCGGTTAAAAGTCTCGAACAATGAGGCAGAGTATGAGGCACGCATTGCCGGTTTAGAAGCTGCCCTAGAACTAGGGGCAAAATGGTTGGACGTCATTGGGGATTCAAACCTTGCTGTATCTCAAGCTAAAGGATATTGGAAAGTCAAAGAAAAAAAATGAGAATTTCCCACCAGACCTTGGACTTGCTCATTCCTCGGTTTGAGAAGCTGAACTTCGCTCATCTGTTAAGAGAGAACAACAGGTTCGCAGATTGACTAGCAACTCTATCTTCTGTGATAGACATCCCTTTTGGAGTCCGGATGCGTCCGATCGTCATTGACCAGAAATTTGTGCCAGCCTACAAGTTGATTGCTGCCATAAATGAGGTTCAAGATTAGAACCCCTGGTATTACGATGTCTGGAACTTCTTGGAAAAAGAGGCGTATCCACCAGGGGCAAATGCCAAAGATAAGAGGGCAATTCGAAGAATGGCTGCTCAGTTCATCGTCTGCGGGGGTAAACTGTATAAGAGAGGTCATCTCGGGATGCATATGTTGTGTGTTGATGCCGAAGAGTCCAAGCGCCTGATGGAGGCCATCCATGGAGGAGAGTGCGGAGCGCACATGAATGGGGTGATGCTAGCCCGGAAGATCCTTAGATAGGGTTACTATTGGTCCACCATAGAGGAGGATTGTATTGGCTTTGTCCGGCAATCCCACAAAGTTCAGATCTACGCAAACCGCATGAACATTTCGCCGTCGAAGCTGTATAACATGACTTTGTCATGGCCATTTTCAGTCTGGGGGATTGATGTGATTGGAGCTGTCACTCCGAAGGGGTCCAATGGGCATGAGTTCATTCTGGTCGCGATAGACTATTTCACAAAATGGGTTGAGGCCCAGTCTTATACGGTGTTGAAGGCTTCGTATGTCGCCAAGTTCATCCCAAACAACATCATTTGTCCCTACGGGGTCCCGAACGAGATCATTTTAGACAATGGTTCCCACTTCAAGAAAGAAGTAATCGACTTGTTGGACAAATACAACGTGGCTTTTCACAAGTCATCTACATATCAGCCACAGACCAACGGAGTAGTTGAGGCCGCCAACAAAAACGTCAAACATATTTTGTAGAAAATGGTGGAAACCTATCGGGACTGGCTAGACAAGTTGCCATTTGCTCTGTGGGGCTACTGGACTTCAATTCGAACTTCTACTGGGGCGACTCCGTATTCATTGGTCTATGGGATGGAGGTCGTTCTGCCTATCAAAATTGAGGTTTCATCGTTGCGAGTATTGGCTGAGTGTCAGATAGCTGAGGCAGATTGGCAGCAAAGCAGGTTTGAAGAACTCATGCGGTTTGATGAGAGAAGGCTGAAAGTACTGTACCATGTTCAGGGTTATCAACGACGAATTGCCAGGTCTTTTAACAAAAAAGTTAAGTCCACAAATTTGAAAGAAGGAGATTTGGTGCTCAAAGACAACCGAGCTCCCATCCACGACCCTAGGGGCAAGTTCAGACCCAATTGGACTGGTCCTTACATCATCAAGTCTATCTGGTCGGGCGGAGCTGTCGTTCTGATGGACCTAGATGGCCTAGAGTTCTCCTAACTGATCAACATGGACAAGTTGAAGAAATATTTTCCCTAAGTGGCTCGCAAGGCTGAAAACCTGAAAGGGCGACCTGGGCAAAAGTTAGAGCATAGAAAATTTGAAATTATAAAAACTGAGCTCGCGTGGTTGAAAACCCGCAAAGGGCGGCCTTGGCAAAAGTTAGAGCGTAAAAGGTGAGGGTTAATACACGAGTGAACCTGAGCTGAACTACGTAAGGCTTGATTTCAATTTTTGGGATACGTAGGCAGCTTCATCCTCAAGTCCAGCCATAAACACTTCCCCGATCAACTTTGTCCATGTGATCATGCTCGGTCATCTTTGTCTATTCAGCATTCGGGACCTTGGTTCTGATCTCCAGTGCAGTGCTACTCAGACTAGGGGCAACTTTGCAGTTGTTGGAATCCGGGGTTGTGTATCTCAGTGGTAGATCTCAGGCATTTCCAGTTCTGATCCATATCGAAAACGGTTTTGAAAAGTTTTAATAAAAATTGATTTTGTTCAAATTAATCTTTTTAAAACTTAGACCATTTTTAGACCAAACGAAAAATTTTCAGTACCCACAACCTTCAATTTCATTGATTTCAATACAAAGTTCTCCCACTCTTGAATACAAAATTGAAGTTGCTTTTCATTACGTTCATAAAGAAAACTTGAAAGTTCTGATTAAAAGCAAATAAATCCGGGGCATAGTCAGGTGTCCCTGCGTCCCCTCCCAGAGCTGGTCAAAGCCTCTGATGCCAAGCTGGGCCCTACTTGTGCCTCTTCATTAAGCCAATCTATGCACTCATCAGAGAGGGTGAAGCTGAAAGTGAGAGCGGGGGCTAGAAGCTCTCTTGTCCTCCATGTTGTGGCGTATCGAGCTAGTTGTGTGCCTCGAACCGGAAATGTAGCAGGGTACTTTATCCCCTCCTCCAAACACGTTTGATCATGTCTGAACTGGCCCTAGAACCGGAACGGGAAGTAAAAGACACAATGTGTCAGACCAATCTACTGAATCACGGGCTGGCAGGTCATGCTATAGCTTTTCACTGGTAAATTGAGCCAGGGCAGCGCCAAGCAATGTGGTCTGCGGACAAACTGCACATCCATTTATACCACCATTCCTCATCCGGAGCATCGACTAGACGTTGCCGGGAGGAATAGCTACGAGTTGAATATACCGGACATGAGTCCACCGCTCTCAATTTGTCCATCAACCATACCTGGGGAGGGATGAAAAAAAAGGGAGTTTAAAGAATATAGAGGTGTATATTGAGAGAAAAAGTGAGCAAAGGGTTTTGAGAGAAAAACGAGCCTGAGGGCCAAGTGATGTGAGCAGTATATGAGAGATGGGATGGGAAACATTACCTGCAATAGTAGTGGACTCCTCACAAACCTAGCCGTCTCCTGGCTATGAAAAGCGTCCAAGCCCATCAATGTTTCGGCTAGTGTCATGGCGATGCAAGTCTTACCCTCTCTTCAGCTCTCGGCAACCTCGATCAAATGAGTGCTAAACCGTCCCTAGCCCGGGGCAAGAAAGAAGTGAGATAGCATGCATAAGCTAAGAACATGTTGTCGATAACCTTGCGAATGATGGTCGCCGAGGACACCGGCATCAGAAAATCGACAAACCAAGCTCGGAATATACAGCTCTCTATCGTGAATCAATGACCGAGCGTCATGCAAAGTAAGGCCGCACATCCGTCCTAAGGCTTGGACGTAGCCGAACCGAAGTTGAGGCAAGATTTCTTCATCGCGCTCGGATTCCATTAAAGCTTGGAAATCCTCGAAAGTAGGACACATCTCTTGACCACCGACGCTAGAGACGTGTGTTACTGGATTCCAAAACCTTGCCGCAGCATATAGGAACGGAAAACGAAGTGGAGTACGACCCATCATGAATAGTGCATTTATACCGAAGCCCCGAAAATTTAGCCTTTCCGAGCCATCCAAGTTGGCAATCCAAGTTGTGAGATTTTGGACAAGAAATTCTTCCATTTGGTGCAAATCAGAGCTGAAATGAGGAAAACTACGAAGTTGAGGCTTTTGTAGAAGATAAGGTGTTGAGTGGAATACCGGTGTCAACATTCTGGAGGTTCTTGCCATTTTTGGCCGATCGGCCAAAAATAGTGCCAACCGACCATCCGTTTTGGCCGATCGGCTATAAATGTTGGCCGATGGAAATTTCTTGTGGCCGATGGCCTTTCCCTTTTGCCGATGGCCTCTCTCTTTGTTCTATGAGCAGTCTATATGTTGAATATGCTGAGAATTTGTGATTGGTACCACTTCCAATGCTTTCCGGTGATGATTTTACGAAGTCGCACTTGTGTTACTTCAATTTTGTTTATCAAGTTGTTGTACACTTGCTTATCGAGTTGTATTTTGCATTCTTTAAGTTTTTGTTTTGCTTATCGAGTTGTATTTACACTTGGTTAGCTTGTCGAGTTCTTTGTTTTGCTTATCGAGTTGTTTTGTCATTAGTTGGTTCACTACCTGATTGATGCAATTTGAGTGATCAGTTTTCAAAACAAAGTTCAATTTCATTTACATTGTTATGTAATGCGATGCATATAATGTACAGATGTAACACTTTTTGAGCAACATAGCTGTTTCATTTCATCATATGCCTTTTGCAACAGGACATAGTTTTGAAGAAAGTGAAACATGCCTGAGGCAGTACAATGTGCTTTAAACTACCTAAGGCAATAAAAAGAAAAGTAAAACAAAAAAAAAAAAAGAAAAGCAAGAAAATGTTTGAACAAAGCAGAAAAGAAAAGTAGCAAATGTCTGGGCCAACATCAATGGTCTCGAGTGCGGGAGTCGGTCCTGGTCCTCCTCCTGGAGGAGGGTCCAGGATCACCACCGCCAGCTCTATAGTTTGAATCTGAGTCATCCCTGACCTTGCCCTCAGACGACGCTGCCTCATCAGAATCATCGGGGCAGGGCTATCGTGAACTACACTCAGCACGGGTGCGCCTGTGCCTGCCTCAGCTGTGGATCGTCATCCCCCGCCTGACTACCCCTCTTCCTCGAGCAGGTACGGAGGGTGTAGCTAGAGCACCTCCCGCGGCCAGAATCTGGAATGCGGCCTGAAAAGAACAGTGAGCAAATGCATTAGTTATGCTATGCAGAGTCAGGTATGAATATCGAACACAGTGTGTGAGTGCAGTGTGTGAATGCTGTGAGTAGTGTATCAGTACCAAATGCAGTGTATGAGTACAGTGTATGAATGCCGCGAGCAATGCTGCGAGCAGTGTATGAATGTCGTAAGAAGTATGAGAGTTACAGCGTATCAGTGCCGTGAGTGCTGTGTATCAAGTGCCGTATTGATATTACGATGCATCAGATCATGTGTGGAACAGAATATGCAGAGTTTCGGGACAAAGTTTAAAGGAACTTTCCGAGATCCCGTAGATGGTCAACAGGTCGATGCTCCGCTGTAGCATCCCCATCATGGAGGCTGTCAGATCCAAAGACTGTCTAGTGTACTCGATCGAAGGCTGCAAAAGTGTTGAAGTCATTAGTATTCTGTGGGATATCAAATCAAATGAAATAACTGAACAAAATGCAACGTCAAGAAGTACATACTGGGGTCAAGCCGTAAAGTCCAACGAGCTCACGATCAGCCGGAGGCGGAGCGATGGGTATCTGGTAAGTCTCCCCACCCTGTCCTCGACATGTCATGCTGGTAGGCAGTGTTGGCCACCCAACTCCCTGTCCTCTCCGGGACCCACTCCTACTACCGGCCTGAGGTGCCCTCGATGTCCCTACTCCTGCGGCTGGAACTGCAAGTCTCTCTCTCTCAGCTCGGCGAGCACCGGTCAAAGCCCGCATGAGATAGGCCTAGATGAACTCGGTGTAGTCGCCCTCGTCTCTAAAGGGCTCCCAGTCCCAGCCGATCGTGTAGCACATCATCTCTTCTAAGGTATATCTCTAAGTGTGCCTCATGTGGGTAGGAGGCGGCGCCGGGACTATCTGCTCTGGCAAACCAAGTGTCTGCCATAGGAAGCGCTCTCTAAAGTACCATGCCCAGCAGACTGGGCCCTCCAGCAAAGTATGAAATCGGGTAGTCTCCTGAGCACCCATGTACCCGCCTCTCACTGTATCAGGCAACACCGCCCAGGGCTGCCAGGTGATCCGCAAATGACTGGACATACAGTTTGTTATCTGTTATCAAAAGTACAATGTAAAGCAAAGCTTAATAAACTGTAAAGTTTCACATACCTCTGCGGCGGTGATAGTGTCGAACTATCGGCGAAAGAACAGGAAAGACTCCCGTGGCCTCCACTCGCTCCTCACATCGAAGCGGTGAGAGAATGGAACGCCGAGGGGGATCTCCTCATCCGGCACTGGGGAAACCCCAGGGAAGTAGGCATACATCCACAACTGCAGAGTGTAACAGGGAAAATATCAGTATGCTTATCAGTTAAAGAAAAACGCAGAATAAAGCAGAAATCAGAGAACAGTGTGTGCAGTGTACAGATAGTGTAAAAGCAGAACTGTAAAAATAGAAGGGAAGGTGTACCTCCTAGGCTCGTCAGTAGCCTCCGAGCAAGTGTCTGCTGCGGTGAGAAGATGAACTCATATATCTATAAAGCGTGGCCAAGCCTGCGCCACCCCAGTCGTAGCACCCTATCCGCGTCACATCCACTAGTGCACTCAACAAGTATAGGGCAACAGTATTCGCCCGGTCAGCGAAGAGTGTGGTCCCAAGAAGGAACATGATGAAGCCGTGGGCGTACTGCTCCTTCTCCTCACGACTCGTGGGCGCCTAAATCCTAAAGTGGTCCTCGAACCAAGAGTACCTCACAAATCCTGGGCAGGAGAGAGGTGGACGAGCGCCGAGCAGATAGATCTGGGCAGCGCCCCACTCATCCATATCAGTATCGAAGGGGATCGGATCACCCCCAACCCCGATGCCGGTGAGCATCGAGAAGTCGAAAGGGGTCATCGTCATCTCCCCTGTGGCAGAAAGGGGGAAGGAGTTGGTGGTGTCCCACCACCTCTCCACTAGTGCACCTAGAAGAGGCCTACTCGCAGTGAGGCGCGAGAGTCCCCTGCAAAAAATGCCAAGGCCGGCTTGATCAACAATCTAACGAACTGCATCGGGCAGCTCCATGTACCATCCACGAGCAACAGTATTCCCATACCCCCGGAAGGCATGGGAATCTCCCTGCATTCAAAACAAGCAGTTGCGAAGCAATGTTAGAAATACAATTTTTGAATTCATTCAGTTGAATATGCAGTGTGTGTGCATGTGTTCAAGATTACACATATATTGGGTGCGAGTGTGTTCATGATGAACTACAGCATATGATGTATCGACGTGTTTGGGTTATTCAGTTGAATATGCAGTGTGCGTGCATGTGTTCAAGATTACACAGATATTGGGTGCGGGTGCGTTCACGATGAACTACAACATATGGCATATCAGGGTGTTTGGGTTATTCAGTTGAAAATGCAGTGTGTGTGCATGTGTTCGAGTCTACACAGATATTGGGTGTGGATGTGCTCACGATGAACTACAACATATGATGTATTAGTGTGTTCGGGTTATCCAGTTGAAAATGCAGTGTGTGTGCATGAGTCCAAGATTACAAAGATATTGGGTGTGGGTGTGCTCACGGTGAACTAAGCATATGACATATCGGTATATCTGGGTTAAGCGGTTAAAGAACAGAATCGACTATCGTAGTTAGATGTTTTACATTGCAAAAAATGAAACAGAGAAGGAGTATACCTCAGCGGCACCATAAGACAAATGTGACTCTGGCTCACGCAACAAGAGCTCTAGTGGCGCGCCCCGCGCATAACTCTTGAAGTGGCAGATGCTATCAGAAGGCAACACATGTATCGCCGCCCTATAGGTCACCGGGTTGAATGGTCCGACGTGAAGAGGCAAGAGCTCAACCTCAGGATCCACGTCCATCTCTAGGGGGGTCCCACCCCATGGAATGTCATCTGCCATCTCAAGAAGGGTGCGAAAATGGCCAAGGATGAAAAAATGGGCAAGAATGTGAATAGTCAACCCCGAGAGGGGAAAAATGGGAGAGAAGGTTGGAGTGTGGAAAAGGCACAAAGATCAAGGTAAACTCGGGGGAAACAAACCCCAAGTGGTGGAAACCAAGAAAGGGACACTGAAATCGAGTTTTGTTCGGTTCAAAGTGTGCGAAACAGAGAGGGTTTCGCGAATCAAATGATGAAAAGGGCTCTAAAACGGGAGAAAAACACGGATCGAAGCGAACAAAATCACCTAGAGAGAGGGAGAAATGTTTTTCGAGCTAGGGTGAAGTGAAAATATAAGGTTTGGAACCTTATATTTAAAGACCTGAAGCAAAATGACAAAACTGCCCCGAAACTGCCATTTTTGGCTAATCGGCCAAATTGTTAGCCGATCGGCTAAATATTTGGCCGATGAGCTCCTTTTGTGGCCGATGGATGGCCGATGGACTCCCCTTGTTGTCGATGCACATCCTACACCCTTGTTTGGGTCATTTTTGTTGATTGGCACCTTCATCTCTCAAGACAGTGCAAGAAAGTACACTTTTGAAGC
>NW_021027726.1:199496-214383 GCF_004153795.1 Camellia sinensis
AACCCATCGGCTAAGGCATGAAGCCATCGGCCTTGTTTTCTTGCCATCGGCCAAAAGTGTTGGCCGATCGGCACATTATTTGGTCGACCGGCACTTATGTTGGTCGATCGGCCTTGTTTTTTGGCTGAACCCTGTTCATCTGCTTTATGCAAATATTTTATGCCAGCTGTCATAGCTGGCATGCACAATTCACCCCCTCCATACACGTGTATGGAGGAATTTGCCCCTCGGCTTAGCTTCTCCAAGAAGCCTTGGAATTGGATTTCTATAAGAAGGGAGCTCCTTCTCCCTTCTTAGAGGTTCTGAAAGATAGGGTTAGAGAAGTTGTATCTATCTATCTATCTCTATATTTCCCTCTCTTTACATCTTTGTGTGTGTTTTTGTGCTCTAAAAGGTGTTTTGTTCACACTATTGCACACAAACACCTAGCAATACACCACCCTTGGTTGCTGAGGTGCTAGGGAGTTGGTGTTAGGGTTCTTGAGGTGACTTTAATCAGAGAAAGTTGATGGAGTGGTGTTCTTGAAGAGGTTCTTCATGCGTGAGCAGACTTGCTTTCAAACCCCCATTCTTGCTCAAGCTTTTAGACCTACTTGCTTATTGTTTTAAGCCTAGATCTTAACTGATAAAAGTTCTTTTTTTTGGTGCTTTAAATCTTCGGTTAAGGTCTCTTTTTGGTTTGGGGTTGTTTACCCCCTCCAAGGCCTTGCTAGGCCTTGTTTTAGGCCATCCCTTTTGGCCCTTGTTCTTAACTTTGCATGACCTTTCTACCACTGAAATCCAAAGGATTTTCAGTGGTGGAAAGGTAGTTTTGAAGTCTTAAATAGGAGAGGGTCATCCCCTCTCCGTGTTGTCTTGTATGTTAGTATAAATAGCTTATATTGGTAGCATGTTTGCTTAGCTTGTTTTAACTCCATTTCAGCAAGTATTTGGTGTTATTTTTCCATGTTTTACCTCTGTCTAAGGTTGGTTTAATGTCTTCTTGCATGCACCATGTACTTGTCTTGTAATCCTCTCTATTGCCTTAACATGCATCTTGTGTTTAGTCCATCATGCTTGCATATTTTGGCTCAACTCGAAGGAGCTTTTGGTCATGTTTTACCATGCTCCGGCTCTGTTTCATGTTGTTTTGATCATATATGCCATGCTTTGTATAGCTACCATGCGACCTAGCTTGTTAGCTTTGTGCATCAAGTCCACTAGCATGCTTTACTTGGCTCATTTCAATGATTTGGGATCATTTGTTATGTTATTTTAGTCAATGTTTCATGCTCATATACTTGCAATTACCATTCCTTTAATGCTTTAAAGAGTTGGTGTTTTATGCCTCGTGAATGGACCATTGTGTATGCCTCCATGCTTAGGTCTTTGGGATGCCATCCAAGTGGGTTTTTGGGGTTAATTTGCCATGACATAACTCTGATTTTTATTGCTTAACTCATGCCATGTTTGGTTTTGATAGGTGTAGTGTAACACCCATTTTGTGGCCTTGCATGCCTCATGCTTTTGGTCCTTCGCTCCAGCTTATTTTGGCTTTGGTCCTTGCATGTTTTGGGCTCATTTTGACATGATCTAGGACTGTTTTGGATTATACTTTCCATTTGCTTCATGTTTTGCATAGCCATGGTTTGAACCCCTTGGCTAGCCTTGAGCCTTGAGCCTTCTTGCCTGATTTGCTTGCTTTGTTTCATTGGTTTGGTACCTTTCCTAACATAATTTCATAGCTTACCATGTTTGTCACATGCCCATATTTATCTTCTTTTAAGTGCTCTTAAAAGTTGCCCTTTCATGCCTAGGTGATAGGCCATTACATGTGCATATTTGTATATGCTTTTGTCCATTATTTCTTAGCATTTTGGCCACCGGTTTGGGCATGGCTAAGGTCCTCCCATTTTGGTTTAAGTCCATCTTCGCATGTTGTTGCATGCTTGCCTTGTATGTTGTCGCATGCTTGTTGCACACTAGTTCCATTGGATGTTGTTGCATGCTAGTCCTATTATATCATACTTACATGCTCGTTGCATGCTTGTCAAATTGCATATTGTCACATGCTTGCTAATTAACATGTTGTTACATACTTCCCCCTTTGCATATTGCTAGATGCTAGTTGCATTACATGGCATTGTTGTTAACATGCTCATGTTGCATTAGCTTTGCTTGCATACTTAGGTTGCATTGCATTGTGTGTGCATTCCCTTGTCTCTTGATCAAGCATGATAGAGGTTGGGGCCCCTTGTGTGTTTTTGTGCATTTCATTCCATATTGAATTGCGCACTTGGCCACTTTGGCCATCATGCATCGAAATGTGTGATTGATGGTCTGAGGGTTAAGAATTACACTCCTTTGAGTCTCAAACATGATAAGGGTTGTGCTTGTGCAAACATTGTCTGTCCTCTGTTGCAGCAAATGAAGCATTTAGCAGGAAGAGATGGCCAATCGGCTATATTTAGTGCCGGTCGGCTAACAGCATTTGGCCGAGAGCCTTATATTTGGTTGATGACCAATTTCCTATGGCCGATGGCCCTATGTTATGGCTGATGGCCTCTCAGCATGCCCACAAGGTGGTTTCGAAGTGTCACAGAAGTTGGCACAATTTTCAGAGGTACAGAGGCGGCTTGGCAACAGAGGGCAACATGAAACATGGCAACGGATTTCCGAGCAAAGCCGACCGAGCATGCATTCGTTCCTCTTCCCGAGGCTCCTTTACTGTCTTCATAGGTCAATTAATTTGTTAATTATTTAAGTGTTGTAATAATTAGTTGTAGCTAGTTATTCATTTGGTTTTGTAAATAATTAATTAGCTTGTTAGTTAGTTAATTAGTTAATTTGTATTATTCTTTCGGTCCCTCCGTCGAGAGGGCGCAATTGTGTAATAAGCGTGCGTGTGTGTGATGCATGTCTTCCAACCCCACGTCTTTCTCCTTTTTACTTAACCGCTTATGATGGTTAGTTCTAGGGCACGTTTCATTTAGCATCCTTATGCTCGCATGTTTGCATCCATTCATTTGTATTGCATGCACCGGGCTCGGCGCATCATACTAGCACACTGTATTTCAATCTCTACTTGAATACATGTATCGAGTTGTCATACCTCATATGTCATCTTAGAATAGCCGAGCCGATTTCTAGTTGCATTTTGCATGTGTTGCATTAACCATCTTAACATGAGCTAGGATCATGCATTTGATTACTAACTAGTTCTTTATTTTGGCTCGGAGTACACTGTGAGTGTTTATGCTTTAGCATCTTGCATGTGTGTGAGTGTTAACATGACAACATGCTTGCCATGTGGCTAATTGCTTATGCGATACAACTACCTGAATGCCTGTGGGTGAAGGTTAGATTACTTGAATTGGAAAGATTCATTGAAATCCGTGTTTTAGCCTACTTAGGAGTAGCAAACTCCAAGCCATTTCCAAACGAATAGATATGCGATGCTTTGTTCCAAATTAGGCGATCTAGTCTATACTTGTGTGTTGTGCGCATCACATAGTAATTCTAGCTAATTAAACGGAATAAGAAGGCATGTGTTTTCAAAAACAAGATACCATGCTTAGTACAGGACGATCTTTGATCGGGCGAGCGGGGGTGCTCATAGATGACCTTCCCCCTCTCGTACCCAAGTTCCCGAGTCGAGTCAACTTTGGTGATGACAGACACGTGCGAGTCAGGGTTTTCTAAATTCCCCCAAAATAAATATTTAGGTGGCGACTCTGTATCTGGCAAAGCAGTCCATGTTTGGCACTTCTTTCTTAAAAATTAGTTTTGCAAAATGATTTGCCGAATTTGGACTCCTTGGTGATTTATCGGTCTCACGTTGCACTTTGCAGGATTAGATTCAGAACCGTGACATTTGAGTCCGACCTGTAGCAGCAAACCCCAAGGGCGCATCTACAGTTGCGCACAACCATCCGAATTTGGTCCTTATCGACCGGCTAGATGGTCATCATCGAGGCTTTAGCCCTCCAACGGGTTACAAAGTCGGAGAAGCTCTCCTTCGGCTCTTGCCAGGTTGTCTCGAGATCACGAGTTGTGACCTCGATCTGCGTGTTGTAGGAGTATTGAGCTATAAAGGCCTCAGCCATCTCCTCACAGTTTCTCTTGATAGAGTCCTCCAGCTTTGCGTACCAAATAGCCGCTACACCCGACAGGGTCCGACCAAAGAGGGAAAGCTTTTGCAATCTGGAGAGGCTCATTGGCCTTAAGATATCCGAGAACAGCCACAGGTGTACCATAGGATCCCCACACCCATCAAAACGGTCTATGTGCGGCATTTTAAACCTGTCTGGCAGAGTCACGGCCGAGTCGGTGTATTCGTCCTCTATATCCGGAATGGATTTCACGCCTTGAGCCTTCTTGAACATTTTTTCTAGCTTGCTCACTTTCAAAGTTGTTGGATCCACCTCGAACTCAAATGTTGTATCCACTAGATTGGTGGGCACTTTGGACAACCGGGGTAGCATTGGGGGCGGAGCCGGCCCCGTTGGAATGTCCGTATTTTCTTGGACGTTTACAGTCTACCCGAGTGTTGGAACTCTTCGTGAAGAGGAGGTGGGGGTGAAGCAGATGCTTCGGCTTGCTATGGTTGTTGCTGTTGCAGAAGTCTGGCAATCAGTTCTGCCTATTGGGCCATAACCTCAGCTTGGCGTGCGGCAAACTCTGCTTGGTGAGCAGCATCTTGCTGCATGGCTTGCATACTCTCCTAGAGCTGACGCATCATGTCCTCCATAGATGCCATATTGTGCTGATTTAACTGAACAACCGGTATATCTGTCTTTGCAGTAGGAATGGAAACCTTAACCCAACTATTCACTGGTGGGGTGGAGAAAGACCACTAATCCGGTAACCGCTGTATTGATGCAGTGCGCCTTACTGACCTCCGTCTAGTTACCGGGGGTAAAGAAAAGAACACTGGTTGTCTGTCTATTAGATCCTTGGATCAATGAAGTCTTCGACCTCTAACCCAGAGTGCTTGGGGAATATTTATCTGGTTGGAAGCAATGGTGCTAAACTACCTTGCAAAAAGATAAATAAAGCATAATAAGGAAACAAATAACCAGAAAAACGGATAACATAGCGGCTTAAAATAAAGACAACACACAGTTGGCATTTATAAGCTGAACAAACTATTTTCAAACACTGATCACTGTTCCCAAATCACTACCCCAGATCTGGTACCCTCAGGTAAAACTGATTCTTTCAAATACTGATGCCCACAGGCCTAATACCCAGACTTGCAAACAGATACATGCATTCCTGTAGGGACACACTCTAAAAGCACATAGCAAGCAAGTGAGAGCCAAAATACCCCTATGGAGGGGTAGGGTTTCCCTGTCCTTCTTGTCAGGAGCTAGGGTTTCACTATGCACACAGCAGTTTCAAACAACCTATAATCGAGTAAGCCACCTGTCCTAGCTTGGAATGGTCAATACGGATTCCGATATGCACTAGGTCGAATAGTCAAAAAGGGTGCCCCGGTAAAAACCGGGGTTTGTGTTCCCATCGTGGCAGAGCCCGTAACCGGTCAGCCTTATGGCATGCAGCCTCCAGCAAACCGTTTAGGAATAGCAGACGGTAAACACGATGTCTTAGGCGCACTAATGCAAATGCAATGCAAAGAGACACATAAGTGTAAACAAAACAAGATATCATGAGTTCGAGTCAAGTTCTTTAAGTCCCCAGCAGAGTCGCCAGAAATTGTAGACCACCCGGAACTCCGCTCCATGCGTGAGGGCGCGAATCGTTGTTCTTAGCTACTACCGTTCGGACTCCTGCCATGGTTCTGAATCTAGTCTCACAAAGTGCAATGTAAGACTGATAAATCACTAAAAAGCCCAAATCCGACAAATTGTTTTGGAAAATCGATTTTAATCAAAAAGCGCCAAACATAGACTGCTTTGCCAGATTTCAGAGTCGCCACCGAAATATTTTATTTTGGGAAATTTAGGAAACCCTGACTCGTGCCAAACGCCACATGTCCGTCATCACCAAAGTTGCCTCGGCTCGGGAACTTGGGTATGAGGGGGGAAGGTCATGAAATGAGCACCCCCGCTCGGCCAATCAAAGGATCGACATTTACTAACATGATATGTTGTTTTTGAAAACACATGCATTCTAATTCCGGTTAATTAGCCAATCTTACAACGTGATGCGCGCAGCATGCAAGTATAAACTGGATTGCCTAAATTGGAACAAAACATCTCATGTTTGTTTGTTTTGAAAATGGTTTGAAGGTGCTACTCGCAAGTAGGGTAAGTCGCGGATCTGCCACCCTCAAGTGGGCTTAGAAAACAACATGATTTGCCACTTCAAGTGGGCTTAAAACGCACATTTTGATGAATTATTCCAATTCAAACAATCCAACCTTCATCCACAAGCATTCATGCAGTTATATCAGTTAAGTAGTTAGCCTCATGGAAAGCATGCTGACATGGTAACACTCATACGCATGCAAGGATGCTAAAGCGTAAAAGCTTACCTAGTACTCCGAGCCAAAACAAAAGCTATGCTAGAAATCAGTGCATGACCCTAGCTATATTAAGAATGCCTAATGCAACACATGCAAAATGCAACTAAGATAGGCTCGGCTATTCAAAGATGTTATGTGAATGCAACTTGATAACGTGTATTCAAATTGGAATTGAAATACAATGCATTTTGTATGATGCGCCAAGCCCAGTGCATGCAACACAAATGAATAAATGCAAACATGCTAGTATAAGGATGCTAATTGAAACATGCCCTAAAACTAACCTTCAAAAGTTGATAAATAAAAGGGAGAAAGAAATGGGGGTTGGAAGACATGCATCACACACACGCACGCTTATTACAACAATTGTGCCCTCTCGACGGAGGGTCTGAATAATAAGCTAACTGGCTAATCTAAGCAAAACTAATTAATTACAAACTGAATTAAAAGTAGCTATACTAAGCTAATTAAAATATTAGAAAGATGAAATGAATTAGCTAAACACATTAACTAATTAATTTACAAAATCAACAAATTAACTAACTATACAAAGCAGTTAAAACAACCTCGAGGGGAGGGGTGTATGCCTGCTCGGTGGCTTCGCTCGAAAATCCACTATCGTGCCTCGTGTTGCCTTTGTTTGCACTGTTTTGGACTTCTGAAAAATTGTGCCAACCTCCAAAATACTTTTGATCCACCTTATAGACATGCTGAGAGGTGATCGGCCAAGAGGAATGGCCATCGACCAAAGAAAATGATCATCGGCCAAATTGATAGCTGATCGGCAGACTTAGATGGCCGGCTGGCAGCTCTGATGGCCGATCGGCCACTGCTTCTTGCAAATTCTCTTTTTGCTGCAACAGAGCACTAACAGAGGCATGGCAGTGTATTTGCAAGAAAATGTGTGTGCTATCACACTCCTTATCATGTTTAAGCTCAAAGGAGTGTAGTGCTCGACTCTCGAGCCGCCAATCACGCATCTCAATGCATGATGGCCAAAGACGCCGAGTTGCACAAATCAATGTCAAATGAATGCACAAAAACACATAAATGCCTTAACCTCTATCATGCATGATCAAGAGGGTCGGCGACCGAGAAATGAGGCACGTTTCGTCACTTCAAGTACGAAACGTCCCTCGCTTCTCATGTTTGGATCGACGCCCGGTCCAAACACAATGCAATGCATGCACAAGATTCCAAACGCAATGCAAGGCATGCACACACAATGCAAACAACAAGCATATAAATATCATGTAATGCAACAAGCATGCAACAACTTACAAACAAACACGCTTAATGGACTGAAACCGAATATGGACAGACCTCAATCATGCCCAAAACAGTGGCCAATAGTGCTGAAATGATGGCATGAAAAGCATGAAAAGGCAAGACAAGCATACATGCCAATTGGCTAAAGAATCAAGGCATAATGATGCAACTCTTAAGAGCCCTTAAAGAGTGAAAAGCCTGGACATGTGACAACACTATAAGCTCTTAAATCATGTATCGAATGGTTTCAAACCACTCAAACAACACAAGTATGGCATGCAAGAGGGCTCAAAGCTTGAAGCTAGCAGAGGCACTTGCACTATAACTATACAAAACATGAAGCATATGACCAAGACAACCCAAAACAGTCCTAGAACATGCCAAAATGATGCTAAAACATGCATGGATCAAAGCTAAAACATGCTAGCATGAAGGGCAAGAAGCATGGAGTATGCAAGGCCAAAATAGAGGATTACACTACACCTACCAAGACCAAGCATGAGATGGCTTCGCCAACAAAAATCAGAGTTATATAATGGAAAAATAACACCAAAAACACACTGAAATGATAGCTCGCAAGCTTAGGCATGATGGCATACACAATGACTCATGTTTAAGGCATAAAGAACAAACCTTCCAAAGCATGGAAAGAGTAACAAATGTAAGTGCATGAACATGAAACATGCACTGAAATCACGTATGAAATGATACCAAATCATGAAAGTAGCCCAAGCAATGCATGCTAGTGGCTTGGAAACTCAAAGCTAGTGAGCTAGATTGAACCATTGCTATACAAAGCAATACATGCATGACCCAAAACACTTAAAACAGAGCTAGACCATGCTAAAACATGGACAAAAGCTTGCTGGAGTTAAGCCAAAATCATACTAGAATGATGGTCTAAAGCATAATACACATTATGCCAATGAATGGAATTGCACTACAAGTGCATAGAGCATGCAAAAGGCTATCAAACCAACCTTAGATAGAGGTATAACATGGAAAAACAATACCAAAAACATGCTGAGATATGGCCAAAACATGTTAGAAATACATGCTCAAACATGAGGCATACAAAGCTAGTCTGTGAGAATTACACTACAAGTGTAAATAGCATGCAAAGGGTGACTAACCCAAACCAAAATAGAGGTATGCCATGCTGAAGTAAGGCCAAAAACATGCTAAGAACAAGCCAACACAAGCTTAACAAACATGCTCAAACATGAGGCCAATAAGGCAAGCATACATGAGACAAGGAGAGGGATGACCCTCTCCTATTTGGGACCTCAAAACACAAGTTTTACTATTGAAAATCCACCAGATTTCAGTGGTTAAAAGGCCAAGAGAAAGTGATCTCAAAGGCCTAAAGTGATGGTGGAAAACAAAGCCAAACAAGGCATGCAAGGGAGTAGATCACCCCCAACACCAAAGAAGCCTTAAACAAGCATGTTAAGCACTAAAAATTAAAACTTTTTGTAGCAGAAAGTTAGGCCTAAAACAACATGCAAATAGGCCCAAAAGCTTAATAAAAAACAAGGGTTTAAGAGGTTAGAAGCTCACCCTTGTAGAATAACTTTAGAGCAACAACTCCAGCATCCTTTTTTGATCAAAACTAGTCCAAAAAACACCAAAACCAACTTCAAAGTGCCTCAGCAACAAGAGTGTGGTGTTTCACTTGGTGTTTATGTGCAAAAGTGTGAAGAAAATGCACTTTTAAGCACAAAAAAGCACAAATATAGAGAGAGAAGAAGAAATATATAGAGAGATATATGTTTTGTATATTAACTTTTCAAACCTTCTAGAAAGGGAGAGGGTCTCCCTTCTTATTGAAAATCAAATCCTAGGCTTGTTGGATAAGCTAAGGGTTTGATTTGATCCCTCCATACATGTGTACGGAGGATGAAATCTGTGCTCACCAGCAATCACAGCTGGCACAAAAATATCTGTAAAAGTAAATAAAAAGGCCTCAACCAAAAGATATGGCCGATCGTCTAAAAAGAGTGTCGATCGGCCAAAAAGAGTGTCGATCGACCATCACTGATGGCCGATGACAAGAAAACATGGTTGATAAGAACAAGGCTTGGCCGATGGATTGTAGGGCTGGCTAACAAGCCACCCTCTTCCCTTAGAAATAAAACCACAAGTCCTTGGTCCACAACCAAGCACAAACCAGACAAGTTGAGAGGTTCTAAGGCAAGGTGCGCTGCCGAGACCTTCAGGAACTCAAAATGAGCACGAGCATGGATGATCATCAAGTGTTCAAACAATGACGTCCAAGTCTTGAGGACGGTCAAAAATGGGGTGCCTACACATACTGACATGCCAATTTAAAAAAAAATAATCCAACTGAGTTTCATAATTAGCACGTGTAGCGAAAATGGAAAACATCCCCCGAACCATGGTACGGATGTCACGGGCAACATCCTCATGCCAAATAGGACCTATTGCAATAGACAGAATGTAATTAGCACACGTAAGTTGGGAGTTTGAACCAAAAATGCCTTACACTTTGTCAAAAAAGGACATTCGGAGGAGGCAAAAAATTCAAAACAACCCCTGACCACTAAATGCACGCCACGACCAGCTTCCTGGTGAAAAATATGACCTATTGCAATAGACGAAATGTAATTAGCACGCGTAAGTTGGGAGTTAAAGTCGAAAAAGCCTTAAACTTAGTCGAAAAAGAGCGTTTGGGAGGCGAAAATGCAAACCAGCCTCCGACCACTAAATGCATGTCACAGCCAGCTTCTTCATAACAAATATGACCTGTTGCATTAGACGGAATGTAATTAGCACATGTAGGTTAGGAGCTAGAGCTGAAAATGCCTTAAACTTAGTCAAAAAAGGGCGTTTAGAGGGAAGAAATGCAAAACAGCCCCCAAATCGATGTATTCATGTCACAGAAAGCTTCCTTATGATAAATTGGACCTGTTGCGACAAACGAAATGTAATTCGCACGTGTAGTTTGGGAGTTAGAACCAAAAATGACTCAAACTTAACCGAAAAAGGGCATTACGGTGGCGAAATAGCGAAACAGCAACCGAACTGCCATATTGATGTTGCGACCAGATTCTCCATGACAAATAGCACTTGTGACAATCGACGGAATGTAATTTGCACTTCTAGGTTAGGACTTAGAGCCAAAAAAAACTCAAATTTAACTGAAAAAGGGCATTTTTTTTTTGGGTAGGTAAAATTTTTTTTGGGTAAATAAAATTTTTTTTGGGTAAGTAACGAAAAAGGGCGTTAAAGGGGTGAAACAGCCCCCGAACCACCATATGGATGTCACGAACAGTTTCTCCATGACAAATAGGACCTGTGACAACAGACAGAATGCAATTCGCACATGTAGGTTGGGAGTTAGAGTCGAAAACGCCTCAAACTTAACAAAAAAAAGTGCGTTAAGGGGGTGCAATTACGAAACAACCCCCAAACCACTATATAGATGTCACAGTTAGCTTTGTCATAACAAATAGGACCTGTGACAATAGACGGGATGTATTTTGGAAGTGTATGTTGAGAGTTAGAGCCGAAAACGCCTTAAACATAATCGAAAAAGAACGTGAAGGCGACGAAAATGCAAAATAGCCCCCGAACCACTGTATGGATGTCACGAACAGCTTCCCCATGACAAATAGGACCTATGACAATAGATAGAATGTAATTCGCATGTGTAGGTTTTGAGTTAGAGTCGAAATCGCCTCAAACTTAACGAAAAAAAGGCGTTAAGGGGGTGAAATTACGAAACAGTCCA
This sequence comes from Camellia sinensis, assembly GCF_004153795.1. Taxonomy (NCBI): domain Eukaryota; kingdom Viridiplantae; phylum Streptophyta; class Magnoliopsida; order Ericales; family Theaceae; genus Camellia; species Camellia sinensis. The sequence continues at coordinate 210,989 of NW_021027726.1, forward strand.
CGAACCACTATATAGGTGTCAAGGCTAGCTTCATTGTGACAAATAGGACCTGTGACAATAGATGGAATGTAATTCGCATGTGTAGGTTGGGAGTTAGAGCCAAAAACGTCTCAAACTTAACCGAAAAAGGGCGTTAAGGTGTCAAAACTGCGAAACAGCCACCGAACCACCCTATGGATGTTGCAGCTAGCTTTTCCATGACAAATAAGGCCTGTGACAAGAGGCAGAAAATAATTTTCCCTTCTAGGTTGGGAATTAGAGCCAAAAATACCTCAAACTTAACCGAAATACGACGTTAAGGGGACGAAACTGCGAAACAGCCCTCGAACCACTGTATAGTTTTCACGGCCAGCTTCTCCATAAAAAATAGGGCCTGTGACAATAGATGGAATGTAATTTGCAAGTTTAGGTTGGGACTCAGACCCGGAAATGCCTCAAACTTAATCGAAAAAGGGCGTTAAGGGTTAAAAATTATGAAATAGCGCCTGAACCACCGTACGGATGTCACAGACAGCTTTTTCATGGCAAATAGGACCCTTGACAAAAGACAAAATGTATTTCACACATGTAGGTTGGGAGTTAGAGCCGAAAACACCTTAAACTTAACCGAAACGGGGCATTAAGCGGGTGAAAACGCAAAATAGCCCCCGAAACACCGTATGGATGCCACAAATAGCTTCACTATGACAAATAGGACCTATGACAACAGACGAAATGTAATTTGCACGCGTAGGTTGGGAGTTAGAGCCAAAAACGTCTCAAACTTAACCAAAAAAGGGCATTAAGGTGGCGAAACTATAAAACAACAACCGAACCGCCTACAGATGTCACAACTAGCTTTTCCATGACAAATAGGACCTATGACAACTGACATAATGTAATTCACATGTGTAGGCTAGAAGTTAGAGTCGAAACGCCTCAAACTTAACTAAAAAAGGGCATTAAGGTGGAAAAACTACGAAACAGCCACCGAACTGCCCTATGGATCTCACGGCTAGCTTTGTCGTGACAAATAGGACCTGTGACAATAATTAGAATGTAATTCGCACATGTAGGTTGGGTGTAGACACCCCATTTTTTATCGTCCTCAAGACTTGGACGTCACCGTTTGAATACTCGGTGATTATCCATGTTTTTGTTCGTTTGGAGTTCCCAGAAGTCTCGGCTCGCGCGCCTTGCTTCAGGATCCCCGAACTCGACCGTTTAGTGTCTGGTTTTGCACCAAACACTTTTGTTTTGCCTTGGAAGGGCAGGGTAGGGCTTGTAGACCATCCCCACCCACCACCGGCATTGGCTAGAGGCCACCGGCTAGTTTTTGTCTCCACCAGCAATATAGTTTGCCGGCTGGCACTGTTTGTTGCCGGTCAGCACTATTTTGTGCCGGTCGGCACTGTTTTTGGCCAAGATGGCATTTTTTGCCGGCCAGTTACTGTGCAGTTGCTTTTTGAGATATTTTTAGGCAGCTGTATTGCAGTGACTTTCCCTCCATACACGTGTATGGAGGGAAAGTCACTGCAATACAGCTGCCTAAAAATATCTCAAAAAGCAACTGCACAGTAACTGGCCGGCAAAAAATGCCATCTTGGCCAAAAACAGTGCCGACCGGCACAAAATAGTGCTGACCGGCAACAAACAGTGCCAGCCGGCAAACTATATTGCTGGTGGAGACAAAAACTAGCCGGTGGCCTCTAGCCAATGCCGGTGGTGGGTGGGGATGGTCTACAAGCCCTACCCTGCCCTTCCAAGGCAAAACAAAAGTGTTTGGTGCAAAACCAGACACTAAACGGTCGAGTTCGGGGATCCTGAAGCAAGGCGCGCGAGCCGAGACTTCTGGGAACTCCAAACGAACACAAACATGGATAATCACCGAGTGTTCAAACGGTGACGTCCAGGTCTTGAGGACGGTCAAAAATGGGGTGTCTACAGTTGCCCCTCTTTGACAGAACTCGAAAGTCATAACCATTTTTGCATTGATTTTCTACCTATCTTAGAGCTGTTTTTGTGCTTATTGTATAACATAAAAAAGTTCTGTTTTTAGGCCCTCTTTATCGTTTATTCAGAGTGTTTTGTGGTTTGAGGGTTGTTGACCCCTCTTAGGCCTTGAAAGGCCTCATTTTGTGCCCTTTTGTGTTAGCTCCAAGATTTTGGTGTTGGGGTCTCTTCACCACTAAAATCTTGAGGGATTTCAGTGGTGAAGATGATGCCTTGAAGTCCCAAGAAGGAGAGGGCCACCCCCTCTCCTTGTTGTCCTTGAAAAGGGCATGTTTTGGCCTCTTAAGGAAGCCTATGCTTGAGTGTGTGTTGAGCATGTTTAGGTTGTTTTTCATGCTTATATTTCCATATTATAACATGATTTTAAATTGGTTTTGGTACTCCATGCATGCTTAGCATAGTTGCCTTGTAATGCCTTTTAATGCCTTAACATGTCTTAGGTTGTTAGCCATTGTTGGAGCATGTTTTAGGCTTAGTCTTGTGAAGATTTTGTGCATGTTTTTCCATGTTCTAGGTCTGTCCTAGGTTGTTTGGGTCGAATTTGGCATGTATCACATAGCCCCTTTGCTTTTTGGCTTGTTAGCCTTAGGTATGTGCATGTATAGCATGACATCTTTGCATTGTTTTGGTGATTTGGGGTCACCTTACATGTTATTTCAGTCCCATTTCCATGCTTGCTTGATTGCCTTGCATGGCTCTTTAATGCTTTGGAAGCTTGACTTGCATGCCTCGTGTTTTGACTATCGTGCATGCCTTTATTTTTGAGCCACTTAGATGCCATCTAAGTGGTCCTTGGGCCTTGTATTAATGTCCCAAAACTCTGTTTTTGGTCAACAAACTCATGCCATGTTTGGTCTTACTAAGGGTAGTTCAATCCCCCATTGGTTTGCTTTGAGCACTTGGACCATGTTTGTATGCATTTGCTTGTCTTGTTTAACATAATTTGGCATCATCTTATGACATGATTTCAATACTTATGTTTCATGATACTTGCTCATGTTTGTCCCTTTCAAGTGTGCTTGAATGTTGCTTGATTTGTGCTTAAGTGTTGGTCCTTATGTGCATGTGTGTGTGTATGCCATTTAGACCTCACTTTTTAGCACTTTGGCCACTGTTTTAGGCCTTATTAGAGCTGCCTAATTCATGTATAAGACCATCTTTCCACTTATTTGCATTGCCACATGTATGCTTGCATAATTGCACAAGTTCATTGCCATGCCATGTTGCATTCCTAGCTTGTATGCCTAGGTTGCATTGCATCTTGCATGCATTCCTTGTCCCTTGACTTGGGTGATAGGGATTGGGAGTTTTGTTTGATTGGTTTGCATACATTTGAAACCAAAGTTGCATACTTGGTTCTTTGGGCCATCATGCATGGAAATGCGTGATTGGTGGTCCGAAAA
>NW_021027726.1:239548-249641 GCF_004153795.1 Camellia sinensis
GAGCCTTGGTCTCATTCCTTGTTGCCCAGACTTTTGGTGGTCCGCTTGAGCGGGTCTTTTTGCGCTCGCGCGGAGTTTGTTTTTGTTGTTGGCCCACTCGAGCGGGTCCCTTTGCGCTCGAGCGGAATTTACACACTTCTAGTATCTGTGCCTCTGCAAAACTTCTACAGACGTGTTTTTCACGCTCGAGCGGGTTTCCTTACGCTCGAGCGGGTCATGCTCGAGTGGGCTTTTTGCGCTCGAGCGGAGTGTTCATTTTCTGTGAAAATATTGGGAGAGGAAAATCTACGCTCGAGCGGACTAGTTTTTGCGCTCGACCGGATGTATTTTATTCTTATGTCTTGACGCTCGAGCAGGTCCAGTTTGTTGTGCTTGACGCTCGAGCGTCCTATTCTCCGCTCGAGCGGGTCATACGTATATCAGTTGGCAGCTGGGCATTTTTGAATCACTTTTCAACTTTCATTCTCTCTCTTACTTTCTCAAAAACCGATTTTGAGAGCTCCTCTCTCTAGAATCTCCCTTCTCTCTAGGGTTTGATCTAGCTAGAGTGATTCACTCCCTTGGTGTCTTTGTAAAAAGTGTGTTGATCGTTGAGGGCTACATTTTGATCCAAAAAGTTTGGAGTTTGGAGCACTTTGAGTTTGGTCTTCTTCTCCATTTGAGCACAACTTCAAGGTAGGGATATCCTACTCCATCTTATGAGCTTTGTCTTTAAATTTTGGCATTTTGATATGTTGGGGGTTGTCGGGTAATTTTGAGAAAGTTTGGGGTCCTTGTGTAATTTTCAAAAGAGGGGTTTTCAAGTTTAAAGCCCATATGTATGTAATGTGTTGGAAAATGGAATTATATGTTGGATTATTGATGGAAATGGAGCCTTAGGGTTGATGTTGAGAATATGGGGAAAAGCCCTAATTGCTATGATAAATTAATTTGTATAATTAATTTAGGGAAATGAGAAACTGAATAGGAAATGTTCAAATTGGAAAGGCATGGGATTAAGGTATGGAATTCGGATTTGTGAAGGAATCTCATCAAAGCTTTGCTTTTTGCTTGATTCTTGAGGTAGGGGTCCTAGTTCTTCTTCAATTCTTGCATTAGTGATAGATTTGTGGTATTTTAATTATATAAATACAAAATTTCCATTTTTGAGCATGTAGTGTTATATCATGGAATTTGGGGGTTTAGGGTTTGAAATGTTGGGGGTTCAATTGTTGGGTTAATATGGTGGATTATGAACCTTAGGTGTGTAATCAGGGGAAAAATTTGAATTAAAAGTAGTGGTGAGAGAAGTTTTAATTTTTCTTGAAAGTCTTGATTTTTCTTGAAAATCCTAGGTTGATTCATGATGATAAACAATGATTTTGCCCAAATTGAAAGTAGAATCATGAAATTGAAAGGTTGAATTGTGTATATAGAAGTTTAATTAGATTTTGGATGTGTTTGAAAATTATGTTAAAAATTAGCGATTGAACCTTTGTTATGGATATTGTAAATTATGCTATAATGTGAAATGAAGACTGGGGAAATGATTTATTAATGATATGGATGACATGAGCCTTAGGGTGAAATGATGAAATAAAGGTTTAAGAGTTCACCTTGAATTAAGTTGAATAGTGTTGCTTATGTTGAATTGTGTTTGAATCTTGTTGAATTGTGTTGAATTGAGTTGTGTTGGGTGTGTTGAGTTTGAGTTGTGTTGGGTCATATTGAGTTTGAGATGAGTTGTGTTAGGTGGTGTTGTGTTGGTACCAGCGGGGGGAGTTGAAAGATGAAACGAAATTTGTGATAAGATGATGAAGTAAAGATTTAAGAATTTTATTATGTAATTAGAAAGTGATTTTATACCTCAAAACTAAAGACCCAACTTTATATTTAACTCTAGTTATGAAGTTTTATTTTGGAAAATGAGGATACTTCAATCAACATTAAATTTATGAAATGAAGTCTATGTTGGGTTAAGATGAGTGTGAATAATGATAAATGGGAGATTGTGAAATATGACAATGTTATATGAAGGAGTTGTATCAAAGAAATTAAATGTTGGCGATTTAATTTATAACCGTAGGTAGTAACTGATAACCAATGTGTTTTAAAATTTGAATTTAAAGACTTGATAATAATATGAAAAAGTAAAGAAATTGTTTGAACCCAAGAATTGTGAACACTTTAAAGATGAATCTTTGCCTCTATGGATGTGTTATTATATTTTTGTGTAACAAAACAATGAATGATTTAATGGATAATGAAAAAGGTCGTGGAACATATTTGTACTTGTTATGTGAATGAAATTTTAATATATGGTGGATGTATATTGAATTAATGTGTTACAAAAATAATGGAAGATGTGTTGGCATTGCCCACTAATTGCAATGATGGATTGTGATGTTATCTTGTGGTCCGTTTCCCGCCGTATTTTGAGCCGGCAAAGCGTGGCGCTTGAGATACGTTCCGCCTTCCTTCCGAAGTAGCGCCCGGTAAAGCGTGTGGTATGTTGAGGTTCCGCATTCCTTCCGACTTGTGACCAGTAAAGCATGAGGTTCCGCATTCCTTCCGGCTTGTGACCGGTAAAGCGTGAGGTTCCGCATTCCTTTCGGCTTGTGACCAATAAAGCGTGAGGTTCTGCATTTCTTCTGGCTTGTGACTGGTAAAGCGTGTGACTCATGGAGATGATTTGTTATTGGATCCGGTGTTTGATATGAAATTAATTGAAAGAATGGAAAATGAAATGGTAATTGGATTAGGGATTGGTGTTGATACACTCAACGGATTGTTTGTGATTATAATGGAAGATTGTGAGTTTTGTTTTGTAAATAATAGAGAAGTTGAATTAAAAAGGGATTGTTATTCTTGTGTTATGCTTGTATTCTATTTGGTAATGCAAACATTAATGTGAGGTAATTGTTGGGCAAGTTGGAGTTGAGTGTATGAGGATTGTCTTTTTGAACATAAAGGAAATTGGATCTTAACATTATGGAGTTATAGTGATTGGAAATAGTATAAGGGAAAAATGGAAATGAAATGGGGAATATTTTGGGAATTAGTTAATAATTTTTAAATGATGTTGTTTCTTAAACATGTTTGTTTCACAAGGATCTATGGTTTTCTAAAGTTAAGGGATGATTTTTTAATGGCTGGAGGTTTTCTTAAATGTATTTAAATAGTTTTGAGGAAAAGGTACTTTACTTTTGATATTTTCAAATTAGAAGATGTCACCCTACTATATGGTATCACCCTGCATGCATGATCATTTCTATCTGTTTTTTAGTTATTGATTTAGAACTATGAGATTCCTACTGGGATTAGTGCTCACCCCTTGTTGTTTTATCTTTTTACAGGAAGAAAGTTTGGATTCTTTGATTGAAGAATTAAGAAGTCCATGTGTCTTTTATATGTAATTTCATTGTAGATGTGATAGATCATGCATTTGTATTTTATTCATTTGTAGCTTCACAGTAGGAGATTGGCATGTATTGTTATCATTGTAATGTTCATTGAGAGAGAGAAATCATGTATCATTGTATTTCTATTACTCAAGGGTAATGGATGTTTGAAAAAAAAAAAAAAAAACCTAATTTTAAGGCTTTGGTAATGTTTCCGAGTAATTAAAATTGGAGCGTGACAGATAAATTATTCAATACTTTTAGAGCAAATATAGGTGGTGCTCCAAAGTAGTAGTTATTGGTTTAAACTATGGGATCCACTACTTTCATGTTACAGTTTTAAGAGATAATTGATTAGGTGTCGACTTGTAAATGAAATAGAGTATTACTCCAGAAATATTGAATAATGTTTTAACAAGCATAGTTTACAAGTTAGGCTGTCCTTATCCATACAACTACCATTTTGTCAGGCTACATACCATCTAGAGATTTGATTCATTGTGTAATGCCCTCAAAATACAGTATAAAGTCAACTATTCTCAAATCCAAAAATATAAAAGAAACATTATATTTACAGACATCAGAGTTCTCTTCACAAAAGGTATTACATGTATTCTCATAAAGTCAACAACCAAATAGTGCCCGATGGGCTTACATCTTTCCAAGCTGTTACTTGGTCTCAACAAAAGTAGAGTCCTAACTCTATTACATAATAAGCCCTCGGCTTGGATTTACATTTAACACAAAAAGAGGCTAACAAAACGGAGTCTTTAACTCCAAACCGTCCAAGCTAAGACCTTGGAGGCGGCATGTCTGACACGCCGCAGTTTTAATTACACGGAAAATTACCAAAAGCCTGAAATTTAGGTCCGTTTTTTTTTTTTAAATATCTATTACCCTTGAGTAAAAGAAATACAATGACACATGTTCTCTCGCTCTCAATGAGTACAATAATAACAATGATACATGCCAATCTTCTATTGAGAAGCTACAAATAGATAAATACAAATATCAATATACAACAATTACTTTCTTCACATCCACAACGAGATTATACACACAGACTTATGGACTTCGTAACTCTTCAACTACAGAATCCACACTTTCTTCCTGTAAAAAGATAAAAACAACAGGGGTGAGCACTAATGCCCAGTAGGAATCTCCTAGTTTTAAATCAATAGCCAACACACAGATAGAAATGATCATGCATGCAAGGTGCTACCATACAGTAGGTGACGTTTTGTAATTTCAAAATATCTTACGTAGAGTACTTTTTTCTGAAGATTTATTTGAAGCATTGTAAAGAAAACCTTCAACCATCAAGACCTTCCCTTTTTATTAGAAAAACATAAAATCCTTTTTGAAAACAAATATATTTAAGGAACAACATCATTTTTAATTTTTTTATTAACCCATTCCAAAATATTCCACATTTAATGTCCATCTTACATTCCTCTTTTTATTCTCATTCTCCCCATTTTCTAGTTACATTTATCATAATGCCATAACCTCATGTTCAAGTTCCTTTAACACTCCAAACATCCCACATGCATACTATTCTAATCAATCCGTTCATATTTGCTATAACTCCTCAATGTAAAAAACCAAATTTCTTTTATAGTCAATAATTGTGATCCTACACTCAACTCCTACTTATATAACCATTACATCACATCAACACTTGCGCGTTATCAATCATAATTCAGCATACCACAACTACGTCATATCCATATGTGTGTTACTAATCATACTTCAACATATCACAAGGATGATAAATCCTTTTTAATTCAATTTCTCAATTAATCACAAAATAAAACTATTAATCTTTTCTTATAGATACAAACGACCCGGTGAGTTTTTTTATCACCAATCCCATACCCAATTATCATTTCATTATCCATTCGTTTCAGATAGTTTCCATAAGCATTTCCATTCCATACCCATTTACAAATCAAATAGTAATTTCACAAGTTCATCACAAGTCACATATATCATCATTGACCTCAACACATGTCATAACACACTCCACTTTTTGCCGGCTTGATACGGCGGGATAGTGGGCACCCAATTCATAGCACATTCCATCTTTTGCTGGCTATTATACGGCGGGAAGTGAACTCCAAAAAATTATCTCAAAAATCATGTCTTTTCCGAAAACCGTTTTCATCATTTTAAAAGTCATTCCCCACATTTGCCAACTATTATACGGCAGGACGTGGGCACCCAAAACATTTTCAAAAACCATATGTTTTTCCACTTTCGCCGGCTACAATACTGCAGGACTGTGTGGACACCCAAAATCATTTTTCCACTTTCGCCAGCTATAATACGGCAGGACTGTGTGGACATCCAAAAACACTTTTCCCACATTCGTCCAGCGATAAGCCTAGACAGGGCAATTAGGAACCTTGAATTCAAACCACCCCCACATTTACCCGCTATTATATGGACGGTTGTGGGCACCGAAAAAACCATTTTTTTTCAATTTTAAAAAACAATCCCCCATATTTACCGGCTATGATGCGGACGGTTGTGGGCACCAAAAAACCATTTTTCAACTCCCCGCGCGGGTACCAACACAACACCACCCAACCCAAACTCAACACAACCGAACACAACACAACTCAACCCAAACTCAAGACAACCAAACACAACACAACTCAAACTCAACACAACCCAACATAACACAACTCACCATGATCCAACACAGTCAACTCACTTCAACATGATCAACACAATTCAACATAATTCAAGGTGAACTCTTAAACTTTCATTTCATCCTTTCACCCCGAAGCTCGTGTCATTCACATCATTAATAAATCATTTTCCCCAATCTTCATTTCACATTATAGCATGATTTACAATGTCCATAATAAGGGTTGATTCGCAAATTTTTAACATGATTTTCAAACACTTTGAAAATTCAATTAAACTTGTATATATATAACTCAATACCTCAATTTCATGATTCTACTTTCAATTTGGGAAAAATCATTAATTATCATCATGAACCGACTTAAGGTTTTTAAGAGACATTAAAGTTTTTCACCAAAACACCTTTTATTCCAACCTGTCTATTACTTTTACACCCAAACTCATTACCCAATATAATAGCCCAACAATTAAACCCAACTCTCTTCAAACCCTAACCCCCAATCTCATGATTCATCACAATATGGATAAAAATATAAACTTTTGTGTTTATACAAGGAAAATACCACAAATTTATCCATAAATGAGGGTATTGAGAAAGAACTAGAGAACCCTACCTTTCGAAGCCAAGAGATGATGACCCAAAAATCAATGGCGACGAAACCACGAACCAATCGGACCAAAGGGAAGCTTTTGACAAGATCTACACTTTTTCTCAAGGGACCATGGCGAAATAATCACTCTAGGTGAGTAGATCTAGAGGTTTTGGTGCCAAAAGCTTGAGTTTAGAGATAGAGAGGATCACTCACGGTTTAAGAGCTTGGAAAGAAGAGAAGAAGTGAAATGAAATGTATTGGGAGCCTATTTATAGTAGTGGAGGAGTAGCCCTAAGGTCCATAAAATAATAGGCCCAAAACCCCCCAAGGGTAGGGCCCAAAACCAGCCCAAAAAGCGGAAAATTACACACAGGGGTCGACCCTTCGGGCAGAGGTGTCGACCCTCTAAGAAGAAAAACAATCTGTGCACCATGCATGCTGTCGACCCTTTGACAGGAAAGGGTCGACCCTATTTTCTAACAACCAACACACACAGATTTTGCAATATACAAGGGTTGACCCTTCCCAGACTGGTGTCGACCCTTGTGGACAGTAACAAGAGACAAGTGTCGACACCACCAAGGCTGCTGTCGACCCTATTTTCCAGCGGCACTCCCAGAAACATTACAACATGAAAGGGTCGACCCCTAGGAAGGCTAGCGTCGACCCCAAGGCAAAATTTCTAAGTTCCCAAGGAACGTTTTGACAAGAACAAACGCAAACAAACAAACCCAACGAGTTTAAGTCAGATCATACTCCTCCAAAATCAACATTCAACAATTCCAAAGACTCCCAAAAAGGAAATAATGGAATTAAATACACACTCTAATGGATTAAAGGACGCGGGTGTTACAATGTCTCCTGTACCTGAAAGATGGTGTCCCAAATAGGGTGAGCCAATGCCCAGTAGAGATATGCTAAACATTAGATGAGAATTAACTAAAACATTAGCATTTGATAAATGTTTAACACTTACAAACCATCTCAATCCTTTTTCCAAATCAATCACCATTGGTGCCCATAATTCAATTCACTTCCAGTTATTTACCTAAGTCAATTCATTGACATAATTCATTATAAACAATTCAACATGAGACTACAACTCATTCATCAACACTTCAATCATAAATATCATTCATACACTTCCATATCTTGCCATTTTACAGAACTACGTCCAAGGGAATCGGCACCCAAATATAAATAAGATTTCGGGACTTTCACCCTGGACACTCTGGCCAACTTCATTATCCATGGAGTCCATCCCCTACTCTTCCCCAACAATGGAGTACATCCCCTATCTCCTCCCAAACAATATACATATACAATGTATTTACACAAGTTGTCATATACAATGACTAATTGAATCACATATACAATGTTCACATCCAACCGTCATATTCAATGACATATTCCAATAGATTAGTTTCAATTCACCTAATCATCATGCAGTTTCTAAAACAATCATGGCTATCCTCCACCGATAGGCCCAAAACAGTTATTTCTAAACAGATAGATAAATCTATCAAACAGATAAATTGTAACATTTTTCATAGGTGACTGATTTATCAATCCAACTACACCATTTAATGACAATTCCCCCCAATTTCATGATTCTCAAACCAATTTCATATTCCCACATTGATTTCACCATTTATACATACAATGCATATATTTCAATTTAGGGCATTTTTCCCCTTTTTCTCAAATAGTGCACCCAAGGCCAAATTTCACCCATTATACACAACTAACCCCTTTTTAAGGTCTTACATACCCATATTGAGGCCAAATAAGATAAACCCCCTTTCACAATTTCAAACTCAAGCCCTAACTTTACCCAAACCAACCATTTATACAAAATGGCCAATATTTATGTCAAAGCTCATAGAAATGAGTAGAATATCCCTACCTCAAGAAGAGAAAATGAGCCAAGCAAGAGATGAACTCCAAAGATGCCGAAATCAACTTCTACTCGGATGAAAATGGAGATCTTGAAGAGCTCAACCGTTTTAACAAAAGAAGGAGGGTGAAGAGATCACTAGATCTAGGTCAAAATGTAGAGAGAGAGAGAGAGGGGGAGAGAGAGAGAGAGTATTTTAGAGTGAGAGGCTCTCAAGTTAGGGTTTTGGAAAGTTTGAAACAGAGAAATGATAGAAAAAGTGATTTAAAAAGTCACTTTCGCGATTTGGTATACGCGTTGTCCGCTCGAGCGGAGAGTTTGACGCTTGAGTGTCAGACACATGAAATCAGCCCGCTCAAGCGCAACAAAGGCCGCTCGAGCGCTAAGACACAACAGCAAGGCATTACCCGATCGAGTGCAATGAGACCCGCTCGAGCGTAGAATACACTTGTCTAGTATTTTACAGACTTCAGACAGTCGCTTGAGCGCCAGAGAGGCCGCTCGAGCTCAGACTTGCTCGAGTGTAAGAAATTTTGCTCGAGCATGAAAAACACTTCTACAATTTTTTTGCAGATACACAAAGTGCTGAAAGATTGCAAACCCCGCTCGAGCGCAAAAGGACCCCCTAGAGCGGAAGACCAAAATTTTGGGCAACTAGGTTCTAGACCAACAACCAACCAAACATGTTCTGAACACGCTGTAATAGCGCCCGCGTGCCTCATTGCTACAGTTCGGACTCGATTTGTGTCACGGTTCTTAATCTGAACCAAAGAGTCCAAATCTGGCAAATCGTTTTGAAAAACAGATTTTTGAAAAAGTAGTGCCAAACATGGACTGCTTTGCCAGATACAGAGTCGCCACCTAAATATTTTAAAATGGGGAAATTTAGGAAACCCTGACTCAGTGCCGAAGGCCACATGTCCGTCATCACCGGAGTTGTCTCGGCTCGGGAGCTTGGGTACGATCGGGGAAGGTCAGCTATGAGCACCCCCTTTCGCCCGGTCCGAAGACCGGCCTCTACTAACCGTGATATCCAATTTTGAAAACGCTATGTGTTCTTAAACCAATTATTAGCCTAGAATTACTACGTTATGCGCGCAGCAAACAAGTATAGACCAAATCGCCCAAATTGGAACAAAACATTTCATGTTTGTTTTGAAAATGGTTTGCTACTCGCAAGTAGGCTAAAATACATAGTGCATAAATGCATCTTGTACTATACTTATTCTTGTTGTCGCATAGAATATACATGTCACATTGGATGTACGTCGTTGATCCTTTTGCATAGAGTATGTACATTGCATGGAGCACGTTTTAACCTTGCTTGCATAGAATGTGCACTTCTCACCCTGGCATGAAATGTGCATCTTAATGTTGCATGAAGCGTACATTTCTTGCATTTGCCTTGCTATGCATGTCTCACGAGCATTGCTATGCACACTTTCACTTCCATTGTTATGGACTGAAATAGCATTATAAGTGGTGCCAAACCACTAAAACAACCCAACTACAGCATGCTTATGACTCACACACTCAAGGTCTACAAGCTAGAATGCAAAGGGGCTATA
>NW_021027726.1:266069-381641 GCF_004153795.1 Camellia sinensis
TTATAATTCCCCCCCTACATTCTAACACACGCGCGCGCGCCGCCGTCCGGTCGGGCGGGCTGGGCTGGGCCTGGGCTTGGGCGCGAGTGCATGGTATGAGGTTGGATTGGGCTTGTTCGGCCCAATACTTATTTTTTTTGAGGCCAAAAACATTTGTAATTTATTGATTTTTTTTTTTATAAATTTTGGTTTAACATTCCAAATAAATTGGTCCAGATTTTTCCTTCACCCAAACAGATCCCAAACAAGTTTACCCACCTGAACAGGTTCAAAGCAAGTTCGTACATGTTGAATTCAAACCGAACAGATCTGTATCTGTCCAAACAGGTTTTCTACTTATTGAATCTGTCTGAACAGATTCTTATCTGTTGGCACCTGTTCGGAAAAGCCACCTGCTCTTCTATATAAAGCCTTTCATTCCAGCAATTCTTTTGATCTAATTTTTTCCCTCAGAATTTCGTCTTTCCTATTCTGTTCATCTCTGTGTTTCTGCATCTGTTTTGCAATTAATTTTAGGAAGAAAAAGAGAGTCAAAACAGAGTTTTGGTTTGTCAGGGGCAGGGCGCGCGAGCCGAGGCCTCCGGGAACTCCAAACGAACACAAACATGGATAATCACCGAGTGTTCAAACGGTGACGTCCAAGTCTTGAGGACGGTCAAAAATGGGGTGTCTACACACGCCCAAGACATTCCAAAACTCAAATTGAAAGGGTAAGAACAGGAAAGACATAAACAACAACATTAAACCACATGACCCGAGTCCGAAACACCATAGAGGTTGAGTTAGAAACCAGGATCGCTATACACTTGTTCTAATTTCTCTTAAAGATTTGATTTTTTGTGACGGAAAAGTATTTGATTGCTAATGAAACTTAGAATCTGTTGGTTCAGATTCTAAATAATCATATATACCCATGGATTTCAGATTTGTGGGTATTTATAGATGTTATAAATATGGTTAGATTTCTCAAGTTTGCTACTTTGGATTATTTCAAGAACAGGGTTATCTTTTCTTTGTTTGGCTTTTGTTGTGTTATTATAACCCTGCAAGTAAACAAGGGCAAGCAAGCATAGGATTAGTATCCAGAGTTTAAAGTGCATTTTGTTTGGCTAAGTGGATGAGATAAATACTGAAATGGAGTACTTGGGTTTTTAAACTACTTTCATGTTGTTGCTCTGTAAAATATTCTCACTCTCTCTATGGGAGCATGCCTTTTAAGATTAGTGTCCAGAGTTTGGTAATGAGGTGCGGTGTTGCCTTTAAGTCAAACTTGGTTCTAGATCATGACACAATGCAATTAAGCAATTGTCTAAATTTTGTGGTCACTGGTTCAAATTTCTCTTGCAGATTTGATCTTTTGTAATGGAAAAGTATTTCATTGCTAATGAAACTTAGAATCTGTTGGTTCAAATTCTGAATTTGTTGGGCTCATATTCTAAGAAGGTCAAGATTCAAAACATCCCCTAAATACAAAAATATATTTTCAGCTACCAAAACTCTCATCTATCTCCTTCTGATTGATGCCATTTTCTTCCTATCTATTTGCAATCCATTATGTTTTGTGTTCCATTGAGAAACCTGCGTGTTTTTCTTCGATATTTTTTGAGTTTGTATCTCTCCATCTAGGTTCAGAATCTGAATCTGTTGGGTTAAGATTCTAATAATTTTTTAACCATTGGGTTGTTTTTTTTTTTTTTTGACCATTTCCATGCCCTTTTTTTTTCAAAAAAAAAAAATTGTATTCAAAGTTAGATTTTTTGTAATGGACAAGTATTTGATTGCTAATGAAACTTAGAATCTTAAAAAAAAAAAAAAAATTATTCTTCGACCATAATGCATGTTTGTTCAAGGACTGTTCTGTATGAACTGCAAGGCTCCTTGGCACAGTAACATGAGTTACAATGATTTCAAAATTTTAAATCCTCATCCATGTGGAGAAGATAAGAAGATAACAACTCTGGCAAAGAGAAATTTGTAACGCCAATGTGTGAATTGCAACCATATGGTTGAACTTGCAGCAGGTTGCAGCCACATTTATTATAGGTACTGTAGTACTTCATTTTGAATTGCCTTAATGCTTTTAATATTTTTATAGTGGTGTTTAAATTGTGTTGTTCACTCCATAATAGTAAGTTGCCACTTGGCTAGGATACCAGTTGACTGGCCTTATGGAATTTGAATTTGAAATGGAAGAAAAATTTTAACTGTTGAAACAAGTTGATTGCTTTTATATGCATTATAAATGAGTTTGTATCTCTCCATTTTGAACTCCTAATCGTTGGGTGGGTGTTCCATTGGGTTGTCTTCTTTAAACCATTTCCATGCTCTGTTTTTTTTTTTTTTTTTTTTTTTTTTTTTAAAAAAAAAAAAAAAAAAACAAATTTTGTATTCAAAGTTAGATTTTTTGTAATGGAAAAGCATTTGATTGCTAATGAAACTTAGAATCTGTTGGTTCAGACGGGACATTACATAAATGTAACGTGATGTGACACCTACATAAATTTAATGTGATGTGGCACCTACATAAACGTAATGTAACGTGTCACGTTACATTTCGCAAACTTACTAGGTTTTTGATTTTTTAAATTGAATGTCAAAATGTTACTTGTTCGTGTATTTTGAAATTCACATTCATATAGATATGATCTATGGTAACATTCAATTTCCTATGTATGGTTTTGCCATTATAGTATATAATAGTTTGTTAATACCATTTATTTACAACTCAGAATCTTGTGGAATACATTCCTATCTAAATAGGACTTGAAACTCTATAAGAAATTACACAGGACTTAACATAGCATAAGTGTCCGAAATAGGACTTATAAATAAGTCTCCCTTACGATTATTTAATTAATTCATTTTATTTATTTATTTATTTTTATTTTTTTTAATTTATGAAACACATCAAATTTTTAGAGTAAGCTCATGGTGAGCCCACTTGTCCAGTGAGCTCCGGTCCAGCCCATATAGAGACTGAAGACAAGCCTTGCCCAAATACTTATCCTTTGGGTCACTAATCTTTGTTCTTGTTTTAGTTCAAGTTCCACTATTTCCTTTATACTCCATTTAGATTAAGTGGACGGAGGGAGAATGGAGGAAAAAGCTAGTTAAGAGAGTGTGAAAGGAAGGGAGGAGAAAGAAAGGGAGGAGTGGTGTCCTCCCACTTGTTTGGTTAGTTAATATTTAATTAGGTCTTACAAAATATTATTAAGAAATATTTCACTTTCTTTTTTGTTTCATTAATTCCAATTTTGAAGGGGAAGAGAAGTATTTAAAATATTTATATTCTCTCCACTTCATAACTTTGCATATATTTATGGTCTATCCCTTAATGTTGTGTTTGGTTAAGGTATTTGAGCAGAGATTTGGAAAAGAAAATGGAAAAAGTAGGTGAAATGTGAAATATACTTACACTAGCGTATGCCCGTGCCTGAAGGCATAGTGCAAATAATGTTGTGATCAAAATACAATTGTAATTCATACGTATCATATTAAAATTTATAGAGTTTGTAATATTTTTTGACAAAAATATTGAAAAAATATAAAGAAATACTATTCTTTTTAAAAAACTTAAAACAATTTTATTTATACCACTCGTTTTACAGAACTCGAATAAAATAACAATTAATTTACCCAGAGCTCGGGTGATGCAGCCCACAGAGAAGCACCAAAATACTCCCACTGCTGGCAAACAAATAATTATTTTGTTGTTTAAAAATTTCAATAAAAACTAACAATTATACCAATTGATATATATAATACTACCAAATAAATAATTGTTATGTTGCTTAAGAATTTCAATTTAGTAGTTTGTAAAACAAACAATAAAAGCTAAATAAATTAAGATTCTAAAAATAAAAATAATAATAAATGCACTATTGTGATTTCCTAGAAGTCGTGGCATTTTCGGACCCCCTTCCTATAGCGATCCAGGTTTTACCCCAACCTTTATTGTGTTCCGGACTTGGGTTCCGTGGTTGTTTGTTGTCGTCTATGTCTTGTTTCCTCCCTTTAATTCTTTGAAATTGAGTTTTAGGTGAGTTTGGAATAGGTTGGTGTTGAGTTGGTGCAAGTGGTCACTGCCCAGGTTTTGGCTTCTTCGCTCGAGCGAGGCTTTTTGCGCTCGAGCGAGCCTTGGGTATTTGCTTCTTTGCTCGAGTGAGGTTTCTTGCGCTCGAGCGAGGATTGAGGGCCTTCAAGTTTCTTATCAGACGCAGCTTTCGTTAGAGCGAGCTTTCTTGCGCTCGAGCAAGGCCTGTGTTATTTGTCCCTTTACTCGAGCGAGGTTTCTTGCACTCGAGCGTGCGTCTGTGTTTTTGTGAGACCTGAAGGTTGGTGTTCTTCGTTCAAGTGAGAGTTATTGTGCTCGAGCAAGCCTTGTGAAATCGTTTCTTCGCTCGAGCATGTGTTTGCATTGGTGGTAGACCTGAAGCTTTGCATTGTGCACTCGAGCGAGGCCACTTGTCGTGCCTAGTCGCTCTAGCGAGCTTCGGATATATCAGTTCACAGTAGAGATGGTTTACACCATTTTTGACCCCCTTCCTTCTTCAAAACCCTAGATCGATGGCCCCCCTCTCTAAAATACTCTTTCTCTCTACAAATACTCCATATTCTACGGTCATTCTACCCTGCTACCTTTGTTAAAGAGCTCGAGCATTGCTTGAGCTTCCTTTTGATATGAAAAATACGGGATTTGGCGCATCTTTGGGTTTCTCTGTTCTTCTCCTTTGAGCTTCTACACTTGAGGTAGGGATGTTCTACTCTTTAATATGAGTTTTTAACCTAGATATTTGTCATTTTGTATAAATGGTGGGATTTGGGAGTGATTTGGGTAAAGTCAAGATTTGAGCTTTAAACTAAAGAGGGGTTTCTTGTTGGCTTGTAAAATAACCTTGGGGTTCTATGTATGACGTTCTGTATTGTTAAAATGGTGGGATTTAGACCTATGGGTTGATGTCTTGGAATAGGGGAAATATGGCCCTAAGTTTAGTTGAATTAATTATCTATGTAAATAATGAAATTGGTTTGGGAATTATGAAATTGGGGGAAAATGTGAATGATTGGCGTAGTTAGATTTGATAAATCACACACATATGAAAAGTTGATAATTTATCTGTTTAGAAATATATGTTTTGGGCAATCGGTGGAGGATAGCTATGATTGTTGTAGAAAATGCATGGTGATTAGGTAAATTGAAACTAATCAATTGGATTATGTCATTGAATATGACGGTCGGATTAAACCATTGAATATGTGATTTATTTAGTCATTGTATATGGCAACATGTTTAAATACATTGTATATGTATCTTTATTTGGGGGGAGATATGGGATGTACTCCATTGATAATTAAGTTGGCCGGAGTGTCTGGGGTGAAAGTCTCGAAATCTTTTATATATATATATATATGTTGGGTTTGAGCAGCTTTGAAGTTTCGTCCTTGCTTTGCTCGTCTTCTCTCTTGGAGGTAGGGATTTTCTACACTTTCATATGATTTTTAACTTAGTTATTAGTTGGTGTGTAATAATGGTGGAATTTGGGAGTATTTTGGACAAACCTAGGGTTAGGGTTTGAAATCAAAAGAGGAGTTTCTAAGTGTATGTGATATAAACGGTTATGGGGTTTGAGAATGAGATTATATTGAGGCCAAATAGTTGATTTTGGCATTTGGGTTGATGTTTGCTAAAGAGGGAAGTTTACCCTAAAATGTTCAAATATTTATTTTGTATAAATAAATGAAATTGGTATTGTAAATGTGAAATTGGATAGATGTTAGTATAAATGGTAGAGTTAGATATGTATCACCTCACACCAATGGGAAGTTGAATAAATTATCTATCTTGAGATTGAATATCTGTTTAGATATATTTGTATTGGGCTATCAGTGAAGGATATCTATGATTGTTGTAGAAATTACTTGAGGATTAGGTGAATTGAAACTAGTCTCTTGTTGGTTGTCATTGAATATGACTATGTTTTGAATACATTGTATACGTATAATGCTTGGGAGGAGAAAAGGGATGTACTCCATGTTTGGGAGGAGATAGGGGATGGACTCCATTGAATTAAGTTGGCCTGTGTGTCAAGGGATGGACTACATAGGTGCCGATCTCGCGGACGACATTTCTGTAAAATGGAAAATTGAAGTGTTTGTGTGATAGTTGTGTTGATTTGAGAACCACTGGGTTGTAGCCTCAATTGGGTCGTTCGGAAGAAAATGAAATTGGCTCATGAATTGAGATGAAATGAATTAACTTGAAATGAATCGAAGAAAAATGGATTGAGATATGAAATTTGGCACCCTATGATCATGTAGACTATGAATGTTTTGTTACAAGCATTGTATATGCACGTTGTACTTATATCTTTGTTAAGATTCATATATTGTGTTAGAATGTTCCTACTGGGCTTTGGCTCACCCTATTTGGGAAAAACTATTTTCGGGTGTTGGTGATATGCCTCCGCCAAGGCAATAACTTTGAGGGACTTTGGAGCAAGAGCTTCCTTTTGTTATATTTTCTTTTATATAGCCAAGGGCTTAATTTGTATTGTGCTAGTCTAATTTTTGTTGTAGCCAAGCAATGACTTGGAAAGATATAAGCCTTTAGGGCATATAATTATCTATTTAGTTTTCAGTTCTTTCATTATTGCAACACATGTTGTAGATTCAGGATTAACAGTTTGTGAATGTATATCGCATGTGTTTTCTTTTGTATACGAACTCTGATGAATGAAATATTATTCTTCCGCTTATGAGTTGGATTTATTGTATTATTTAAGGGGAGTGATAACTTGGTACTAGAGCATACCGTGTTTGAATACTTTGGGTACATGGGAAGTGGTTATTACCATAATGGGTTTGTGTCGCTTAGCTGAGATGTTAGTATTTATTGTATGCATATGTGACACCATGCTTATATGATTATACAGGTATGTGATTTAGTTCCTAATATATTGATTGGGTGTATTGGTTTCTAGAAGTCCTATTAGAAGAGCACTTGATCACTGTTGTTTCTAATTGGAACTCTGGCAATGCTGCGGGATAGTCATTATCTAGGAAGGAAATTCGTATGTGTTTATGTGACTACGTGCTTATGTGGAGTGAATTACTGTTGTCCACCACATTAGGACGTGGGTGAGTTAGCTTCAATACATTTATAAATGTGCTAATCTCATCTATTACCTTCATTAGGATGTCAGGACGTCGACGTGGTGGTGGTAGGCATGGTAGGCGTAGAAGGCATGAGATGCCTCTACCGAATGAAGTTCTAGCACAAGAGGAAGGGGTTGGTCAGGCCAATGTGGCCAAACTAGGTGGTCAACAGGCCATGGACACCTTAGCCTGTGAAATGGCCAGAGCATTGCGGGAATCCATGGACATTCTCAGGGCTGAGAATCAAGTCCAAGCCTAAGCAGCTGAAGCAGGGCCATCTTTCTTGAAGAGAGAGTTTTTCCGGACAAATCCGGACGAGTTTTTGGGTGATCCCAAAGAGCCACTGAAGGTAGATGAGTGGCTAGAGCAGACAATGAAAACGTTCGAGATGCTTGGCATCGAGGAGAACGAGCTGAGAGTGACCTTGGCATCTTTCGAACTGAAGAGAAATGCAGGTCAGTGGTGGAAGTATACGCGTAGGTGCATTGGGGTGACATGAGTTAGGGAGAAGTTAAGGGATCATTTTTCTCATCTCAAGTAGTTGAACACACCGGTAGCCAAGTTTGAGGTAGTCTTCACTAGCCTCTCTAGGTTTGCACCAAAGTTAGTAGTGACAGAGGAGCGTCGCTGTTTGGAGTTTGAGAAGAAGTTGAGGACCAGGCTCATGTTTAGAGTGGTTGGGTCAATGATTAGGGAGTATGGGGGCCTTGTAAAGGCGGCGACCCATGTTGAGACCATCATGCAAGTGGAGGAGGAGCGAATGAGGGGCTCTAGGAGGAGTCAGAATAATCGGGGGGACAACAAGAGGCAGAGAGGGGTTCTAACCCGCACTCATCCTAGGGAGCGCAGTCGAGGTCCACTTTTCTAGTACCGAGTTTGGGTTTTGGAAGGGGTGGATAGGGAGATGTTACTTGTTACAAATGTGGTAAGTTGGGCCACAAGTCTCCAGCTTGCCCGTAGAGAGGAGGAGGGCAACGACCTGTACCCTATTCGGCTCGTTCTTAGTGCCAGAGTTGGGGAAGAGGGTAGCCGCTCACTTGTTATCAGTATGGATAGGCGAGGCACATGAAGAGATTTTACCTTCAGTTGGGTGGCACGTTTGGTGCGTCTGGCTCAAGACAGCCACAGAGCCACCAGCTTGTATAGTCAACACAAGTCTCGAAGGCCAATCAGGGTGCCTTTTCGGCTCAGTCCGTGAATCAGGTATATGCTCCGAGGGGTAAGCAGGTTGAGCAGAGACCTACCGAGCATGTGTATGCTATTACCATGCCAGATCTTGTACCGGCTCCTTCAGTAGTGAGAGGTACCTTCTTGTTTTGCAATTTAGTTGCTAATGTGTTAATTGATACGGGTACATCCCATTCATTTATCTCGTTTGCATTTGCATCGGTTTTGGGGTTAGAGTTGGCTCAGTTGGCATCTCCTATCTGTGTAGAGTCACCTATTGGTGGTGAGGTTATTTTGAAGCAGGGGTGTCAGGGTTATGACATAGAGGTTGCCGGTCGCCGACTTCCCTTTGCATTTGTATTGCCTAACATGTCTAGCTTTGATGTTATTTTGGGTATGGACTGGTTGTCATCATACCGGGCTATTATAGATTGTTATCGTCAGAGGGTTACTGTATGTACCTTGAGTGGTGATTGCTTTTACTTCTTGGGGGACCAGGTGGATAGAGTGTTATCATCGGTATATGATCCACGTAGGCAGAGTGAACTTAGTTGTTCTCTTACCATCTTCTTGAGTGGTGAGGGTGATGAAGTCCGGGTTAAGTTGCCAAGAGTAGTTTGTGAATACCCGGATGTTTTTCCCGAGGATCTTACTAGTGTACCACCTCACCGAGAGATCGAGTTCTCTATTGATTTAGTGCCTGGTATGACACTGATTTCTATGGCACCGTATAGATTTGCACCTGCCAAATTGAGTGAGTTAAAGATTCAACTCAAGGAACTATTAGATAAAGGTTTTATCTACCCTTGTAATTTACCCTAGGGAGCATAACCTCTCTTTGCTGAAAAGAAAGATGGAGCATTGCGACTTTGTATCGATTAACGGTCAAGAACAAGTACCCAATGCCTCGTATAGATGATTTGTTTGATCAGTTGAAGGGGTCTTCTTACTTCTCTAAGATAGACCTGAGATCGGGTTATCACCAGTTTAGAGTAAGGAAGGAGGATATCCAGAAAATGGCATTCCGTATGGCCATTATGGGCTAACCAATGCACCTGCCGTCTTTATGGATTTGATGAATTGGATCTTCCATGAGTTCCTAGACCATTTTGTGGTCGTCTTTGTGGACGACATCCTGATTTACTCACCCTCTTAAGAGGAACACGAGGAGCACATGTGAGTGGTACTTGAGTTGCTTAGAACCCACCAGCTGTATGCTAAATTTGGGAAGTGTGAATTCTAGCTGAGAGAGGTTAAGTTCCTAGGCCATGTGGTATTCGGGAAAGGGGTAACTTTAGATTCATCCAAGATAGAGACAATGCAAGATTGGGTATAACCTAAGAATGTTTTTGAGACTCATAGTTTCTTGGGCGTTGGCCGAGTAATATCGTAGATTCGTGAAGGATTTTTCTAGGCTAGCCTCACCATTGACTAAATTGACAAGGAAATGAATAAATTTTTTGTGGAGTGAGACTTGTGAGAAATCATCTCAAGAGCTTAAATTTAGACTTCCACTACTCCAATCTTGATTATTCCATAGAGAGGTTTGGGTTATTCTGTTTATTGTCATGCCTTACGGGAATGTCTGGGTTGTGTTTTGATGCAAGAGGGGAAGGTAGTAGCTTAAGGCTCATGACAGTTGAAGACACATGAGAGGAACTACCCTACTCATGATCTAGAGTTAGCGGCAATGATATTCACCTTGAAAATTTGGAGGCACTATCTGTATGGTGAGAAGTTTGAGGTATTTTCTGATCACAAGAGTTTGAAGTACCTATTTACATAGAAAGACTTGAATTTGAGACAGAAGAAGTGGATGGAGTTTATAGAGGACTATGATTTTGAGTTACATTATCATTCGGGAAAGGCCAATGTTGTGGCTGACACTTTGAGTAGGAAGTCAATTAGTAGTGTAGCTTGTATTGCCATCTGGGAATAGGAGATGTTGGGCGCTCTTGGGGAGTTTGACTTGCACCATGGCGAGTCCATTGAATCTACGGCCTTGTTTATGCTAGTTGCACAACCTACACTTATGAATTGAGTGTTAAAAGCATAGGGGGGTGATCTAGAGGTAGAAACCGTCTGGGAGAAGATCTCCAATGGGAAGGTGGAAAAGGGCTGAACGTGTATTCTGACTCGAGTGTTCAATACTGTGACCCTCTTTTCGTGCTAGAGTCTTGCCGAGAGGAAGTACTCCAAGAGTTTCACCATTCACGCCTTGCGGTGTATCTGGGAGACACAAAGATGTATCATGACTTGAGTCGCCAATTTTAGTTGAGGGGTATGAAGAAGGATGTGGTCATGTTTCTATTGAAGTGCCTTACTTGTTAGCAAGTGAAGGCTGAGCATCAGAGGCCAGTGAGTTTGTTGCAACCCTTGCCTATAGCCTAGTGGAAGTGGGAACATGTCACGATGGATTTTGTTATGGGCCTTCCGAGGACTCAGCGGGGCAGTGATGCCATTTGGGTGATAGTTGACCAGTTGACTAAATCGGCGCATTTTATACCTATGCGTGTGAGTGATTCGGTAGACTATCTTGCCGACCTTTACATTAGGGACATAGTGAGATTGCATGGGGTCCCTGTGACGATTGTTTTGGATAGAGATCCGTGTTTCATGGCTCGGTTGTGGTAGAGCTTACAGAGTACCTTGGGCACGAGATTGACCTTTCGCACTGCGTATCATCCTCAAACTAACGGGCAGTCCAAGCGTACTATTTAGATCCTTGTGGATATGCTCCGAGGTTGTGTCATTGACTTTAAGGGGTCGTGAGAGAGGCACTTTCCCTTAGAGGAGTTTTCCTATAACAATAGTTTCCAATCGAGTATTGGCATGGTACCATTTGAGGCCTTGAATGGCTAACCGTGTAGGTCCTCTATGTGTTGAGCCAAAATGGATGATGCATCTTTGTTGGGTCCAGAGTTGGTTTGGGAAATGATAGAGAATGTGGCACTTATCCGTAAGAGGTTGGTTATGACTCAAAGTCATCAAAAAAGTTATGCCAATCGTAGGAGGAGACCTTTGTCTCTTGATGTGGGAGATTATGTCTTTTTGAAGATATCACCTAGGCAGGTGTAGACGCGCCCGAACGGCCCGACCCCGCGCGCGAAGGCGCAAAAATCCTATTTTGTTCATTTGGGCTTACTACAGCTCAGACTCAAATGTCACGGTTCTGAATCTAGTCTCGCAAAGTGCAATGCAAGACCGATAAATCACCAAAGAGTCCAAATTCGGAAAATCGTTTTGGAAAACTAATTTTTGTAAAGAAGTGCCAAACATGGACTGTTTTGCCAGATACAGAGTCGCCACCTAAATATTTTATTTTGGAAAATTTAGGCAACCCTGACTCGTGCCTAAGGCCACGTGTCCATCATCACCAAAGTTGCCTCAGCTCGGGAACTTGGGTACGAGAGGGGAAGGTCATGCAATGAGCACCCTGGCTTGCCCGATCAAAGATCGACCTTAACTAAACATGATATGTCATTTTTGAAAACACATGTGCACTTATTCCAGTTATTTAGCCTAGAATTACTATGTGATGCGCGCAGTATACAGGTATAGACTAGACCGCCTAAATTGGAACAAAACATCTCATATTTGTTTGAAAATTGTTTGAAGGTGCTGCTCGCAAGTAGGCTAAGATGTGGATTTTGCCACCCTTGAGTGGGCTAAAGAAAACATGATTTTGCCACTTTCAAGTGGGCTTAAAACTCACATTTGATGAATTGTTCCAATTCAAGAAATCCAACCTTCACCCACAGGCATTCAAGCAGTTATATCACATAAGGAGATAGCCTCATGGTAAGCATGCTATCATGGTAACACTCACACTCATGCAAGACGCTAAAGCATAAACAGTTACCGAGTACACCAAGCCAAAACAGAAACTAGTTAGTAATCAATGCATGATCCTAGTTTATATTGAGATGGCTAATGCAACACATGCAAAACGCAACTAGAAATAGGCTCGACTATCCTAAAATGGCATGTGAAATGCAACAATTGATACACGTATTTGTAGACACCCCATTTTTGACCGTCCTCAAGACTTTGATGTCACCGATGGAACACTTGGTGATTACCCTTGTTCGTGTTTCGTTTTGAGTTCCTAGAGGTCTCGATTGCGCGCCTTGCCTCAGGATCTCTCAACTCGACTATTCTGTGTTTGGTTTTGTACCAAACACTTGTGTTTTTGTTTCTAAGGGTAGAGAGTAGCTTGTTAGCTATCCCTGAAACCCACCGGCCATGGCTTGAGCCCACCGGCCGTGTTTTGAGGCAACCGGCCATCGGTGAGATATACCACTGGCTGGTTGGCATTTAGTGTGGTCGGCCGGCACATTTTGTGGCCGGTGACCTCTTTTGCTGGCCGGTTTTCCCCTTTTGCACCCTTCAAGCATGGTGCATGCCAGCTGTGCCAGCTGGGATGCACCAACCCTCTCTCCCATGCATAAGTGTGGCTGTTTTGAGCCTTTGACCCTTTTTTTGCACCCTTTGCGCAAGGCTTCTTGAAGAAGCCTTGACCCTTTGTCATGGCTTCCTCAGGAAGCTTGCCCCCGAGCTTAGCTTCCTTGATAAGCCTTGACCCCCTTGCCCCCCTTGACCCTTTCTTTTAGCTTGTCTTATAAGCTTAGAGCCTTTGCTTGCTTATATAAGGCTCTCTCCTCCTCCATTGTTAGGGGTTGAACAGAAAACCAGAGCAATATACATACATATATCTGTCATATACTTTCTCTCTCTATATCTCCCTCTCTCTCATCCTTTGTATGTGTTTGGAAGCCTAAAAGTGTGTTTTGACCTTAGGTTTGCACTAAAACACACACTACTACACCATACTTCGAATTTGAGAGGCTTTGAGGGTTTGTTCTTGAGGTTTTGGACTGGTTTGGATCAAAGGAAGGAGGCTGCACTTGCTGTTCATCAAGGGTTCTTCAAGGGTAACCTTTTCACTTGAGATTCCCCAATCTTGCGCTAGACTTTTTCCTATCTTGCTTATTGTTTTAGACTTTGTGTATACCTGAGAAAAGTCTTGTATTTGCATGCTTGAGATCTTTCATTAGGGACATTCTGTTGTTTGGGGTTGACCTCCCCCTTCTAGGCCTTGTTTGGCCCTTTTGGTGCTTTTTTTGTTAAGCTTTTGTTACTCTTGTGTATTGACCTTTTCACCACTAAAATCCAGTGGATTTTCAGTGGTGAAGAAGGGGTTTTGAGGTCTTGCATAGGGGAGGGACACCCCTCTCCTTTGGTCTCTCTCTTGTTTGCATGTTTGGCTCAATATGGTAGCATGCACGCCTAGTCTTATTTGGCTTTATTTCAGAGCTGATTTGGTGTTCGTTTAGCATATTTTATCTCTGCATCATGTTGATTTGTTATCCTTTTGCACGTATAATACACTTGCTTTAAAATCCCATCGTTTGGCTTAAAGTGTATCATGTTGTAGCATATCATTTGAGCATGATTTTGGTTTCGTCCTGAGAAGGTTTTAGCATTATTTTTCCATGCATAAGGCCTGTTGGTTACTGATTTAGTCATCTTTGACATGTGTGATATGGTTGCTATGCATCTTGGCTTGTGAGCCCTAAGTATGTGAGTCATAAACACGCCTTAGTTGGTCTATTTCAATAATTTGGAATCATTTGCCATGCCATTTCAGTCCCCAAACCATGCTTGTATGCTTGCATTCATCACCTCTTTCATGCTTTGAAGATGTGTCCTTTTATGCCTTGAAATGAGCATTGTGCATGCTTAAGTGTTTAAACCTTTGGGGCTGCCATATCACTGGGTTTTGGGACTTATTTTGGTGCCTTAAAACTCTGTTTTGGTTATATAGCTTATGCCATGTTTGCTTAGGGTAGTGGTAGTAGAATGCTCTTTTGTTATGCCCTAGTTTTGAGCCTATTGGTGTGCATGCTTACATGAATATTTATCCATCATTTTAGGCATCTTTTGTCACTGTTTTGGGGGATGGGCTGAGGACTGCCCCTTTGTGTTTTAGGTCCATCATTGCATGATTGTATTGCATTACTTTGGTTTCATGCTTACATTGTACGATTGGATGTATCACGTCGCATTTTGTATGATAGGTCACTTCGCATTTGGCATGCTTTGTACCTATTAGTCTCATGTTGCATACTTGAGCCACCTTGCATACATTGCATTACATTTTGCTTGGTTTCGGGTGTCAAACCAAGTTTGAGGATTGAGAAGTGTTCATACTCCAAGTGATGTAACACGTCTCAACCCTCGGTCGTCAATCCCCTTGACCTCAACATGATAGGGTGTTGGCATTCATCTCTTTTGGTTGCATGCATTTACATCAAGTAGCAAACTCGGCCTCTTAGGCCATCATGCGTAGAAATGCGCAATTGATGGCCCGAGGGTCGAGGGTCATGCTCCCTTGAGTCCCTTGCATGATAGGGAGTGTGTCTATGCTCACATTTGTTCAAAAAATTCCATGCCATACACTGCTTGCCCTCTGCTGCTGTCAACTGCAGGTTTTGCAGGAAATTTTGGCCGATCGGCTACCAGGAGTGTTGGCCGACCAATAATTTGTGGCCGATAAGCTTGATCAGTGGCCGGTGACTATCCCCTTTGGCCGATGATTTCCTCACTTGGTCGGTGATGCTCCCCAGTGTCCATATAAGCATCCTTGGGACTTGCGAGAATTTTCAGAGGAGAAGGACAGTGTAAACAGAGGCAACAGTGGCATGGTACGAATTTTCGGGCGAGACGGATTTGAGCATGCATCATTCACGCATTCCGAGGCAGGGCTGCGACCACCTTCCCTTTGCATTTAATTTGTTAGTTAAATTAGAAAGTTCTGTAATAATTAATTTAGTAATATTTATTTGGACTGTAATATTTATTCGGACCCTTCAAGTGAGGGCAATTGTGTAATAAGTGTGCGTGGGAGTGTGTATGTCTCCCAACCCCACGTCTTTCTTCGCTTTTAATTACTAGCTTTTGATGGTTAGTCTAGGGCAAGTTTCAAATTAGCATACAGTACGATAGCATGTCTGCATCCATTCATTCGTTTTGCATGCACCGGGCTCGGCGCATCACTCTAACTGCATTTGTATTTCAATTCCAAATTGAATACGTGTTAGTCGTAGCATTTCACATGTCATTGTAGATTGGCCGAACCTATCTTAGTTGCATTTTGCATGTGTTGCATTAGCCATCTTAATATGAACTAGGATCATGCATATGATTACTAACTAGTTTTTGTTTTTTGGCTCGGAGTACTCGGTAAGCATTTATGCTTTAGCATACCGCATGCGTGTGAGTGTTGCCATAATAGCATGATTACCATGAGGCTAGCTGCTTATGTGATATAACTGCTTGAATGCCTGTGGATGGAGGTTGAATTAACTAAATTGGGATAACGCATTAAAACTGTGAGTTTCAACCCACTAGATAGTGGCAAAATCATCTTTTCTAAAGCCCACTTGAGGGTGGCGAAATCTACATTTTTAGCCTACTTGCGAGTAGCAAATCATTTTCAAAACAAGCATGACCTTCAGATCGGGTATCACGGTTAGTAGAGGCCGATCTTCGGATATCACGGTTAGTAGAGGCCGATCGGGTAACCGGAATAAGAACACATAACGTTTTCAAAAACGGAATAAGAACACATAACGTTTTCAAAAACGAATATCACGGTTAGTAGAGGCCGATCTTCGGATCGGGCGAGAGGAGGTGCTCATAGCTGACCTTCCCCAATCGTACCCAAGCTCTCGAGCCGAGGCAACTTTGGCGATGACGGACACGTGGCCTTTGACACCGAGTCTGGGTTTCCTAAATTCCCCCATATAAAAATATTTAGGTGGCGACTTTGTATCTGGCAAACCGGTCCATGTTTGGTACTTCTTTTCTAAAAATCTGTTTTCTCAAAACGATTTTCCGAATTTGGACTATTTGGTTCAGATTAAGAACTGTGACACAAATCGAGTCCGAACTGTGGGGTGAGGCCCTCACGCGGGTCGCGTCCATAGTTTCTAGCGACTCTGCTGGGGACTTAGAGAGCTTGACTTGAACTCGTGATATCCTGTTTTGATTTCATTTATGTGTCTCTTTGCATTGCATGTGCATTGGGGCACCTAGGACACCGTGTTTGCCATCTGCCATTCCTGAACGGTTTGCCGGAGGCTTGACTTTGTTAAAGCATGCCATAAGGCTGACCGGTTGTGGGCTCTGACAGTATGGGAACACAAACCCCGGTTTTATCGGGGCACCCCTTTTGACCATTCGACCTAGTGCATATCGAAATCCATAGTGACTATTCCAAACTAGGACAGGTTGCTTACCCGATGTCAGGTTGTTTGAAAACTGCTGCGTGCATAGTGAAACCCTAGCTCCTGACAAAAATAGGACAGGGAAACCCTACCCCAACTTAGGGGTGTTTTGGCTCTCTTTTACTTGCTATGTGTTTTTAGCGCGTATCTATGCAGGGAACACACATATCAAGTTTGCAAGTCTGAGTGTCAGGCCTGCGGGCATCAGTGTTTTTTGGGAATCAGTCATCTACAGGAATCAGATTTAGACTTAGGGGCAACGATTTGGAAACAGTGATCAGTGATTAAGGAACAGTACGTTCAGCTTGTTGGCAATTTGTTGTAATACCCAGCTGTATGTTGTGTTTATTTTACATTGTCACGCTGTCCAATTGTCTGCTTATTTATACGCTTTATTTATCTTTTTACTAGGTAGTCGAGCACAATTGCTTCTGACCCAGTAGATATTCCCCAAGCACTCTGGATTAGAGGTCGTCGACTCCATCGATCTGAGGATCTGGTAGATGGACAACCAGTATACCACTCTCTACCCCCGGTTACTAGACGGAGGACAGCTAGGCAGAGGGCATCAGTTCAACAGTCAGTACAGAGGGCTTTGTCTACCGCACCTGTGTACAGTAGGGATCAGGATTCTGCTTCTCCCACAGAAAGGGAACATATACCGATAATTCAGTCAGAGCAGAACAGTATGGCTAATTTAGAGGAGATGGTGCGCCAGCTCCAAGAGAGTATGAAAATGATGCAGTAGGATGCTGTCTGACAGGCAGAGTTCGCCAAGCAGCAGACCATGGTTATGAATGAACAAGCAGAGTTAATCGTGAGGTTACTGCAGCAAACCGGAGCATCTGCTTCGCAGCAAGTTCCTCCCCCGCCAGGAATTCTAACCCCCGGGGAGACAGCTAATGTTCAGAATGATACGGACATTCCCACGGGACCACCTCCACCCCCGATACTACCCCAAATCCAACGCCAGTTATCCAAAACACCCACCGACCTATCGGACTCTCCCTTTGAGTTCGAGACAGACCCCACAGCATTGAAGTTGAGCAAGCTCGAAAAGCTGTTCAAGAGATCCCAAGGAGTCAAGACCATCCCTAACATCGAAGATGGATATACCGACGCAGCTGTGACGCCGCCTGACAGATTCAAAATGCCGTAGATTCAAATGGTGCACCTGAGACTGTTTTCAGACATCTTAAGGCCGATGGCCTCAGCAGACTTCAAAAGCTGTCTCTGTTCGGCCGAACCCTGTCGGGTGTGGCGGCCATATGGTATGCCAAATTAGAAGATGATGTCAAGAGAAACTGGGACGAGATGGCCGAGGCCTTCATTACGCAATACTCATACAATACACAAATCGAGATTACAACCTGTGATCTTGAGACAACAAGGCAAGAGTCTAAAGAGAGTTTCTCAGAATTCGTGACCAGATGGAGGGCCAAGGATTCGATGATGACCTTAAGACCTACAGACAAAGACCAGATTCGGATGGTTGTGCGCAATCTTCAGCCGAAGTTGATGCAAAAGATGATTGTACTCCCCTTCCCTACCTTTTCTGATCTACATGAGATGGGGGTGCATATTGAGGATGCCTTAAAACAAGGCTTAATTGATAATGACCGGAAGCAACCCCGAAGAACTTTCAACCGCAACACTAATGCAGGCCCGAGCGGTACTACAACTACAAGAACCTCCGAAGTGAGCATGGTCACCACCAACCCCCCTCCAAGAACCATGGCAGTTGCGCCATTCTCCGGCGCATCCGGAAGCCATACCCAAACAGGCAAATACCCGCCCAAAAACACAAGAACCTTCGCTCCACTGTATATGCTCCTATCCAAAGCTCTGGGGGTTTTAATCAGAAAAGGGCATTTGAAGCCCCTAGAACCGCGACCCTTACCTGAAAGACTTCTCCCTACCCAAAACCCAGCCAAATATTGCGCATTTCACCAACAGCACGGTCATGACACCGATCTGTGCTTCCGATTATGTCATGAGATTCAAGATCTCATCGATAACGGGGTGATTCTGCCTCCCGAGAAACCCAATGTTATAACAAACCCTCTCCCCACACATAACCAAGCTCCACCGCCTAAAAGGATCAACTTCATCCAAACTGGGGTCGTGCCTTATGATCCTAGCATCTATATCACTCCTTCTGACTTGCCTAAGCTAGAGGTATTCCTTCCCGACTACACCGACTTGTGCATGATGGACATCTCCATAACCCGACCTAAACCAACGGTGGTGACTATCGAGAACAGGAAAGAGGAGATCCCAAAGGAGAAGAAGGTTGTTAGGTCAGAGTCTGCAGAATCTGGGAGTCGTGTTGAGAAGACATATAGTCCGGGTGACTACATTTCATCAATAGGCCAGGATGGGCCAGATGTGGAATTGCCAACAGAGGGAGAACTGTCTGTGATCCAAGGGGATAGTCTGGGACAGGATTGGAGCATTTTGAATACAGGAACTGATGAACAGTCAGTTGTACTGATACAGTTAGAATAGGAAAGGTTTGAGGATTCTGAGAGAATTGGGAAGGCTAAGGCTCACGTAGGGACTGAAACTGTTATGTGTGCAGAGACAGAGAATACTGCGAGTATATGGATGGAGGGTACTGTGAGTACGAGAACGGTCATACCGGAGCCGGACAGGTGTCTGTCGACTGCCGATGGAATGTGGTGGGAGGACGATGACCTATGTCTTGCCCACACGGACGAGGATTGGGGGAATAACCAACCAGATGATACCTGGTACATCGGTGAAGTCGACCATATGACACGGAGCGGGCGGTATTTCAAGCCCCCACATCTAGATCAGCCAGAGGCGTCAGGGAAAGATAAGGAAGTAGAAAAGTAGAAAGAGAAACAACTTGAAGAGGAGGCTGTGCTCAAACAGTTAAAAAATATACAAGCAGGCATCTCCATCTGGGGACTGCTTATGGCATCACGAGTGCACAAACAAGCTATCTTATTAGCCATGGACAAGGCAAAGCTTTCGATAGAAACCACGCCAGAACAGCTAGTAGGATTAGTTTTTCCAGGAGGAGCTACCCCGACGCTGAATTTCTCCGACAAGGAACTGCCACCTGAGGGATAACTAACCACCCTACATCTCTGTGGAGTGTAAAAATTAATGGATATCGGTGGTTCTTGTTGATACCGGATCCGCCATCAACGTCTGCCCGGCAAGGACAGCGTAAGCGATCGGCTTGAAAACCGCAGACTTTTTACCAACAGCCCAAGTAATTCGGGCATACGATAACACAAGTAGAGAGGTCATGGGGACAGTGAAAATTCAGACTAAAGTTGGGCCAGGACAGCATGAGATAGATTTCCATGTCTTAGAAGTTCCGACAACTTTCAACCTGCTTTTGGGGAGGCCGTGGCTGCATCGAGTGAAGGTTGTCTCATCCACTCTGCATCAGATGGTGAAATACCCCTATGAAAAGGGAGTAGCCATTGTTTTCGGAAATTCATCGATCCACCCACCTCCAGAGGTATCTACACCAGTCTTAGAAATTGAGCACGGCATGGAGGACGTGTTTATATCAGGTTTCACCCTTGCTGATGCTCGGGTTGTACAAAACATCTTGGCTATTAATGAGGGGGTATATGTTAGTGCTCAATCAGTGTACCTCATGAACAAGCTTCAACACATCCCCGGGATGGGATTGGGAAAGAGCGGCCGGAAGGGCGTCGCAGCATTGGCCGACGTGCCACACAACCCGCATACCTTTGGCTTGGGTTATCTACCCACCAAAGAGGATTGGAGAAGGAAGGGTAAGGAGATGGCTAGGAGAGCCAGAGTGAAGAAAACAGGGAAGCCTTTTGACTTAATGCACTGGCCCATTCAGGGTACCCTAAACGGACACTTCGTCCGGGAGGGGGAGGATTTTCCATTCAGTGGTTTTCCGGAGCCGTGGCTGAATGCGGAGAGGAAACGCGTACCGGGGTTCGAGATTTTCTTTGACTTACAATTATCTGGGGAGGATGTTACCGAAGAGCAGACGGACCCATTGGCTGAGGCTGAGCAGAGCAAGACAGTGGAATCTGAGGACACCGAAAGTGAAATGGGGGTAGCACTGGCATGTCTACTTTCAGATCTTTCGATCGAACGGAAGTGCTTGGGGGATGACTTCACAGTGTCCATGATCGGGAATGAAATGGTTGCGGGCCTACCAGCAAATATTTTGGATGCATCTATCGCACCCTCTCTCATTTGGCAGTATGAAGAGGGATTTTTGTCAAGCAGCACCGGGTCAGGTAGTGAGCCGGAATCTGATTCCACCGAGTCTTGTGAGTCGGAATCAGGTTCCAGCTCAACTGAGTCTGAGTCCGGTATTCCTGGGGGTGATAACCCGGATGCCACGGTCCTGTCCAGGTAATCTTTTTCTTTCTCCTTTGAGTCTGTTGTAACAGAAGAATCGGACGGTTTGGAAGTACTTAATGAGAATAATGTGGATGTGGTTTCCGAGTACTTTTCTGTGCCTTTGATATATTGCTTAAATCATGACTTTCAAAATTTTGACGAAAACGACGAGGGAGAAATTCCTCCGACTTTGCAACGATTAATTGATCAAGAGCAGGAAAGATTAGTTAAACCTTTAGTTGATGAAATCACTACTATGAATATTGGTACTGAGAAGGACCCGCGGTTGGTCCAGATCGGGTCCACGTTGTCTTCGGAGGAATGCGAGCGCTTAGTCGCTTTATTAAAAGATTTCAAAGATGTTTTCCCATGGTCCTACAAAGACATGCCTAAAATCGATCCTGAGATTGTACAGCACCGGATCCCACTTGACCCCGAGGCCCGACCCGTCAAACAGAAACTCAGAAGGATTCGTCCAGACTGGGCCATCAAAATTAAGGAAGAGGTCACCAAGCAAATCGATGCAGGGTTCCTACTGGTATCCGAATACTCAACCTGGTTGGCCAACATTGTTCCGGTACTAAAGAAGGATGGCAGGATCAGGGTGTGCGTGGATTTCAGGGATTTGAACAGAGCTAGTCCAAAGGACGACTTCCTCTTGCCACATATTGATGAGTTGGTGGATTTCACGGCAGGGCATGCCTTGCTTTCATTTATGGATGGCTTCACAGGTTACAATCAGATAGTGATGGCACCCGAAGACCGAGAGAAGACTACTTTCACCACCCCGTGTGGGACATATTGCTACAGAGTGATGCCATTTGGGTTGAAGAACGCTGGTGCTACATATCAACGGGCCGCGACCACGATATTGCATGATATGATCCACAAAGAAGTGGAGGTGTACGTGGACGACATGATTGTCAAGTCCAAAGAAAGAGAAGGCCACTACACTGCCTTGCAAAAGTTCTTCCAAAGGATCAGAGAATTCCGACTGCGGCTGAATCATCAGAAGTGTACGTTTGGCGTTACAGCGGGGAAAATGCTGGGGTTTCTTATTACACAGAGAGGTATCGAAGTCGACCCTTCCAAAATCAAGGCCATCCTAGAAATCCCACCACCATGGACTGAAAAGGAGGTGCGAGGCTTTCTGGCTAAAGTGAAATTCATAAGACGGTTTATCTCAAAATTAACCTTGACTTGTGAACCACTTTTTGGCCTCCTGAAGAAAGGAAAGAAATTCCAGTGGGACGGCCGATGCCAAGCTACTTTTGAACAGATCAAAGAATACTTGCAGGACCCACTCGTGTTGTCACCGCCAGAGTCGGGGAGACCGTTGATATTGTACCTTTCAGTAACTGAAACTACAATGGGCTGCATGCTCGCGCAAGAATCAGAGGACAAGGTGGAGAGAGCCATCTGCTATCTAAGCAAGAAGATGCTGGATTACGAGACCCACTACACACCGTTAGAGAAGGCTTGCTTAGCTTTGGTATGGGCTACCAAGAAGCTGCGGCACTACCTGTTAGCTCACTCCGTAATGTTGGTTTCACGACTCGATCCCATCAAATATCTTTTCGAGAAACCGGCACTTATGGATAGGCTAGCTCGTTGGTTGCTGTTGCTTTCCGAATTTGATCTGAAATATGTGACACGCAAGTCAGTCAAGGGAATAGCAGTGGCAGAATTCTTAGCCGATCATCGAGTGGAAGGGGTGAAGTAGTTGAGTACTTATTCCCAGACGAGACCATTTTGCACATCGAAGATGAAACTTGGACGATGTATTTTGACGGAGCGTCAAACCAGTACGAGCATGGGATAGGAGTGTTGTTGATAGCGCCCGACAACTCCCGTATTCCTCTAGCCTTCAAACTCCGGTTCAAAGTCTCGAACAACGAAGCAAAATATGAGGCATGCATTGCCGATCTAGAAGCAGCCCAAGAACTGGGGGCAAGACGGTTGGACGTCATCGGGGACTTGAACCTTGTTGTGTCTCAAGCAAAAGGAGAGTGGAAAGTCAAAGAAGAAAAGATGATGATGTATCACCAGACCTTGGACTTGTTAATTCCTCGGTTTGAGAAGCTAAACTTTGCTCATCTACTAAGAGAGAACAACAGGTTCGCAGATTCTTTAGCAACTCTATCTTCCATGATAGACATCCCGTTCAGAGTCCGGATGCGTCCCGTCATCATTGACCAGAAATTTGCGCCAGCCTACGAGTCAATTGCTGCTATAGATGAAGTTCAAGATGAAAACCCCTGGTATTACGACATTTGGAATTTCTTGGAGAAGGAAGCATACCCACCAGGGGTAAATGCCAAGGATAAAAGGGCAATCAGAAGAATGGCCGTTCAGTT
Source organism: Camellia sinensis (assembly GCF_004153795.1). Classification (NCBI taxonomy): domain Eukaryota; kingdom Viridiplantae; phylum Streptophyta; class Magnoliopsida; order Ericales; family Theaceae; genus Camellia; species Camellia sinensis. The sequence continues at coordinate 289,411 of NW_021027726.1, forward strand.
CATCATCTGTGGGGGTAAAGTGTATAAGAGAGGTCATCTGGGAATGCATAAGCTGTGCGTTGAAGCTGAAGAATCAAAACGCCTGATGGAGGCCATCCATGGAGGGGAATACGGTGCGCATATGAACGGGGTAATGCTGGTACGGAAGATCCTCAAACAAGGTTACTACTGTTCCACCATGGAGGAGGATTGTATCGGCTTTGTTCGGCGATGCCACAAATGTCAAATTCATGCAAATCGCATGAACATTCCGCCGTCGAAGCTGTACAATATGACTTTGCCATGGCCATTTTCAATTTGGGGAATCGATGTGATCGGGGCTGTTACTCCGAAGGGGTTGAATGGGCATGAGTTCATCTTGGTCGCGATAGATTATTTCACAAAGTGGGTTGAGGCCCAATCCTATGCAAGGTTGAAGGCGTCACATGTTGCAAGGTTTATCAGAAACAACATCATATGTCGTTATGGGGTCCCAAACGAGGTCATTTCAGATAACGGTTCCCACTTCAAGAAGGAAGTGATTGACTTGTTGGAAAAATACAACGTGGCTTTTCATAAGTCATCTACCTATCGGCCGCAAACCAATGGAGCGGTTGATGCCGCCAACAAGAACATCAAACACATATTGCAGAAGATGGTGGAAACCTACCGGGACTGACCAGATAAACTGTTGTTTGCTCTGTGGGGCTACCGGACTTCAATCAGAACTTCTACTGGGGCGACTCCATATTCATTGGTTTACGGGATGGTGGCCGTTCTACCTATCGAAATTGAGGTTCCGTCTTTGCAAGTATTGGCTGAGTGTCAAATAGCTGAAGTAGATTGGCAACAGAGCAGGTTTGAGGAACTCATGCTCTTTGATGAGAGAAGATTGAAAACATTGTACCATGTTCAAGGTTATCAGCGCAGAATTGCCTGGGCTTTCAACAAGAAGGTTAAGTCCAGGAATTTGAAAGAAGGAGATTTGGTACTCAAAGATAACCGAGCTCCCATCCATGACCCAAGGGGCAAGTTCAGACCCAATTGGACTGATCCCTACATCATTAAGTCTATTTGGTCGGGTGGAGCTGTCATTCTGATGGACCTAGATGGCCTAGAGTTCTCCCAACTGATCAACATGGACAAATTGAAGAAATATTACCCCTGAGAGGCTGGCTAGGCCGAAAACCTGAAAGGGCGACCTAGGCAAAAATTACAAAAACCGAGCTCGCAAGGTTGAAAACCCGCAAAGGGCGGCCTTGGAAAAAATTAGAGCGTAAAAGGAGAGTGAAAATACTCGAGTGAACCTAAGCCAGAACTACGTAAGGCCTGATTCCCATCTTTGGGATACGTAGGCAGCTTCATCCTGAAGTTCGGCCATAAAATTTTCCCCGATCAACTTTGTCCATTTGATTGTTTTGGGCCATCTTTGTCTGTTTAGCATCCAAGAGCTCAGTTATGATCTCCGGTGCAGTGCTTGGCAGACTAGGGGCAACTTTCCAGTTGTTGGGATCCGGGGTTTGTGCATCTCAGTGACAGATCTCAGGCGTGTCCAGTTCTGATCCATATCGAAAATAGTTTTGAAAAGTTTTGATAAAAGTTGACTCTCCTCAAATTAATCTTTTTACAACTAAGTCCATCTCTGGACCAAAATGGGAAATTTTCAGTACCACAACCTTCAAGTTCATTGATTTCAGTACAGCGTCCTCCTGCTCTTGCATACAAATTCAAGTTGCTTTTTATTACATTCATCAGGAAAACTTGAAAGTACTAATAAAACAATAAATTCGGGGCATAGTCAGTCAGGTGTTCCTGCGCCCCCTCCCAGAGCTGGGCTCAATTTGTGCCTCTTCATTGAGCCAATCTATGCATTCATCAAACAAAGTGCAACTGAAAGTGGGGGCGGGGGCTAAGAGCTCTCTAGTCCCCCACGTTGCGGCCTGCCGAGCAAGCTGCGCACCTCGGGCTGGGAATGCAGCTGGATACTCTATCCCCTCTGCCGGGCAGATCTGATCATGGCCGAACTGGTGCAGGAACTGGAACGGAAAATAGAACACAGTGAGTAAAGCCAATCAACTGAATCCCAATCTGTCGGGACATGCTGTAGCCCATTGCCGGTATATTGAGCCAAGGGCACCGCCAAGCAATGCGGTCTGCGGACAGGCTGCACATCCAATCAAACCATCATCCCTCGTCAAGGGCGTTGACTAGACGTTGCCGAAAGAAGTAGCCCCGAGCTGAATATGCTGGGCAAGAGTCCACAACCTGCAACTTGTCCATCAACCACACCTGGGAAGGGATGAAAAATGAGAAAATAAAGAATAGAGAGATGTACGATGAGAGAAAAAGTGAGAAAAGGGTTTTGTGAGAAAACGAGCTTGAGGGCCGAGTGGTGTGAGCAATACATATGTGAGATAGGGTGGGAAACATTACTTGCAGCAGTAGTGGACTCCCCGCAAATCTGGTTGTCTCTCGGCGATAAAAGGTATCCAAGCCCATCAACGTCTCAGCCAGAGTAATGACAATGCAGCCCTTGCCCTCCTTCAAGCCTTGGGTAACCTCAATCAACCGGACGCTAGACTCTCCGGAGCCCAAGGCAAACAAGAAATGAGATAACATGCACAAACAGAGGGCGTGTCGCCGGAAGCCTTGCCAATGATGGTCGTTGCAATCACCAGCATCGGAAAATCGATAAATCAAACTAGGAATGTCCAGCATTTCGTCATAAATCAGAAACCGAGTGTCATGCATAGTGAGTCCACACATTCGCCCTAAGGTTTGGGCATGGCCAAAATTAAGGTGGGGTAAGATCTCCTCGTTGCGCTCGGATTCCATTAATGCTTGAAAATCTACGAAGGTAGGGCATACCTCTTGCCCGCTAAAGCTAAAGACCTGAGTCACCGGGTTCCAAAACCTCGCTGTGGCATGAAGAAATGGAAAGTGCAGCGGAGTGCGACTCAGAGTGAATAGTGCATTTATGTCAAAACCCTAGAAACTCAGCTTTTTCGAGCCGTCCAAGCTGGCAACCCAAGCTGTGAGATTTTGGGCAAGAAACTCTTCCATTTGGAGCAAATCTGTGTGGAATTGAGAAAAACTACGAAGCTGAGGCCTTTTGTAGGGGATAAGATTGAGTGGAGGACTGGTGTCAACATTCTGGTGATTCTTTCATTAATGGCTGGCTGGCCAAATATAGTGTCGACCGACCACCACTTTTGGCCGATCGACCAAAGATTCTGGCTGATGGCCATTTCTTGAGGCCGGTGGCTTTCTCCCGTGGCTGGTGGTCTTCCACTTTGCTCCCTAAGCTGTTTATATGTTGAAACATGCTGAGAATTTGGGGCATGCCACCACTTCCAAAGCCCTCCGATGATGGATTTTGCGACGTCACGCCCATTTGCTTATCAAGTTGTTGTAAATTTGCTTATCGAGTTGTATTTCACTCTTTTCAAGTCTTTGTTGCTTGTCAAGTTGTACTCGCACTTGGCTAGCTTATCGAGTTCCCTTGTTTTGCTTATCGAGTTGTAAGTCAGTTCACTACCTGATTATTACGATACGAGTGCTCAATTTTCAAACCAAGTTCAATTTCATTCACATTGTTATGTGATACCATGCGATGCGATGCGTAGAAAGCAGAAATGTAACATCATTTTGAACAAAATGGTTGTTTCATTTCCCTCATGTGTTTTGCAAAAATACACACTTTTGAAAAGGTAAAACCTGCCTAAGGCAGTGCAATGTGCTTAAACTACCAGTACAAAGGAAAGTAAAGCAGCGCATCAAAGTATCGGAATTGATACCGATAACCTCCCCTTATGGTCAATGCACCTCCCACGCCCTTGATCGGGCCAACTATGTGGTTTGGCCCCTTCAGTACTCAAGACAGTGTAAAAGAGTGCACTTTCGGAACATTAGCAGGCCTTCAAGTTGACCTCAAGCCGTGACTTCTACGAGCAGTGCCCGGTGCGTGCGAGGAGCACCCCATCCCGTATCCTTTTCATCTTTTGTGAGTTCTGCAGATCGATTGAATTATACCATGTTACAGTGCTTGGCATTTCAACATCATGAATAACTGGTCCTTACCATGCTTCAAGTTTCTATACACATTGCATGCATTGTCGCGGCATGCTTTACTTACATGTGTTCAATTTCAAGTTTCTATACACATTGCTTGCGTAGACTGCATGCTTTACTTACATGTGTTCAATTTCAAGTTTCTATACACATTGCTTGCGTAGACCGCATGCTTTACTTACATGTGTTCAATTTGAAGTTCCTTTCTATACACATTGCTTGCGTAGACCGCATGCTTTACTTACATGTGCTTAATTTGAAGTTTCTATACACATTGCTTGCGTAGACCGCATGCTTTACTTACATGTGTTCAATTTCAAGTTCCTTTCTATACACATTGCTTGCGTAGACCGCATGCTCTACTTACATGTGTTCAATTTCAAGTTTCTATACACATAACTTGCGTGGACCGCATGCTTTACTTACATGTGTTCAATTTCAAGTTTCTATACACATTGCTTGCGTAGACCGCATGCTCTACTTACATATGTTCAAATTTCTTCATACACATTGTGCACGTTGTCACGTGTTCTTTACTTACATGTGTTTGTACCTTCACAGCATTGTTATGCGCCCCACTCGACTTGCGTTGTCACGCACTTTTGATTGCATTATTAGGCATGTTGCTAACAATATTGTACCTGTTAAGTTTGCTTTATTTGTAGGCACGATATTGTATGTACGGTTCATTTGAGGCTGGTGCAACCAGACGAACCGGACATGTACTGTATTCTCCGAGTGAGACATATCGAGAATTGCATAATTCTCTTACATCCTTTCTGCATTGTAGTGTAGTTTGGTGTGTGCTGGCTTAAAACTGTCGCGTGTTTTGCTCCGTTACAGCTTTCTTTACATGATCATAAGTTATGTTCGGCTTCTTGCATTGCCAGTTGCATTTTGCCCCTGCCTTTGGGCGCATATCTTATCTGCAGCTTGTATGCTTGTCTAAGTCTTCGGCCTTGTCAAAAATGGGCCGTCTCTGGGCTTTGACATTCACTCCTGTCATTGTTATGACTTTCGAGTTCTGTCAAAGAGGGGCAACTATAGACACCCCATTTTTGACCGTCCTTAAGACTGGGACGTCACCAATGGAACACTTGGTGATTACCCTTGTTCGTGTTTCGTTTTGAGTTCGCAGAGGTCTCGGCTGTGCGCCTTGTTTCAGGATCTCTCAACTCGACTGTTCTGTGTTTGGTTTTGCACCAAACACTTGTGTTTTTGTTTCTAAGGGTAGAGAGTAGCTTGTTAGCTACCCCTGAAACCCACCGGCCATGGCTTGAGACCACCGGCCATGTTTTGAGGCTATCGGCCACCGGTGAGATATACCACTGGCCGGTCGGCATTTAGTGCGGTCGGTCGGCACATTTTGTGGCCGATGACCTCTTTTGCTGGCCGGTTTTCCCCTTTGGCACCCTTCAGGCATGGTGCATGCCAGCTGTGCCAGCTGGGATGCACCAACCCTCTCTCCCGTGCATAACTGTGGCTATTTTGAGCCTTTGACCCTTTTTTTGCACCCTTTTCTCAAGGCTTCTTGAGGAAGCCTTGACCATTTGTCATGGCTTCCTCAGGAAGCTTGCCCCCCAGCTTAGCTTCCTTGATAAGCCTTGACCCCCATGCCCCCCCCTTGACCCTTTCTTTAACTTGTCTTAAAAGCTTAGAGCCTTTGCTTGCCTATATAAGGCTCTCTCCTCCTCCATTGTTCTCTCCTCCTCCATTGTTAGGGGTTGAGCAAAAAACCAGAGCAATATACATACATATATCTGTCATATACTTTCTCTCTCTATATCTCCTTCTCTCTCATCCTTTGTATGTGTTTGGAAGCCTAAAAGTGTGTTTTGACCTTAGTTTTGCACTAAGACACACACTACTACACCATACTTCGAATTTGAGAGGCTTTGAGGGTTTGTTCTTGAGGTTTTGGACTGGTTTTGATCAAAGGAAGGAGGCTGCACTTGCTGTTCATCAATGGTTCTTCAAGGGTAACCTTTTCACTTTAGATTCCCCAATCTTGCACTAGACTTTTGCCTATCTTGCTTATTGTTTTAGACTTTGTGTATAACAGAGAAAAGTCTTGTATTTGCATGCTTGAGATCTTTCATTAAGGACATTCTTTTGTTTGGGGTTGACCTCCCCCATCTAGGCCTTGTTTGGCCCTTTTGGTGCTTTTTTTGTTAAGCTTTTGTTACTCTTGTGTATTGACCTTTTCACCACTGAAATCTAGTGGATTTTCAGTGGTGAAGAAGGGGTTTTGAGGTCTTGCATAGGGGAGGGACACCCCTCTCCCTTGGTCTCTCTCTTGTTTGCATGTTTGGCTCAAGCATGCACGCCTAGTCTTATTTGGCTTTATTTCAGAGCTTATTTGGTGTTCATTTAGCATATTTTATCTCTGTGTCATGTTGATTTGTTGGTCTTTTGCACATATAATACACTTGCTTTGAAATCCCATCATTTGGCTTAAAGTGTATCATGTTGTAGCACATCATTTGAGCATGATTTTGGTTTGGTCCTAAGAAGGTTTTAGCATTATTTTGCCATGCTTAAGGTCTGTTGGTTACTGATTTGGTCATCTTTGACATGTGTGATATGGTTGCTATGCATCTTGGCTTGTGAGCCCTAAGTATGTGAGTCATAAACACGCCTTAGTTGGTCTACTTCAATAGTTTGGAATCATTTGCCATGCCATTTCAGTCCGCAAACCATGCTTGTATGTTTGCATTCATCACCTCTTTCTTGCTTTGAAGATGTGTCCTTTTGTGCCTTGAAATGAGCATTGTGCATGCTTAAGTGTTTAAACCTTTGGGGCTGCCATATCACTGGGTTTTGGGACTTATTTTGGTGCCTTAAAACTCTGTTTTGGTTATATAGCTTATGCCATGTTTGCTTAGGGTAGTGGTAGCAGAATGCTCTTTTGTTATGCCTTAGTTTTGAGCCTATTGGTGTGCACGCTTACATGAATATTTATCCATCATTTTGGGCATCTTTTGTCACTGTTTTGGGGGATGGGCTGAGGACTACCCCTTTGTGTTTTAGGTCCATCATTGCATGATTGTATTGCATTACTTTGGTTTCATGCTTACATTGTACGATAGGATGTATCACGTCGCATTTTGTATGATAGGTCACTTCGCATTTGGCATGCTTTGTACCTATTAGCCTCATGTTGCATACTTGAGCCACCTTGCATACATTGCATTACATTTTGCTTGGTTTCGGGTGTCAAACCAAGTATGAGGATTGAGAAGTGTTCATACTCCAAGTGATGTAACACATCTCAACCCTCGGTCGTCAATCCCCTTGACCTCAACATGATAGGGTGTTGGCATTCATCTCTTTTGGTTGCATGCATTTACATCAAGTAGCAAACTTGGCCTCTTAGGCCATCATGTGTCGAAATGCGCAATTGATGGCTTGAGGGTCGAGGGTCATGCTCCCTTGAGTCCCTTGCATGATAGGGAGTGAGTCCATGCTCACATTTGCTCAAAAATTTCCATGCCATACACTGCTTGCCCTCTGCTGCTGTCAACTGCAGGTTCTTGAGGAAATTTTGGCCGATCGGCTACCAGGAGTGCCGACCGACCAATAATTTGTGACCGATAAGCTTGATCAGTGGCCGGTGACCATCCCCTTTGGCCGATGATTTCCTCACCTGGTCGGTGATGCTCCCAGTGTCCATATAAGCATCCTTGGGACTTGCGAGAATTTTCAGAGGAGCAGGGCAGTGTAAACAGAGGCAACAGTGGCATGGTACGGATTTCCGGGTGAGACGGATTCGAGCATGCATCATCCACGCATTCCGAGGCAGGGCTACGACCACCTTCCCTTTGCATTTTATTTGTTAGTTAAATTCGAAAGTTTTGTAATAATTAATTTAGTATTATTTATTCGGACTGTAATATTATTCGGACCCTCCAAGTGAGGGCAATTGTGTAATAAGTGTGCGTGGGTGTGTGCATGTCTCCCAACCCCACGTCTTTCTTCCCTTTTACTAACTAGCTTTCGATGGTTAGTCTATGGCATATTTCAAATTAGCATACAGTACGATAGCATGTCTGCATCCATTCATTCGTTTTGCATGCACCGGGCTCGGCGCATCACTCTAACTGCATTTGTATTTCAATTCCAAATTGAATACGTGTTAGTCGTAGCATTTCACATGTCATTGTAGATTGGCCGAGCCTATCTTAGTTGCATTTTGCATGTGTTGCATTAGCCATCTTAATATGAACTAGGATCATGCATATGATTACTAACTAGTTTTTGTTTTTTGGCTCAGAGTACTCGGTAAGCATTTATGCTTTAGCATACCGCATGCGTGTGAGTGTTTCCATAATAGCATGATTACCATGAGGCTAGCTGCTTATGTGATATAACTGCTTGAATGCCTGTGGATGGAGGTTGAATTAACTAAATTGGGATAACACATTAAAACTGTGAGTTTCAAGCCCACTAGATAGTGGCAAAATCATCTTTCCTAAAGCCCACTTGAGGGTGGCGAAATCTACATTTTTAGCCTACTTGCGAGTAGCAAACCATTTTCAAAACAAGCATGAAATGCTTTATTCCCATTTAGGCGATTTGGTCTATACTTGTTTGCTGTGCGCATAACATAGTAATTCTAGGCTAATAACCGGAATAAGAACACATAACGTTTTCAAAAATGGATATCACGGTTAGTAGTGGCCGATCTTCGGATCGGGCAAGAGGGGGTGTTCATAGCTGGCCTTCCCCAATCGTACCCAAGCTCCCGAGCCGAGGCAACTTTGGTGATGACGGACACGTGGCCTTCGGCACCGAGTCAGGGTTTCTCAAATTCCCCCATAAAAAAATATTTAGGTGGCGACTCTGTATCTGGCAAAGCAGTCCATGTTCGGCACTTCTTTTCTAAAAATCTATTTTCTCAAAACGATTTGCCGGATTTGGACTCTTTGGTTCAGATTAAGAACCGTGACACAAATCGAGTCCGAACTGTGGGGTGAGGCCCTCACGCGGGGCGCGTCCACAGTATTTAAGTAAGAATTGAAATACAATGCAATTAGTATGATGCGCCGAGCCCGGTGCATGCAATACGAAAGAATGGATGCAAACATGCGAGCATAAGGATGCTAATTGAAACGTGCTCTGGAACTAACCAACAAAAGCTGGTAAATAAAAGGGAGAAAGACGTGGGGTTGGAAGACATGCTTCACACACACGCACACTTATTACAAAATTCGCCCTCTCGACAGAGGATCCGAAAGAATAATACAAATTAACTAACTAACAAGCTAATTAATTATTACACAACACTTAACTAATTAAACAAATTAATTAAGCTACGAAAGCAGTAAAGAGGCCTCGGGAAGAGGGATGAATGCATGCATGCTCGGCTCCGCTCGGAAATTTATTGCCATGTCACATGCTGCCTCTGTTTGCACTACTCTGCACCTCTGGAAACTGCACAAGTCTCAAGATGCTTCTGAACCACCTTCTAAACACTGTACGAGGTCGTCGACCAAGAGATGAGGCCATCGGCCATGTGGAACTGCTCCCAATGCCTTTCTGCAGAATGCTGTTTTTGCTGCAGCAGAGGACAAACAGAGCATGGCAATGCATTTTCAAGGCAATGTTTGCACCACCAGTCTCCCTATAAAGGCAATGTTTGCACCACTAGCAGAGGACAAACAGAGTATGGTTCTCAACTCTTGGACCATCAATCACGCAATTCAATGCATGATGGCCAAAGGAGCCAAGTGTGTAATTCAATATCAAATGGAATGCACACAAAACACATAAGGGGCCCCCAACCTTAATCATGCTTGATCGAGAGGCAAGGGATGCAAACATGCGAGCAAAACTAATGCAACATGAGCATGTTAATGACAATGCCATACAAGGCTAATGGTAACAAGCATGCCAAATGCAATGCAACCTAAACAAGCACGCAACAACATGCGAAAATGGACTTAAACTAATATAGACAGCTCTCAAAATGTGCCCAAATCAGTGGCCAAAGTGATGGATAAAGGCACCAAAATGCAAGATAAGCAAGAATGTTAATTGGCCCAACACCTAGGCATAGAATGGCAACTTTCAAGAACACTTAAAAGGGGACAAAGCATGCGAGAATGACAATACTACAAGCTTTGAAATGATGCTAGGAATAATGCCAAATCACACAAACAAGCCAAGCAAGGCATACCAGAAGGCCTAAAACTTAAGGCTAGCCAAAGGGCTCAAACCATGGCTATGCAAGGCAAGCCCCAAAGGGCCAAGGGGACCTAAAACAGTCCTAAGGCAGGTCCAAACAAGATCAAAAACCCACTTAGATGACATCCAAATGACCTAAGCATAGAAGCATACACAATGATCCATTCAAGAGACACAACATACCGACTCTTTAAAACATTAAAGGAGTCACAAGTGCAAGCATAGGAGCATACTATATGGACTAAAATAACATGACAAGTGATGCCGAACCACTGAAATGGTCGAGATAGAGCATGCTAAGGACTTGAACACTCAAAGCTAACAAGCTAGATTGCATGGTGGCTATACAAAACAATGCAAGCATGACCAAAATAATGAAAAACAAAGCTTAAGCGTTCTACAACAAGGCTAAAAGTTCCATGGGGATGAGCCAAAATCATGCTGAAATGACATGTTACAACATGATGCATGTCAGGCCAAATCATTGGATTACAAGACAAGTATACAAAGCATGCATGGCATGTCTAAACCAAGTCAAAACAGCGCTATATCATGGCAAAAAAAATCCTAATATATACTAAAATGAAGCTAAAACACGCTAAGCATACAAGCTACCAACATAAGCCATTTATGTAAGCATTAAAGACCATAAGGAGAGGGGATGACCCTCTCGTATTTAAGACACCAAAACCACCTCTCCACCACTAAAAATCCTCTAGATTTCAGGGGCAGAGAGGTCATGCAAAGACAAGGACAATGGCCAAAAGGAATGGCCTAAAACAAGGCCTAACAAGGCGTTGGGGAAGGGGGGGGGGGGGGAAACAACCCCAAATCTAAAAGTGACCTTAAACAAAGATTTAAAACACCAAAAAAAAGAACATTTATCAGTTATAAGTTAAGCTCAAAACAACATGCAAGAGAGGCTAAAAGCTCATGCAAAAATGGGGAATATAAAGGGTAGTTTCTCACCCTTGAAGAACACCTTGAAGAACACCACTCCGGCACCTTCTTCTGATCAAAACCAACTCAAAAACTCTAAAAACAACTTCTTAACACCTCTGCAACTCAGGGATGGTGTATCACTAGGTGTTCTAGTGCAAAACTATGAACAAAAACACCCTTTAGAGCACCAAAACACACACAAATATAGAGGGAGAGGGAGATATGGAGAGAGAGTGATATATGTTCTATATCAGACAAAATCAGAACCTAGAGAAGGGAGGAGGAGCTCCCTTCTTATAGAAATCCATTCCAAACCTTCTTGGAGAAGCTTGGTTGAGGTGCAAATCCGTCCATACACGTGTATAGAGGAGCCAGTCTGTGTTCACCAGCTAGCACAACTGGCATGCACCAAGTCTGCAAAAGTGGAAAAAAAGGCCTCGGCCAGAAAATATGGTCGACCGACCAAAAAGAGTGCTGATTGACCAAAAGTAGTGCCGATCAGCCACCACTTTTGGCCAATGGAAAGGAAACAGGGCCGATGGCATCATGCCTTAGCCGATGGGATGCAGGGATGGCTAACAAGCCATATTCCACCCTCAGAAGCAACAACCACAAGTAAGAGAAGAGAAGCAAACTCGGAGTCTTGAACATGACATTTCTCAGCGTGTCGCACGCAAGAGAAGGAAGACAAATCTCAGCGTATCACACGTAAGAGAAGAGGAGCAATTCTCAGCATATCACACGCAAGAGAAGGGAAGCAATTCTCAGCGTATCACACACAAGAGAAGGGAAGCAATTCTAAGCGTATCACATGCAAGAGAAGGAAAACGATTCTCAGTGTATCACACACAAGAGAAAGAAACAATTCTCAGCGTATCACATGCAAGAGAAGGAAGCAATTCTCAGCGTATCACACGCAAGAGAAGGAAAGCAATTCTCAGCGTATCACACGCAAGAGAAGGAAGGCAATTCTCAGCGTATCACACGCAAGAGAAGGCAAGCAATTCTCAACGTATCTCACGCAAGAGAAGGAAGGCAATTCTCAGCGTATCACACGCAAGAGAGGGAAGGCAATTCTCAGTGTATCACACATAAGAGAAGGAAAGCAATTCTCAACGTATCACACGTAAGAGAAGGAAAGCAATTCTCAACGTATCACACACAAGAGAAGGAAGGCAATTCTCAGCGTATCACACGTAAGAGAAGGAAGCAATTCTCAGTGTATCACACGCAAGAGAAGGAAAGCGATTCTCAGCGTATCACACGCAAAAGAAGGAAGGCAATTCTCAGCATATCATACGCAAGAGAAGGGAGGCAATTCTCAATGTTACATATCAAGCATGCCGGGGTGTTTCTAACCGAAACAAAACGAACTCAAAGGGCAGGAAGGGTCTTACCTGCAGTTCCTCTGAATGAACCGCACATACAGTGCCGTCTGGTTGCGCCAGCCTTAAATGAACCACACATACAATATCGTCCCCTGCATAAGAAAGAAACTCAACAGGTTCAATGTAGTAATAACACGCATCTAACGTCACGTCATGATACAATTCCAATGTGTGTAGCAATGCAAGTTGAAAGATGCGTAGCAACGCGGGTGAAAAGTACATGATGACACAAGTGAAAGGCGCATGACAATGCAAGTGAACAGTGCATAACAATGCAAGAGAACAATGCATAACAATGCAAGAATGGTGTGCGTGACAACGCATGTAAACTGTGCATAACAATGCAAGGAAAGCGCGTGACAACGCAATAAGTGTGATGCATAACAATGCGGAGGGGAGAGGTGCATGACAATGGAACCTAAGTGTGACACATATCAATGCGGAAGGGGTGCACGACAATGCAATCTAAGTGTGACGCATAACAATGCGGAAGGGATGCAAGACAATGCAACCTAAGTGTGACGCACAACAATGCGGAAGGGATGCATGACAATGCAACCTAAGTGTGACGCACAACAATGCGGAAGGGATGCAAGACAATGCAACCTAAGTGTGAGGCACACCAATCCGGAAGGGATGCAAGACAATGCAACCTAAGTGTGACGCACAACAATGCGGAAGGGATGCAAGACAATGCAACCTAAGTGTGACGCATAACAATGCGGAGTACTTAACAAGTGCAGATATGATGCGCAAGATAGCGTGAATGAAATGCAATGCACTAACAGGTGCAGATGAGGTGCGCAAGATAGCGCGAATAAAATGCAATGCACAAAACAGTGCGATGCGCAGAACAGCGCGATAAAATGCATGCAAAATGCAAGTAAGGTGCACAAAATAGTGAGATGCGCAGAACATCGCGATAAAATGCAATGCATGTAGAGACCCTAATTTTTGTAATTACCATTAAATCCCTAGCCTTCAGTTTATTTCAATAAAGCCCTTGAATTTTCATTTAATTGCGTTTTAAACCCTAGAATCGGAAAGCATCGCGGATTAATTCAAGTAAACCCTAATCGATCCCGGTAGATTAATAATCACCTTTAAAACCATATTATTAATTATTAGACCCTATAATTATAGATTCATCACTTTAAAATCTTAATTCCCGGTAACGTTGTCTTTGCTCGGTTTCTCGCCTTTGTTTGCGCTTTAATTTAACAGGATCCAAATTTATTATTTTAACTATTTTCTAAGGCTAGCATATTGTATGTTAAATATGAAGGTTTCATAAATTTAGACTTGGTCCCTATATACTTTTATTTTATTTCATTCCAACCCTTAATTGTAATATTTTATTAATTAATGTACTTTTATTATATTATGTTTATAAATGCAAATATCTCATACAAATATCATATATATACATATATATATGTGTGTGTGTGTGTGTGTGTGTGTCTTGGAGCCCAAGTTGTTGACCATGTGATGGATAAAAGGGGCCATAATTGCAACTTTGACAATTTGCACTTAGGGACAAAATTGAAGTTATGGGTATCGAAAATTTTCCTTTCGGTCCAAAAATGGTCTAAGTTGTAAAAAGATTAATTTGAACAAAATCAACTTTTATCAAAACTTTTCTGATCTTGGAAAAAAAGAGAGAGGGAGAGAGTGAGAGAGAAGAAGAGGAGAAGAAAAGGAAGAATTGTGTTAGTCTTGTACAACAAAGGCAAACATACAACACCTCTTCTCTCAAGTTCTCTTACCACTTGTTTTTCCCCTCCTAATACATGCTCTTTGTATATATATCTTGTAGTCTAGGCCTACACTCTTGTATAAGTGTGTATTAATCAAGAAATGGTATGCTTCACTTTCTTTCTTAAATTTCCAGCAGCAAATCTTTTCCCTCTCTTGAATTTATTTTCCCACCAAAACTCCATAAACTCAAAATCTGTTTTTATGGTACAATATTTGGTATGTCTAGAGTATGTGGTAATTTTTGTAGGTCCTAAGGATGCGTTTTTATAACCTAAACAATTTTTCTAAGTTTGTTACTCACAGAACTAGAAAAACAGTCAACTTTATCTATTTTTAGAAAATTCCAAAAAAATAATCTTGAGCCCAATTTTATGTCAAAATCTTAATCTTGGTGTTATATTTTAACTAAAATTTGTTTGAGCTCATGAGAGGGAGGGGTTTGAGAGAAAAACCGATTTGCGTAACGGTCAACGAATCTGGACAGGTCTTGGTAATTCTAAATTATCTTAAAATCTAAAATACCTATCCTACTTTCGTAAATTGAGTTTGAAACTAGACTTATTTATCTACAAACTCACATGAGGCCAGGTACTTAGGACCAATAAAAGTATTTTTTCAAAATTATTTTCGAACTGGTTCAAAATCTGGAAATCTGGAAATTTGTGTTAATATGCTCTTATTTGGTTTGCAACTCTTATATTCTATGTTTCTTGAATGTCTTAGTCTTGATATGTAATCTGTGATAAATTGTAAATTTTCTTTACCATGAATAAATTACTTGTTTTTCAGTTTGGAATCGTAATTATACTGACCATGCTTTGCTATAACTGAGAACATAATGCACTTAATAAAGGGGAAATCAAATGGGATGGTAATGAGTTGCGATCATTGTAATAAATTTTATGAGATAATGAACGATGGATTCAAGAGTATGATATAGTGGAATGTGTTCCATTTTTGTGAAGTCTTGCGCAAATGTGTTTTCGAACCCTAACATGGCACGGGAGGTATTCTGGCTGCTTAACAGAAATGGGAGGCATAAGGGTGGCAGTGAGGGTCTCACACAGGGAGAGTATCCCTGGAAGCCCGTTTCCTTGGGGCAGACCGTGATGTCACCACTTGGGTATGTAACCTAGGTGTGTGGGCATCATTGGTAATTGTGCGGTAAGCGACGCATTGGTATTGTATTAACCAAGGGGGAGTCAGAATTGCCCGTGGCCAGAGTTAGTGGTTGGGTAGGAACGGCATTTCGCGGGGAGTTGCCTAGAACTAACTAAAATTGACTATTATTTATGGGAACTGAAATTTAAATATAATCTCTACTTGATTATTGCTTTCGTTGTATATTATGACCATGCCGTTATGTTAATTGTGTATTTGGAATGGGAAAAGGGTTGGGGTGTGTGTGTTTACTGGGCATTCCAAGCTCATGGCGTTTTATGCCAGGTGAAGACAAGTTTTACACTGAGAGAAAAATCCCTAAAAGCTTTGAGGACCCATGACTGTATATTTCCTGTATTTTGGATAATCTTTTTGTATCAAGAAACCGATCTGTATTTAAAGACTTGAAGAATTTTATCTGTAACTATTATTAACATTTTCTTTTAGTATAATTATTTGTATTTTGTGTTTAAAAATGATGTGGATCCACTAGTTAAGCCCCGCTGTATCGTTGTATTATGTTATCAAAATTTGGGGCGTGACAACGCACAAAACAGTGCGATGCGCAGAACAGCGCGATAAAATGCATGCTCAATGCAAGTAAGGTGCACAAAATAGTGCAATGCGCAGAACAGCGCGATAAAATGCATGCAAAATGCAAGTAAGGTGCACAAAACAGTGCGATGCACAGAATAGGGCGATAAAATGCATGCAAAATGCAAGTATGGTGCACAAAACAGTGCGATGCGCAAAATAGATAGTACTGTGGATGCAAAGGGGGACATACTTCAGTCATGCTGGAATCATGAAAGGAGGAAAAACAACCAATCAGGCGTGTACACAACGCAACCTGAGACAAATTCCAAACACACTGAAATCGTGTGAGGAAAAAGGACACTCAAACCATGCTGAAATCGTGAGAGGAGGTCCAAAACGACCCACCCAGGCATATTCACAACACAACCTGAGATAAATTCCAAACACCCTGAAATTGTATAAGGAAAGGGACACTCAAACCATGCTGAAATCGTGAGAGGAGGTTCAAAATAGCCCGCCCAGGCGTGTTCACAACACAGCCTGAGATAAATTCCAAACACGCTGAAATCGTGTAAGGAAAGGGAAAACCTCTCGGCGTAGCACACGTGAGATGGGAAAGAGAAAACCTCTCGGCGTAGCACATACGAGAGGAAAGGGAAAACAAACACGTCCCAAATGCAAGAGGAAAGGTAAACCAAACGCGTGCCAAACACAAGAGGAAAGGGAAACCAAACGCATGCCAAATGCGAGAGGAAAAGGTAACCAAACACGTGCCAAATGCGGGAGGAGTAGGTAACCAAACGCGTGCCGAACGCAAGAGGAGAAGGTAAACCAAACGGAACCGGAACTTCTCTAAACGAACCATACAAACAATACCGTGCATAAATGAGAAAGAAACTTGATAGGTAGAATGCAATACAATGCATGATACTAAAGGAATGCAATAAATGGACAAAGCGGCGCTTTAAAAAGCACCTCATGAGGTGAGTGGCGGTGAACCGCTTTACTCCGACGGGGGGGTCTCCCCTTGTATTCTTTGAACATTTACCTTCAACTCACTGTACAAAGGTCCTGAAATGTTGACAAGTACAACACCTGTATATAGAAGCCACAACGGTTTCCCTTCCTGATCATATTCACAACTTTCCCTGATTGCAAACACAGCCAAGATAACCCTGGTAGGGAAAGGTACTCAAGGAGAGCACATCTGATCGCCATTCTGGCTTTGGAATAGGCTTGAACTTGTGCTTGGGGTAGAGGCACACACACACTTCAGAGCATTGACAAGTCCTGAAAAGATCCATCTGGAATACAATCACGAAATTGCTAAAGGTGAAACACACTCAGATGCTTCTATTTTCCCTCTTTTCTTTTGCGTTGCAGTCTGGAACCTATATAGCTTCAGATAGGTCCTGGTTTTACTGTTCTAACATGACCTGGGTTGAACCCTGCAGTTTTACGAAAGACCGAAACTTGTTTTGCACAAATGTGGTGAACGGCACGGCACTCTGAGCACAAAACGATTTATTTTTTAAATTGTAATGAGAAAAGGGGTCTTAACTGGGTATTAAGCCAATGACTGAACACAGCGCACCACGACTCAATAAAGGAAAGAAAAAGGGTAAACAACCTAAACACATCGAGACACACTCGAAACGACTCAAAACGAGAATCGAGGCAAACAAAACAAAAGACACGACACTCAGACGTGTTATAAAGACGAGAGACCTCTAAGTTCGCGAGGAGCCAGTTTCTTTGTGTATTATTTCCCACCCTTTCTTATTTGTGATTCTCACATCACTCGGCCCTCAGGCTTAGTTTTTCTCTTAAAACCCTTCTCTCGCTTTTTCTTTCAACGCACACCTCTCTATTCTTCAATCTCTCATTTTTTATCCCTCCCCTGGGTGGTTGATGGATAAACAGGAAGGTGCGGGCTCTTGCCTCTAGCATTATGCTAGATTCTTCATCTCCTTCTGCCCACAACAGTGAACTTTCCCACGGAGGGGTTGCGCTGCAACTAGGTGTGTAGCAAATCTGCAGCTGACATCAGTTGACGATGTTCTGCTGGGGAGTTTGGACATGATCAAATGTGTCCAGATGAGGGAGTGGAATATCTTGATCCATTCCAATTTGTGCTTCGCACTTGGCCTGATACCTCGTTGCTCGGAAGATGAGAGAGCTTTCGGCCCTTTGCTGACAGCTTCAGCTGTGCCCCTTTCCGGGCAGGTAAAATGCCCTTTCTAGGAAGTATGTTGACAACGGGGGAAAGACAGAAAACCTGACTCAACTGTGCCCCTAGTTCATCATTTTGACCATTTTTGTGTTTCGGTTTTCTACTAAAACAATTTTGACCAAAATAAGAGTTAGATTAACACGTTTGTTCGATTTTCTGATTTGAAATCATGCAAGTTAGGTTATAAGCACTGAAAATTTTCCTTTTTTTGGTCCAAGAAATGGTCCAGTTTTGGAAAAATGGAATAATTTTCAAGTGAATTAGTCAACTTCATTAAAAATCCTCAAAAACTATTTTTGCAAATGGCCACTTCTCGACTAACGCAGAATTTACTCTTGAGATGCACAACCTTAGATCCAAAACAATGGAAAATTGCCCCTTGTCTAAAGGGCACTACACAGCAACGAAAAGTTGCCCCTTGTCTGAATGGCACCACAGCGCACTGTATGGCAACGGAAAGTTGCCCCTTGTTTGAATAGCACCGCAACACATTGTAACCAGTTCCTATAGTGAAGATCACAGCCGAACTTTTGGATTCCGAAATGACAAAGATGACCAGAACCATCACATGGACACAGTTGAATTTGAAGTGTTTTACGACTAGACTTCATAATGAAGTTGCCTACGTATCCCAAAGATGGGAATCAAGCCATACGTAGTTCGCGGGTAAGGTACGCTCGGGTATTAACCTCTCATTTTGCGCTCTAACTTCTAGCAAGGCCGCCCTTCGGGGTTTTCAACCTTGCGAGCTTTGTTTTTCTTTTCTTTTCATTTCTTTTTAGAATTTTCATTTCTTTGTTCATTTCTTTTCTATTTTCCTTTCTTTTTTTTTCTTTTTTCTTTTTTCATTCTTTGCATCCTTTTTTTTTGTTCTTTTTCTTCTTTTTTTCTAGCTCTAACTTTTGTCTGGGTCGCCCTTCCAAGTTTTTGGCCCAACAAGCCTCTCAAGGGTAGAAAAGTGTAACATGTCCATGTCAAATGGTTTTAGGATCTCGAAGCCATATGAATCTAGGAGAATGGCTGATGTTCGCTGATGATGTAAAGGTCCATCTAATAGGGGCTGAATTCGCCCCTAGGGTTGTAGATAGGAACTCGATTGTTCTTCAGCAATACTTTCTTCTCTCCTCTCTTCTGGGATTTGGCATTCTTGTTGATCTTCATTGGTTTGCAGAATGATCCATCTTTGGCTCTTCGAGCGCATCTAATGTTTTTGCCTCTAGCTCAAGGGCTATTTCTGATCCAGCTTTGCAAGCTTCTTTTGATAACACCTGATCTTCTTGATCTGACTTTTCTTGCCCCTAGTTCGAGGGTTGCTTCAAATCTGGCCCGGCAGGCCTCACATTGTGTTTGACCGTTGAACATTCTGAATCCAAGTTCAGGGTTCGAAAGCAAAGAGGTTGAGTCTTGAGGCTGGGAGCGATCCTAAGCTGCACAATCTCAAGAGCGATTCCACACAGGTCATCGTAGGATGACACAAAACATTTTTTGAAATCTTTTAAGAAAACGACTAATCTCTCGCGCGGAAGACAATGTAGAACCAATCTGGATCAAGTTAGGATCCTTCTCAGTACTCACATTAACAAACATGATCTCATTCATTAAGGGCTTAGCATGCCTCTCTTTCTCTCAATTGATCAAATTTTGCAAATCCCGAGGAATTCATTCCTCCTCATTTTCATCACAGTGTTCAAAAGGTTTTGAAAAACTTAGGTCAATGCAATGATTTCAAGGCATAGAAGAGTAGGTGAAAAGCACTGCCGTTTCATTCAAATTTTCTAGCACAACTGGCTCAAAGCAGAAATAAGCACAAAAACATGAAAACCACAGCTGTTTCGTTTAGATCTTCTGGTGTAACAGGCTACGCGACAGAAACTGACTCAAAAGAAAGCGAAAAGACAAACGCAAAAAAAATAGTGATATTCGAGGTAATGCCCCCAGAATCACTCGACTCCCATACAACAGGACGGACTCGATACAACAAGACAGATTCAATTGACTTAATAAGAAAAGACTGACTCAAAACAATGAGACAGACTCTAAACAACATAACAAAACTGACACAATACCCAACCCAGAATGGAAAACAAATAGCTTTCGCAAATGCTCAAAACAGTGTGTGCCATACGCTACATCTGGAGTAAACTGAATGCTACCCGCAGGTGGTTCATCCCCCGATCACATACTCGCACTATCCCCCAAATTCACTGCTCCAGTGACAATAGACTTTGCTGAGCTTGGCGGAATGATGACCTCGTTGTTAATCAAATCCCGTACTTCGTGGCGAAGACGAAAGCAATTGTCGGTGCCATGTCTGATTTTTTGATGGTAGGCACAATACTGGGCGGCGTCATGCTTAGCTGGAAAGGGATTTGGGAGAGGCCGAGGCTCAAGGGGTTTGAGATGACCTTGTCTAACGAGGATTTGGAAAGCTTTGGACAAAGTCATATAGAGGACATGGAAGAAACTCCGACCTCGGGGTTGGTACTTCGAGGTTTGTGGGTTTTTGCTGGATACACTACCAAAAGGGTCGGCAGGTGCTGACTTGGTATGCTGATTTCTTCCGAGTGCAGGGTTAGAGTTGAAAGGAACGTCTCTGGTACAACGGCCCTTCTCCCGATTTGCCGCTTGATTCCAACTGCCCCCAACCCGAGTGACGAAAGTGTCATCCACAGTCTTTGAAACAACTGCGAGCACTTGCTGTTCGTTTAGTCCTTCAGCTTTCAAAGCCTCAACAGCCCACTGAAGGTGTTTATGGGGACCAATGCTTGCCCCTACCATGTTCTTATCACTGGCCATCATGTTGCCAAGGAATTGGCCTTCTTCCAATGCAACCTGGCCCAAGATTGGGGAGCTTTTTGACATGAAATCTCTGGTAGGTGATGTGGTTGATGATGGAGCCAAAACTCCCAAGGCTAAGTCTGCCACTGTTCTCTGAAGATCTTCAATCATTCTCATCAGCACAAAAGTAGTGGGCTCACGGGTCTAAGATGATTGGGGTTCGCAGACTGGCTGTGCGATAGGTGCCCCAGATGGGCGTTGCATTTCAGTATCGGTCTCGCCTTGGATGGCGATTTCCTAGTTTAACGCGGTTGTCATAGTTACAATTTATTCTAAACCCTGTGCCATCACGAGTCTGCTATGTTGAACAGAGATGATGTGACTGGTGACTAACGGATCAGATTGAACCGGTGAGCCTTGACTGGACTTTCTCTACCTTGCCTCGGCGAAGGAAAACACTTGCTGCTCTGAACTGAATCTCTGACCTGACAAAGTCTATCAGCACAAGTCCAATGTACCAGGGGGATATTTGGAGCCTTCTAAATCTATGGTTCCAAGGCTACCCTAGCAAAAGAGAAAACAGACAACACCTTAGCCTGATTTCATCATAACCAATATGAGCAAAGCTGAATGACTGCACTCTTTACTGAATTCTGCCCAAAATCTGATACCCTCAGGTAAAACTGATTTCCCTAAATACTGATGCCCGCAGGACTAATGCCCAGACTTGCAAACTGATACGCGCATTCCTTGTAGAGGCACACTCTCAAGCACATAGCAAGCAAGTGAGAGCCAAAACACCCCTATGGAGGGGCAGGGTTTCCCTGTCCTAGTTTGGTCAAGAACTAGGGCTTTACTACGCACACAGCGGTTTCAAACAACCTATAATTGGGTAAGCGACCTATCCTAGTTTGGAAGAGACACTATGGATTCCGATATGCACTAGGTCGAATGGTCAAAAAGGGTGCCCCAGTAAAATCGGGGTTTGTGTTCACAATGTGGCAGAGCTCGTAACCGGTCAGCCTTATGGCATGCAGCCTCTGGCAAACCGTTTAGGAATAGCAGATGGGAAACATGGTGTCCTAGGCGCACCAATGCAAATGCAATGCAAAGAGACACATAAGTGTAGACAAATAAATATATCATGAGTTTGAGTCAAGTTCTCTAAATCCCTAGCGGAGTCGCCAGAAACTGTAGACATGCCCGAACGTCCCGACCCCGCGTGCGAAGGTGTGGAAATCCCGTTTTGTTCATTTGGGCTTACTACAGCTCGGACTCAAATGTTACGGTTCTGAATCTAGTCTCGCAAAGTGCAATGCAAGACCGATAAATCACCAAAGAGTCCAAATCCGACAAATAGTTTTGGAAAACTAATTTTTGTAAAGAAGTGCCAAACATGGACTGCTTTGTCAAATGCAAAGTCGCCACCTAAATGTTTTATTTTGGAAAATTTAGGAAACCCTGACTCGTGCCTAAGGCCACGTGTCCGTCATCACCAAAGTTGCCTCGGGTTGGGAACTTGGGTACGAGAGGGGAAGGTCATGCAATGAGCACCGCCGCTCGCCCGATCAAAGATCGGCCTTACTAAACTTGATATGACGTTTTTAAAAACACATGTGCTCTTATTCCGGTTATTTAGCCAAGAATTACTATGTGATGCGCACAGCATACAAGTATAGACTAGACCGCCTAAATTGGAACAAAACATCTCATGTTTGTTTGAAAATGGTTTGAAAGTGCTACTCACAAGTAGGCTAAGACGTGGATTTTGCCACCCTCGAGTGGGCTTAAGAAAACATGATTTTGCCACTTTCTAGTGGGCTTAAAACTCGTATTTGATGAATTATTCTAATTCAAGTAATCCAACCTTCACCCACAGGCATTCAGGTAGTTATATCACAGAAGAAAATAGCCTCATGGTAAGCATGCTATCATGGTAACAGTCACACTCATGCAAGATGCTAAAGCATAAACACTTACTGAGTACTCCAAGCCAAAACAGAAACTAGTTAGTAATCAATGCATGATCCCAGTTAATGTTGAGATGGCTAATGCAACACATGCAAAATGCAACTAGAAATAGGCTCGGCTATTCTAAAATGGCATGTGAAATGCAACAATTGATACACGTATTCAAGTAGGAATTGAAATACAATGTAATTAGTATGATGCACCGAGCCCGGTGCATGCAATACGAATGAATGGATGCAAACATGCGAGCATAAGGATGCTAATTGAAACGTGCCCTAGAACTAACCATCAAAAGCTGGTAAATAAAAGGGAGAAAGACGTGGTGTTGGAAGACATGCATCACACACACGCACACTTATTACAAAATTCGCCCTCTCGACAGAGGGTCCGAAAGAATAATACAAATTAACTAACTAACAAGCTAATTAATTATTACACAACACTTAACTAATGAAACAAATTAATTAAGCTACAAAAGTAGTAAAGAGGGCTCGGGAAGACGGATGAATGCATGCATGCTCGGCTCCGCTCGGAATTCCATTGCCATGTCACATGTTGCGTCTGTTTGCACTGCTCTGCACCTCTGGAAACTGCACAAGTCTCAAGATGCTTCCAAACCACCTTCTGAACACTGTACGTGGTCGTCGACCAAGAGATGAGGCCATCGGCCATGTGGAACTGGTCCTCGACCATGTGTGAAGCCATCGGCCAACAATACATAGCCGGCCGGCACTGAAGATGGCCAACCGACCATCTCTTTCTGCAGAATGCTGTTTTTGCTGCAGCAGAGGACAAACAGAGCATGGTAATGCATTTTCAAGGCAATATTTGCAACACCAGTCTCCCTATCATGTTATGAAATCAAGGGAGTATGGTTCTCGACTCTCGGACCATCAATCACGCATTTCAATGCATGATGGCCAAAGGAGCCAAGTGTGCAATTCAATATCAAATGAAATGCACACAAACACATAAGGGGCCCCCAACCTCAATCATGCTTGATCAAGAGGTAAAGGATGCAAACATGCGAGCAAAACTAATGCAACATGAGCATGTTAATGACAATGCCATACAAGGCTAATGGTAACAAGCATGCCAAATGCAATACAACCTAAACAAGAATGCAACAACATGCGAAAATGGATTTAAACTAATATAGACATCGCTCAAATGTGCCCAAATCAGTGGCCAAAGTGATGGATAAAGGCACCAAAATGCAAGATAAGCAAGAATGCTAATTGGCCCAACACCTAGGCATAGAATGGCAACCTTCAAGAACACTTAAAAGGGGACAAAGCATGCGAGAATGACAATACTACAAGCTCTGAAATGATGCTAGGAATAATGCCAAATCACATAAACAAGCCAAGCAAGGCATACAAGAAGGCCTAAAACTTAAAACCAGCCAAGGGGCTCAAACCATGGCCATGCAAGGCAAGCCCCAAAGGGGCAAGGGGACCTAAAACAGTCCCAAGGCAGGTCCAAGCATCATCAAAAACCCACTTAGATGGCATCCAAATGACCTAAGCATGGAAGCATACACAATGATCCATTCAAGAGACACAACATACCAACTCTTTAAAACATTAAAGGAGTCACAAGTGTGAGCATAGGAGCATACTATATGGACTGAAATAACATGACAAATGATGCCAAACCACTGAAATGGTCGAGATAGAGCATGCTAATGACTTGAACACTCAAAGCTAACAAGCTAGATAGCATGGTGACTATACAAAACAATGCAAGCATGACCAAAACAATGAAAAACAGAGTTTAAGCATGCTACAACAAGGCTAAAAGCTCCATGGGGTTGAGCCAAAATCATGCTAAAATGACATGATACAACATGATGCATGTTAGGCCAAATCATGGGATTACATGACAAGTATACAAAGCATGCATGGTATGTCTAAACCAAGTCAAAACAGTGCTATATCATGGCAAAACAAAGCCTAGTATATACTGAAATGAAGCTAAAACAAGCTAAGCATACAAGCTACCAACATAAGCCATTTATGTAGGCATTAAAGACAATAAGGAGAGGGGATGACCCTCTCCTATTTAAGACACCAAAACCACCTCTCCACAACTGAAAATCCTCTGGATTTCAGTGGCAGAGAGGTCATGCAAAGACATGGACAATGGCCAAAAGGGATGGCCTAAAACAAGGCCTAACAAGGCCTTGGAGGGAAGGGGGGAGGAAACAACCCCAAACCTCAAAGTAACCTTAAACAAAGATTTAACGCAGCAAAAAATATAACTTTTATCAGTTATAAGTTAAGCTTAAAACAACATGCAAGATAAGCTAAAAGCTCATGCAAAAATGGGGAATATAAAGGGTAGTTTCTCACCTTTGAAGAACACCTTCAAGAACACCACTCCAGCACCTTCTTCTGATCAAAACCAACTCAAAAACTCTAAAAACAACTTCTTCACACCTCTGTAACTCAAGAATGGTGTATCATTGTGTTCTAGTGCAAAAATATGAACAAAAACACCCTTTGGAGCACCAAAACACACACAATTATAGAGAGAGAGATATAGAGAGAGAGTGATATATGTTCTATATCAGACAAAATCAGAACCTAGAGAAGGGAGGAGGAGCTCCCTTCTTATAGAAATCCATTCCAAAGCTTCTTGGAGAAGCTTGGTTAAGGTGCAAATCCGTCCGTACACGTGTATGGATGAGCCAGTCTGTGCTAACCAACTGGCACAGCTGGCATGCACCAAGTCTGCAAAAGCGGAAAAAGAGGCCTCAGCTAGAAAATATGGTCGACCGACCTAAAAGAGTGTCGATCGACCAAAAGTAGTGCCGATCGGCCACCACTTTTGGCCGATGGAAAGGAAACAGGGCCGATGGCATCATGCCTTAGCCGATGGGATGCAGGGATGGCTAACAAGCCATATTCCACCCTCAGAAGTAGCAATCACAAGTCCTTGGTCCACAACCAAGCACAAAACAAGCAAGCTGAGAGATCTCAACACAAGGCATGCAATCGAGACCTCGGGAACTCAAAACAAACACGAACGTGGGTAATCATCGAGTGTTCAAACGATGACGTCCAAGTCTTGAGGACGGTCAAAAATGGGGTGTCTACAGTTGCCCCTCTTTGACAGAACTCGAAAGTGATAAGATGACGGGAGTGAATGTCAAAGTCCGGAGATGACCCATTTTTGACAAGGCTGAAGACTTAGACAAGCACACAAGACAATAAACAGATGTGCCCGCAGGCAAGGGCAAGATGCAAATGACATGCGCAATGCCGAACATAACTCATGATCATGCAAAGAGAGCTGTAATGAAGCATTCATTCAACACAAATACAAAATTTTAAGCAAGTGAACAAGAATCAAACTACATTTCATGCAGAAAGGATGTAAGAAAATTATGCAATTCTCGCTGCGTCTTGCACAGAGAACACTAAAAGCGACTACCAAGAAAACTCAGAGTCTCGAACATGACATTTCTGAGCGTGTCGCACGCAAGAGAAGGGAGACAATTCTCAGCGTATCACACGCAAGAGAAGAGAAGAAATTCTCAGCGTATCACACGCAAGAGAAGGGAAAAAATTCTCAGTGTATCACACACAAGAGAAGGGAAGCAATTCTCAGCGTATCACACACGAGAGAAGGGAAGCAATTCTCAGCGTATCACACGCAAGAGAAGGAAAGTGATTCTCAGAGTATCACACGCAAGAGAAGGAAGGTAATTCTTAGCGTGTCACACGCAAGAGAAGGAAGCAATTCTCAGCGTATCACACGCAAGAGAAGGAAGGCAATTCTCAGCGTATGACACGCAAGAGAAGGAAGTCAATCTTAGCATATCACATGCAAGAGAAGGAAAGCAATTCTCAGTGTATCAAACGCAAGAGAAGGAAAGCAATTCTCAGCGCTTCACACGAAAGAGAAGGAAGGCAATTCTCAGCGTATCACATGTAAGAAAAGGTAGGCAATTCTCAACGTATCACACGCAGGAGAAGGAAGCAATTCTCTGCGTATCACACGCAATAGAAGGACAGCGATTCTTAGCATATCACACGCAAGAGAAGGAAGGCAATTCTCAGCGTATCACACGCAAGAGAAGGGAGGCAATTCTCAATGTTACACATCGAGCGTGCCAGGGTGTTTCTAACCGAAACAAAACGAACTCAAAGGACAGGAAGGGCCTTTCCTGGAGTTCCTCTGAATGAACCGTACATACAGTGCCGTCTGGTTACGCCAGCCTTAAATGAACCATACATACAATATTGTACCCTGCATAAGAAAGAAACTCAACAGGTACAATGTAGTAACAACACGTATCTAACGTCACGTCATGATGCGATTCCAATATGTGTAGCACTGCAAGTTGAAAGACGCATAGCAACGTGGGTGAAAAGTACATGATGACGCAAGTGACGCAAGTGAAAGGTGCCTGACAATGCAGGTGAACAGTGCATAACAATGCAAGAGAACAGTGCATAACAATGCAAGAATGGTGTGCATGACAACACATGTAAAATGCGCATAACAATGCAAGGAAAGCGCATGACAATGCAATAAGTGTGACGCATAACAATGCGGAGGGGAGAGGTGCATGACAATGCAACCAAAGTGTGACGCATAACAATGCGAAAGGAATGCAAGACAATGCAACCTAAGTGTGACACATAACAATGCAGAAAGGATGCAAGACAATGCAACTTAAGTGTGACGCACAACAATGCGGAAATGATGCAAGACAATGCAACCTAAGTGTGACGCACAACAATGCAGAAAGGATGTAAGACAATGCAACCTAAGTTTGACGCACAACAATGCGGAAGGGATACAAGACAATGCAACCTAAGTGTGACACATAACAATGCGGAGTACTTAACAAGTGCAGATAAGATGCGATGTTGAGCCAAAATCATGCTAAAATGACATGACATGTTACAACATGATGCATGTTAGGCCAAATCATGGGATTATAAGACTAGTATACAAAGCATGCATGGTATGTCTAAACCAAGTGAAAACAGTGCTACATCATGGCAAAACAAAGCCTAATATATACTGAAATGAAGCTAAAACAAGCTAAGCATACAAGCTACCAACATAAGCCATTTATGTAAGCATTAAACACAATAAGGAGAGGGGATGACCCTCTCCTATTTAAGACCCCAAAACCACCTATCCACCACAGAAAATCCTTTGGATTTCAGTGGTAGAGAGGTCATGAAAAGACATGGACAATGGCCAAAAGGGATGGCCTAAAACAAGGACTAACTAGGCGTTGGAGGGGGGGGTTGGGGGGGGGGGCAGGGAAACAACCACAAGCCTCAAAGTGAACTTAAACAAACATTTAAAGCACAAAAAAATAGAACTTTTATCAGTTATAAGTTAAGCTCAAAACAGCATGCAAGATAGTCTAAAAGCTCATGCAAAAATGGGGAATATAAAGGGTAGTTTCTCACCCTTGAAAAACACCTTCAAGAACACCACTCTAGCACCTTCTTCTGATCAAAACCAACTCAAAAACTCTAAAAACAACTTCTTAACACCTCTATAACTCAAGAATGGTGTATCACTAGGTGTTCTAGTGCAAAACTATTAACAAAAACACCCTTTGGAGCACCAAAACGCACACAAATATAGAGAGAGAGGGAGATATAGAGAGAGAGTGATATATGTTCTATATCGGACAAAATCAGAACCTGGAGAAGGGAGGAGGAGCTCCCTTCTTATAGAAATCCATTCCAAAGCTTCTTGGAGAAGCTTGGTTAAGGTGCAAATCCCTCCATACACGTGTATGGAGGAGGTAGTCTGTGCTCACCAACTGGCACAACTGGCATGCACCAAGTCTGCAAAAGTTGAAAAAGTGGCCTCAGCCAGAAAATATGGTCAAACGACCAAAAAGAGTGCCGATCGACCAAAAGTAGTGTCGATCGGCCACCACTTTTGGTCGATGGAAAGGAAACAGGGCCGATGGCATCATGCCTTAGCCAATGGGATGCAGGGATGGCTAACAAGCCATATTCCACCCTCAAAAGCAACAACCACAAGTCCTTGGTCCACGACCAAGCACAAAACAAGCAAGCTGAGAGATCTCAAGGCAAGGCGCGCAGCCGTGGCCTTCGGGAACTCAAAACGAACACGAACGTGGGTAATCATCGAGTGTTCAAACGATGACGTCCAAGTCTTGGGGACGGTCAAAAATGGGGTGTCTACAGCAGGGTTTGATGAGATTTGGGAAGAGTGGGAAGTTGTCCCCTCGATTTATTGGGCCTTTTGAGATCCTTGGGTGGGTCGAAGAGATAGCTTACCATTTGGCGTTACCGCCACAGCTTTCTGGGATTCTTGATGTGTTTCAAATTAGCATGCTTCGGAAGTATGAACCGGATCCATCGCATGTGTTGGATTGGACCGACTTGGAGGTAGATGAGGACGCCTCGTATGAGGAGAGACTAGTGAGAGTCTTGGATACCTGAGAACAAGTCTTGTGAGGCAAGACAATTCCCTTGGTGAAGGTATTGTGGAAACATCCCGGGGTTGAGGAAGCAACTTTGGAACTTGAAATGAATGTCCGTGAAAAGTATCCGGACTTATTTGTTGATGTTTGAACGTGTATTAAATTTTAATTATGTTGAACATGTTTGTTAATGAAAGCATTGCATATGCCTTGAGAATGTAAAAGTATTGTATATGTTTTAAGAATATGGAAATATTGTATATGTTGTATCACTTTCGGAAAACATTGTATTTGTTGTGTAAATGTTTTGGGAAAATATGAATTGTACTTCAACATGGGAACTTGTGTATTGAGTTGAAGAGGATGGATGACCAGAGGATAGGTCATGGTGTTGAACTTGATAGATTATTATTGTTGTAAATAGTTTGAAAATGATTTTGAACTTAATTTGAAATTTCAAGGACGAAATTCTTTAAGGGGGGAAGATTATAGCGATTCCGGTTTTGACCAGACCTTTGTTGTATTCCGGACCCAGGTTTTATGTTTTAGTACTGTTGTTCATCTCTTATCTCCTTTGTTCTCCCTAGAGTTGTCTTTTGGGTTGTTGTGGTTGTATTTGGGACAGGTTGGTTGCTTAGTTTCCAAACCCTTGTTGCCCAAATTTTACTTCTCCGCTCAAGGGGTACTTCTTGTGCTCGAGCAGGCTTTGAAAACTCTTAGTACTTTTGCAGGTTTGCAAAACTACTGGGTGAGTGTATTCTATGTTCGAGCTATGCTTTTTGTGCTCGGACATCCATTTCTTGCGCTTGAATGGTTGGTCTATAGTCAGCAAAACTACTGGATGCGTGTATTCCATCCACACTCGAGCGTCACTTCTTGCGCTCAAGCGGTGATGGTCTTCTTCATTGTGTCCTGGCGCTCAAGCGTCACTTCTTGCGCTTGAGCGGAACAACTTATTGTGTCTGATGCTCAAGCATCACTTCTTACGCTTGAGTGGACTGTGCGTATATCAGTTCATGAAAAGGTCATTTCACACCACTTTTTTAGATCTATTTCTTTCCAAACCCTAAAGTTGAGACCCTCTCTCTCAAAAACTCACTCTCTCTCTCTACATTTTCACCTAGATTCATTGAGTTCTTTACCCTAGTGCCTTTGGGAAAAAGGTAGAGCATCTCAGGATCTTCATTTTGATCCGAATAAAGTTGGGTTTGAGCATCTTTGAAGTTTCATCCTTGCTTTGCTCGTCTTCTCTCTTAGTAGTAGGGATTTTCTACACTTTCATATGGTTTTTAACTTAGTTATTAGTATTCACCCCAAAAAACTTAGTTATTAGTTGGTGTGTAATAATTGTGGAATTTGGGAGTGTTTTGGACAAACCTAGGGTTAGGGTTTAAAATCAAAAGAGGAGTTTCTAAGTGAATGTGATATGAACGGTTATGGGGTTTGAGAGTGAGATTATATTGTTGCCAAATAGTTGATTTGGCATTTGGGTTGATGTTTGCTAAAGAGAGAACTTTGCCCTAAAATGTTCAAATATTTATTTTGTATAAATAAATGAAATTGGTATTGTAAATGTGAAATTTGATAGATATTAGTATAAATGGTGGAGTTAGATATGTATCACCTCACACCAATGGGAAATTGAATAAATTATTTGTCTTGAGATTGAATATCTATTTAGATATATCTGTATTGGGCTATCAATGGAGGATATCTATGATTGTTGTAGAAATTATATGAGGATTACGTGAATTGAAACTAATCTCTTGTTGGTTGTCATTGAATATGGCTATGTTTTGAATACATTGTAAATGTATGATGCTTGGGAGGAGAACAGGGATGCACTTCATGTTTGGGAAGAGATAGGGGATGGACTCCATTAAATTAAGTTGGCCTGCATGTTCGGGGTGAAAGTACCGAAACCGCGCGTATACATAGGTGTCGATCTCGTGGACAAAATTTCTGTAAAATGGAAAATTGAAGTGTTTGTGTGATAGTTGTGTTGATTTGAGGACCACTGAGTTATAGCCTTAGTTGGGTCATTCGGAAGAAAATGTAATTGGCTCATGAATTGAAATGAAATGAATTAACTTGAAATGAATCGAAGGAAAATGGATTGAGATATGAAATTTGGCACCCTATGATCATGTAGACTATAAATGTTTTGTTACAGGCATTATATACGCACATTATACATATATCTTTATTAAGATTTATATATTATGTTAGAATATTCCTACTGGGCTTTGACTCATCCTATTTGAGAAAAACCATTTTCAGGTATCAGTGATATGCCTCCGCCAAGGCAATAGTTTTGAGGGACTTTGGAGCAAGAGCTTCCTTTTGTTGTAGTTTCTTTTGTATAGCCAAGGGCTTAATTTGTATTGCGCTTGTCTCATTTTTGTTGTAACCAAGTAATGACTTGGAAAGATGTAAGCCTTTAGGGCATATAATTATTTGTTTAGTTTTCTGTTCTTTCATTATTGCAACACATGCTGTAGATTCAGGATGAACAGTTTGTGAATGTATATCGCATGTGTTATCTTTTGTATACAAACTCTGATGAATGAAATTATGTTGCTTCTATTATTCTTCCGCTTATGAGTTGGATTTATTGTATTATTTTGGGGGCGTGACAATCCTCATAAGACATTAAGCTCAACAACGATAACAACAATAATAACAACATTAACAATAATCATAACAGTAACATTAGCAACATTTTACCCAACGTATAAACCCGTTTTTTTTTTTTCTCAACTTACCAAAAGAGTTTATAAACATCCTTTTCTTTCAAAACCAAAACCCATTATCTCAAATCTATAACATCCATAACCCTTTTCAAAATGCCCCTTTTAACTTATAAAAATCGCAACTTTATTGATCTACACTCATAACACGACACAAATTAAATGCCACAACCCAAAACAAATAACAAAATCTAGGGCTTTCAAGAAAATGTTCAATCACAAGATTATCTAACCCAGTATTTCCCAAAACAACGAAAACATGAGATTCAACTCCAAGACTAAAAAACCCGAACTCTCAAAACCATGCTTTAGAAAATCTCAAGACATATCATGGGTTTTAATGCAACAAAAGCTACCACTTATTTATCTTGTGAAAATGCAAATAAATCCACACCTCTTGATGTGAAGAGGAGAAGGAAAGAAGAAACCCAAAAAACTCAACTGCGACAAAAACACGATCCACTTAGATAAATACGAAGACCTCGATACTGTAGCTCGACTTTTCGTGGTCCTTTCGGAAAATGAATAAGCTCTATAGTGTCAGACTCCCGTGGTTCTGAATCTGATATCACAAGTGCAATGTGAAATAGATAAACACCAAAGAGTCGAAATTTGGCAAATCTTTTAGAAAATCGATTTTAAATCAAATTGCCAAAAATGGACTACTTTGCCATATACAAAGTCGCCCTGATTTCCACCCGAAAAGGCCATTGTTTTGCTGCCAGGAAGCCTCTATTGCGTAGTTGGAACACTTGCACTAATTTTCAACTTAAAACCAACCATGTTCTGTTCCAAAAGGGCACTGCTCAATTTGACAAAAGTGGGCAGCCGGCCAGAAGTGGTGGCCTGTCGGCCACAAATGATAGCCTGTCGTCCAAAAATGGTGGCCTACCAGCCACAAAATCTTGGTTCCTCCTACTGCAACAGAGAGCAAACAGAGCACAACCAAGGTATTCTCAAGCGTTGTTTGTACACCTTACTCTTCCTTATCATCAAACAGCTCAAAGGAGTGGCAAGTTTGATTCACAAACCATCAATCGATGCAATTTTATTGCATGATGGCCTATGAAACAAGGGTACAGTTTCAATAAATGCACAAATAAAGACTCTCAAACCTCCTCTCTATCATAAATTGATTAAGGGAAGTGGTTGACATTGACTCTTGAACCGTTTACGTCACTAACAAGTATGAAATGATCCAAGACTCAAGGGTTCAATTAACGTCTAATTGAACCCTAACCAAGTTATTATCTTGCATCATTTTTAGTCCTCATTTTATTACTCCATTTTAATTACCAACCATTCTTTAGTAAATTAAGTCCAAAGGTGAACTTTAAGTCCTCTAATGGAAAGAAGCATCAAACCAAGAGTTGTTTTAGGCATAAGAGAAGTGTCATGCCGTTGGTAATAAACCCCAAAGGGATTAAAGCATTAAGCAGAAGACCTCAATTTCATGCTTTAAACAAGGAACCAGTTTGAACCAACTTTCAAAACAAAGCAAAAGCCAAGAAATGAGGGAGGTTGCAGAAGTGATTAGGGGTGAAATAAACACTATCAACTCAAATAGGTTGGTGGCTAAGGCCTAAACCACCAAGGCTATGAGGATAATTACACTACAAGCATGCAATACAAAGCTCAAATGTAATGAACCGCTAAAAATAGTTCTGAAACAGTGCTAAGTCAGTCTTAAAACATGCAGGAATTAAGACAAAAATAGCTAGAACAATATGCTAAAACATGGAGCTATGTGAGCTAGTAAACAAACCATAAGGAGGGGGTTGCCTCCCCCTCCATTTTTGGACTTCAAAACAACATTTTAGCCACTGAAAAAATCTCTAAAATTCAGTATTTAAAAGCTCAAGAAAACATGACAACAAAGTAAGAAACACAAGGGTAAAGGCCTTGGAAGCTAGGTGAAAGGAATGGTGAGCCAACCCGGCACCTTTATTGTCCTTAAACTACAAGTTTCAACCAAAATTTTAGGGTTTAAACAGTCCAAAAATAGCCCAAAAAACAGTAGGCAAAATAGCAATTAAAGAAAAATAATAAACCAATACTTATACGTTTTGAAGAGAAGAACACTTTCCAAGTGTTAAACCAACACTTACACACCCTCAAGAGCTCAAAGTAGGCTCAAAAGTATCTCAGCACAAATACCACAAAGTTTGGTTTCGAGTGTATAGGAAAAAGCTTGCAAAAGCTTAGGAATTTGAAAGAGAGAGAGGGAGAGAGAGAGAGAGAGAGAGAGAGAGAGAATTTTGCTCCAAATTTTCCAACCTTCAAAAATGGAAGGGAAGGTCTCATATATATAGAAAAACATCAAGCTCCTCAGAAATATCAATACATACACGTGTTGGCAGGTTTATGCATCCGTGAAAACAGCTGGCACAGCTCGCCACAATATCTACAAAAGCACACTTGTGGCCAGCAGGCCACTAATTTTGGCCGGTAAGCCACACAAGTGGCCGGAAGCCAAGAAAAGTGGCCGTTAGCCCACAAAAGGGGGCCAGTAGTGTCATGACCCGAACCGGCCCCTATGGGTTAAGGACATAACCGGCCAGTAATCCTGAGATTACTTACGGCCTCAGACCAAAACAGACATAACTCGTCAGAGTAAAGGGGCCAAACGGAAGCAATAATTAAAAACTTTGTCCATAGAGTCGTGCTTATATGCACATCAAACAAACCATACACGTATAGGTTAATAACCCACAACAAAATACAGTACCATAAAATCCTTTACAGACAGGATCATCCAAACTGAGTAAACCCATATCAAAACTATATACAGGTATACATAAAGTCCTTGCCAACAAGACAAACTATGAGTGCATAACAAAATGGCAAGGATGGGCCTCGTGCGTGAGACACAAGGCTAACTCTCCAAAACTGATGTGGTTCCTGGCAGACTTCACTGGGGCTAGGTTTGGACTTCTCTTGGCTCACCTACAAACACATGAATGAGCGTGAGCAATAGCCCAGTGAATAATATCAAACACAGAAATTACATAACAATGTAGAACAACATGTTCCAAACGGCCTTTGGCCCAATTCACATTTCTACTTAACATATAATTACTTATACAAAATTTAGATCAAGTGACTGTAGTTCTAACATACTGGCCTTTGGCCCATTCAGGTTTCCATTGCTGTCAAAACGGCCTTCGGCCCATTCATTTATGTCAAAACGGCCTTTGGCCCATCCATTTATGTCAAAACGGACTTCGGCCCATCCATTTATGTCAAAATGGCCTTCGGCCCATTCATTTCTGTCAAAATGGCCTTTAGCCCATTCATTTACGTCAAAACGGCCTTCGGCCCACTCATTCATGTCAGAACGACCTTCGGTCCATTCATATGGGTCAAAACGACCTTCGGTCCGTTCATTTATATCAAAATGACTTTTGGTCCATTCATTTACATCAAAACGACCTTCGATCCATTCATTCCCATCAAAACGACCTTCGGTCCATTCATTTTTATCAAAACGACCTTTGGTCCATTGATCCGACACAATGGATACCGGAACTCCGTGTAAACGGACAATTTCATCAACATAAATAGTAGCCAACTTGTAAGCAGTAAATGTAGTTTTGACAGGCAGAAAATGTGCAAATTTAGTCAGTCTATCAACTACAACCCAAACAGAATCCATACCTCGGGAAGTCCGAGGTAGGCCAACAACGAAATCCATGGTCACATGTTCCCACTTCCATTCAGGAATAGGGAGAGGTTGAAGTAGATCGCCTGGTTTCTGATGTTCAGCCTTAACTTGCTGACACTGAAGGCACTTGGACACATATTCTGCGATCTCTTTCTTCATTTTAGGCCACCAATAGGTTTGTTTCAAATCCCGATACATTTTATTGTTACCCGGATGCATAGCAAATACGGATCTGTGGGCTTCATCCAAAACCCTCTTCTTTAGTTTCGGGATATCAGGGACACATATTCTGTTCCGGAATTTCAACACTTCCTTCTCAATACTAAATTCTGCTTTTGGACTTGTCTGAAATTCATCCATTACCTTTCTGAGGAACTCATCCTCTTTCTGTTTCTGCTTGATTTCATCAACAATTGCCGGCTCGGCTGTAATAGCGGCTATCAATCCGCGTTGTTCACATACTACCACTTCAATTTCATACTTTTCAAAGTCTTGCAAAATCTCCCTTTGTTCAGTAAGCAAACAAGCCATACTCCCTGTTGATTTTCTACTCAAGGCATCCGCCACTGTATTAGCTTTCCCGGGATGATACTGAATCTCTAGATCATAGTCTTTTATCTGTTCTAGCCATCTTCTCTGACTCATATTCAACTCTTTCTGTGTGAAGAAGTATTTCAGGCTCTTATGATCCGTGTAGACTTCACATTTTGCTCCATACAGATAATGCCGCCAAATTTTCAAGGCAAAAACAACTGCGGCCAATTCTAAGTCATGTGTTGGATAGTTCTTCTCGTGTGGCCTTAACTGCCTGCAGGCGTAAGCAATAACTTTTCCGTTTTGCATTAACACACAACCCAAACCTTTATAAGATGCATCACTGAAAATCACAAAATTTTCCGTACCTGAAGGTAGTGTCAAAATTGGTGCCGTGGTCAATCTTGTTTTCAATTCATGAAAGGCTGATTCTCTTTCACTATTCCACTCAAATAGTTGTCCTCTACGTGTCAATTGGTTAAGAGGCACAGCTAATTTCGAAAAGTCCTTCACAAACCTCCTGTAGTACCTAGCCAAACCCATAAAACTACGAACTTTTGTCACATTAGTCGGTGTAGGCCAATTCACAATCGCCTCTATTTTCTGCGGGTCCACTGAAATTCCTTCCTTGTTAATCACATGTCCTAAGAAAACAACCTCATCCAACCAAAACTCACATTTCTTTAATTTAGCAAATAGTTTTCTTTCCTGAAGTATTTGTAAAACAGTCCTCAAATGATGTTCATGTTCAAGTCTATCTTTAGAGTATATCAAAATGTCATCGATGAAGACAACAACAAACTCATCAAGGTAGGTTTTAAAAATTCTATTCATTAAGTCCATAAATGCTGCTGGAGCATTAGTCACTCCAAATGGCATAACAAGAAACTCAAAATGACCATACCTCGTTCTGAATGTGGTTTTCTCAACGTCCTCTGCTTTAACCTTCAGCTGATGATACCCGGATCTCAAATCAATCTTAGAAAACACCTGTGATCCCTGCAACTGGTCAAATAAGCCATCAATACGGGGTAAGGGATATTTGTTCTTTATCGTTACCTTGTTCAATTCCCTGTAATCAATACACAGGCGCAAAGTCCCATCCTTCTTCTTTACAAATAACACTGGTGCACCCCAAGGCGAAGTGCTAGGCCAGATAAACCCTTTATCAAGAAGGTCTTGCAACTGATCCTTTAATTCTTTCATTTCGGCAGTAGCCATTCTGTAGGGAGTTTTAGAAATAGGCTGGGTGCCTGGCACAGTCTCAATAGTAAACTCTATCTCCCTGTCTACCAATTCCCCTGGTAATTCATTCGGAAACACATCCGGAAATTCTCTAACGATAGGAATATTATTCAATTCAACACTCTCAGATTGTTCAGACAACACATAGCACAAATAACCCTGGCACCCTTTCCTGATCAGCTTACATGCTTTCATTGCAAATATCAAATAAGGTCGAGGCACTACCCCATTACCCACAAACACAATCTCTTTTTGTTCTGGTGGTTTAAATACAACCATTTTTGCCACACAATCTATGGTGGCACAATACTTGGTCAACCAATCCATGCCCAAAATTACATCGAAATGTCTAAAGTTCAAGGGCAACAAATCTACATATAGGGTAGTATCCTCAATATGCATGTCACAAAACCGATATATATATTCACATAACACAGATTCCCCCGATAGAGCAGACACACATAACAAATACGGCAATAACTAGGGGTCTATTCAGTCTAGATGCTAATGTACATGTCACAAATGAGTGTGTTGATCCAGAATCAATTAATACAAAGGCATCCTGGTTACATATTGAAATAGTACCTGAGACAACGGCATTGGCATTCGGTGTATCGCCTGGAACGAGTGCAAAAACTCTCCCCTGTCTCACTGTATCCCCAGTAGTAGCAGATCTCAAAGTGTCTCCCGGCTTTGGGATCGATGCAGTGGAGCTAGCAGCTATCTTTCCACTATTCTGATTACAATCTCGGGCTATATGCCCTTGTTTCCCACACTTAAAACAGGCTCCCGATGCACGGTAACAGACTCCATGCTGCCTTTTGCTACAAATGTTGCACATGGGAGCTGTGTCTCGGGAAGAACTCGAAGTATTTGAGGAGCCCATGTTTTGCTTTTTCAGAAATTTCTTCTTCGAAAAGAAGCCTTGTCTTTTGTTGCCTTTCCATTCTGTTGTTGGCTTAGCTTGTCTAGCTATGTTAGCCTCTGATACGATGGCCCGATCAAGCACCCCGATGTAGGTCTCCAACTTCAGGACATTCACTCTCTCTAGGATGTCACTTCGGAGCCCACCTTCAAAATGCCTTGCCTTCTTATAATCAGTGTCAATTACGTGCAGTGCAAACCTGGCCAACTCAGTGAATTTGGCCTCATACTCGGCTACAGTCATGTTGTCTTGCTTGAGTTCCATGAACTCTGCCACTTTCCTATCCCGGACACACTGCCGAAAGTACTTGTCATAGAATATTTCTAGGAACTTGACCCAGTCAACATCCTTATGATTCTCTCGCATCAACATCCACCATCTTCTCACTTCATCTTCTAGCATAAAAGTGGCTACAAGCACTTTCTGAGTCTCTGAACAGGGGAACACTTCAAATAATTTCTCAATGCCGAGGACCCATGCTTCGGCTTTCAACGGATCTAATCCCCCGTGGAACTATGGTGGTTTCATTTTCTTGAATTCCTTGGTGAGAGCTATAATCCGGTCATCATTTTGATTATCTGGCACGGGTGGTGCCGGAGGTGGAGGTGGCGGATGTGGTTGCTGCCACTGTTGTTGCCACTCCTATTGCTGTCTCAAAGCTTCTGCCATTTCCTGTATCAGTCTTTCCATTCTGTCCAGTCTGGCAGTAGAAGATTCCTCCATCTCATCACCTCTGGTTCTCAACATCTGATTAAACTTGCATTATATTTCATACAAAAGGTACACAAGTATGCATACACAAAGAAGCACATATTTCCAGATAATTCGCAATACAAGTAGTTCACAACTTACACATATAATTATTCATAACAAAACATTTAAGCATATAATCAATGCTTCCAAACTCGTATTTATCACATGAATGCATCCTAGATCTTATCTAGACGCTTATTGCTCTTTTTGGACAAGTGTGTGAGTTATTAATTCGTGCTCTGATACCACTCTGTCATGACCCGAACCCACCCCTATAGGTTAAGGACATAACCGGCCAGTAATC
Source organism: Camellia sinensis (assembly GCF_004153795.1). Taxonomy (NCBI): domain Eukaryota; kingdom Viridiplantae; phylum Streptophyta; class Magnoliopsida; order Ericales; family Theaceae; genus Camellia; species Camellia sinensis. Next base: position 329,026 of record NW_021027726.1, read on the forward strand.
CCGAGATTACTTACAGCCTCAGACCAAAACAGACATAACTCGTTAGAGTAAAGGCGTCAAACGGAAGCAATAATTAAAAACTTTGTCCATAGAGCCGTGCTTATATGCACATCAAACAAACCATACACGTATATGTTAATAACCCACAACAAAATAGAGTACCATAAAATCCTTTATAGACAGGATCATCCAAACTGAGTAAACCCATATCAAAACTATATACAGATATACATAAAGTCCTTGCCAACAGGACAAACTATGAATGCATAACAAAATGGCATGGATGGGCCTCGTGCGTGAGACACAAGGCTGACTCTCCAAAACTCATGTCGTTCCAGGCAGACTTCACTGGGGCTGGGTTTGGACTTCTCTTGGCTCACCTACAAACACATGAATGAGCGTGAGCAATAGCCCAGTGAATAATATCAAACACAGATATTACATAACAATGTAGAACAACATGTTCCAAACGGCCTTTGGCCCAATTCATATTTCTACTTAACATATATATACTTATACAAAATTTAGATCAAGTGACTGTAGTTCCAACATACTGGCCTTTGGCCCATTCAGGTTTTCATTCCTGTCAAAACGGCCTTTGGCCCATTCATTTATGTCAAAACGGCCTTCGGCCCATCCATTTATGTGAAAACGGCCTTCGGCCCATTCATTTCTGTCAAAATGGCGTTTAGCCCATTCATTTACGTCAAAACGGCCTTCGGCCCACTCATTCATATCAGAACGACCTTCGGTCCATTCATATGGGTCAAAACGACCTTCGGTCCGTTCATTTATATCAAAACGACCTTTGGTCCATTCATTTACATCAAAACGACCTTCGGTCCATTCATTCCCATCAAAACGACCTTCGGTCCATTCATTCCCATCAAAACGACCTTCGGTCCATTCATTCCTATCAAAACGACCTTTGGTCCATTCATTCCTGTCAGACTTTTGTCCACAATTCCAATTAACAACTCATAAAGTTTATAAGGGAATAAACAATTGGACATTGACAAGCTTTCAAATATTGATATTACTCATAGTGATCGGCTTGCGGATTTTCCCTGGAGCTTGACCCTACACATTGCATGAACACAAGAGGGTCACTAACAGTTCAATCCGTTCTTTAATTCACATATTCCTCTTTAGGCTTTATTCATATCTCATTAATTCATTTACGATGTTTAACACATGCCTAAGAGTGTTTACAAGTGAAAGAGAACGGAAAACAAAACACAGAACGCATGAACGAAATTTCAGAAAACAGGGTCCCCGCTCAAGCGTGGACTTCCCCTCTCAAGCGGACCCAAGAGGCCTGCAAAATTACTGGTAACCTCAAAATTACGCTCGAGCGCGGATGGGGAGCTCGAGCAGAAGGCTCGTCTACCAAAGCTCCCCGCTCGAGCGTGAAATATCCCGCTCGAGCGAACAGCCAACTCTGCAAAAAGTGCTGGGAGCACGAAATTTACGCTCGAGCGTAGTTTCTCCCGCTCGAGCGGGCCTCAAAATTCTGGAAAACCCAGAATGTGTTCTTGAGCTCAAATTCGGTTTCCAACCAACATATCTTGCATGCAATGACTCAAATCTCAAATATAATTATACTAACATGATGTAAACCCCAAATCACAATCCAATGGGGCTCAATTCACAAATAATTCACATGCATGTCCCAATCTCCCATCAAACTCATTCTAACATAACAAATTCATACATTCAAGTTCATATCTTCATAAATTGTACATGCATGTGATGAATTGCCACATTCTCAACTTAGACAACACAAATGGAGATCAAGACATGAGTTTCACCCAAAACTCTACATGAATCGTGTATTTTAAGCTTATAGATGCTATTTCAAAATGTTTCCTCACATGCACGCATATATCAATCTTAAATCCAACAAAACCAACCCAATTTCATTTCAATCTTACTTTTGATCACCCACTTAGCTTGAACACACAAAATTACAAACTATAATCCAAGAATTACTCACCTAGAAGCTTTGATTCACACAATCTATAACAATTCTTGGATTATCTTCAAGGTTCCCAAGCTTTAAGCTACAATTTGCACAATTCTCTCCTCTCTCCCTCTCTATAGCCGACTCTCCTTCTTTTCTCAAGGTTTGATCAGCCAAAATAAATACATAGGAGAGAATGGGAAGTGTAGTGACCTTACCCAACCATTCCCACTAACTCATAACAATAATAGTAAATAATTGGGCACCAATTCACCAATTTAATCAACTTAATCTGGTCCGAATCAATTTTTCAATTAAATTTCACCGTAGGCTCTAAAAATTATGGCAATCACAATGGCGTAATCAATTTTGGGCTCTGTGGCCGATAAGGCCCTCAATTTAATTTCCAAAGCAGGTTATTCAAACAGACATTCCTACGATGAACAGATAAAACTTTAAAATCATATATATTCGCATAATGGCACATAAAATCATATCAAAACATATAATCACATTGGCATTTGGGACCAATTAGCATAGTACAGAACAGGGGTGTCACAAGTAGGTCCAAAGGTTGTCCAAAACAAGGCAACAAGAGGTGTATAGGGTTTTGAAGTCTCAAAGTTGTGGCATTTTGCTAAGGACTTCGAGCTTTTGACAAGAATATACAACTTCATCATCGGGTGCGCGAGCGGTGGTGCCCAAGTCGTAAGGGTAGTAAAAAACGAGGTGTCTACAGATGCGCTCAACAATCTATCCCAAAGGAGTAAGGTGAGGGGATTACTCGATATGAGTATATTTGAAGAAAATTAGTGCTTAAAGAGAGAGAAAATGGTGTTCACAGTAAAAGGGAGAGAGAGAGAGAGAGAAGAAGATGAAGAAGAAGAAGAAGAAGAAAAAGAAGAAGAAGAAAGAGTAAAAAAGAAAGGTGTTTTGAGGCCCTATTTATAGTACTTGGTTAAACAAAATATCTAACCTAAAGTCAAATAAGAGAATAACTCAAAAGATCCCCCAAAAGATGCCAAAATCGCAGCCTAAACAGATTTTAAAAACTGCCAGGTGTCGACACCTGCAATAGGTGGTGTTGGCACCACTAACCAGGGGTGAAATACACCTACTCAAAACTGAGCATGTAACAAGAAGAGTTGGTGTCAACCCCTGAAAGCAAAAACAAGAGAAAAAAGAAAAGAAAGGCAAGTGTCGAGCCCAAAAAGTAGAGGGTTGACACCCTGGGCAGAAAAAAAAAAAAAGGTTCCAAAGCACCATACAAACAAATCAAGTGTATAGAACAACCCAATCATGTTTTGACCAGATTTTAACAACCCAAACCTATGATACACCAATTCTAAACAAAGTTTAACTCATAATTCACTCAACCAACAACCAAATATGCCTCTCAAAGGGTCTACATAACAAGATCTAAAGAAATTAAATCTGTCACAATGACCAAAGAAGCACAACTGTTATAGTTTATGTCAACCAAGACTCAACATGGAGATTGGTGGCAAATTTACCTATAGAAAAAGATATTTTCATAATGAATCACATAATACTTGCAAGCAATGTTTCACCACAAGACAAATACCGTTGTGAGTGTGTGTAAAATTATTCTGTGAGTAATATGTGACCTATTGTGTGATTTATTTTTGTACATATATAGTCATTCAAGATTGATTTGACAATTGTTCTTTTAGTGGCTTCTTTACCTTTCTAGAAGAATGTTGTTGGTAAAAAAATTAAGGCATTTGAATTTGAGTTTTTTTATTTTTACGGTATATATTTTGTTAAGGGAGATGCTAGAGAGCTCTAAATCTAGAGCTCTAATTTGAGCTTTAGTGATGTGTCCAAGCAATAAAAAAAAAAAAAAACAAGGCAAGGCACAAACATCACATCAGAGTGGGTCCCACATTCCCATTAGAGCTATTAGAGCTCCTATATTAGAGCTCTAAAGCATTTTTGCTTAGAAAATTTCAGGGCGGGCCCTGATTATGCAGAGCACACTAGAGAAAAATCATGAGCACACATCACAAAAAAAAAAAAATATATAAAAAATAAAAAAATAAAAAATCAACATACTATACATAAACATAATATGAACTCCTTATTTATAAATAACCATTTAATACGAAACATATAAAATTTCACATGTTTTTATTAATATGACATCATTACCAGATCTACTGTTCAAGAAGTTTAAATTATTCTGTTTGGTTAATAGTTTTTGAAAATTATCATTGATAGAGTTGCCACTACATACACCACTATGTCATAATAATATCACAACCACTCTTTACTAATGTAATTAATATCATAAATAATCATAGAATCTTAACATTTTGGATTGTGATTCACCACAACAAATCATAACTTTTATCAGAATCATAATTATCCACGTTAAAATCATAACATTTTAAATTGTGGTAACAACTCATAAATTTTACCAATAAAAGTTAGAACAAATCATAACTTTTATCAGTATGAATTATGACTTTTCAATTTAAAATCATAACATTATAGATTGTATATGGTTCACGACAATGACTCATAACTTTTCACATTGAAATTATAACATTTTATATTGTTGTTACAAATCATAGCTTTTACCTTTAAGAATCTTAAAAAATCATAACTTTTATCGATATAAATCGTAATTCTCACATTGAAATCATAACATTTTGAATTGCGCTTCACCATAATAATTCATAACTTTTAGCAATAAATTATAGAGTTTTGTTTATTGGGCAATCAATTGGATGTCAACTTATAGTTCATTTTATTTAATCGATTACTCAATTGATATTTTTATGATAAAGATGCCCATGAACCCAACCAATCCATCAAATCTGACTGACCTGACCTAATCCATTCACTTTTAAGCAGTTTCAATAGCATGGGCAGATAGATACAAATGAAGATTTTTCAAATCCTCTTATATTCGGAAGGATGGTGGATGAGAAGTCACCCAATCCAACCCGATCTACCAACTCCCTTCAAAAAAATGATGTTATATTTTAATGTTTTGTGTTAAAAAAAATATTTTATTTAATAATAATATTAGCTACTTATGAAATATGAATGGTTGTCTTTTATTTTAATTATAAAAAATGAAGAATAAAAACTTTTGGACTCAAAAATACTCTGCAAAATAGTAAAAAGTTACTCTAAAATAGTTTTTCAAAAAATCGTATAAAACAAGTTCAAATCGCCAAATTGATCCACATCCATCATAACTTGCATGGCCACTAAATATGCAACCGCTAACTAAGCGGACGGATGCGGATTGATTTTTTTCAATCCGCCTAAGTTCAAACGGATGACGAAAGGAAGACCACTCAACTTAACTCGATCTGCGAGCACTCTTGATATTGTTAAATTGAGTGTATAATCAGTTGGCGTTAATAAGAGTAATGGATTGTGCATTCGATTTGTTAATAATTTTAATCTTTAATGTTAGTCAGTTAATAAGGAAGCAAGTAACTAGGGCCTTAGTCTTGATGATTTCGTAGCATCACTTAGTAGTATTAGGTTGTAGGTTCAATTTTGATGGAGATGAGTTTGATACTGTTAGGTTTTTATTCTTAGCAATCCCGTTTGACAAAACTCTTTTCAGTTGTATTTTCATTCGCTCTTTTATTTTAGTAAGGTTATGAGTACTTAGATGCAAATCCAACCCCAATTGTGCCTTGATGAGAAGTTTCAGAAGATAATTCTTTCATGTTTTCCACTTCAGAAGATAAAATGCATTCAAAGTTGCAGGTCCGCTCGAGCGGCGATTTGGGTGCTCGAACGGAGAATCCTTGGTTCTAGAAGTTTGATTGCTTGCAAAAATACTGGCAATTGCATTTTTCTGCCTGAGCAGAATTTCTTATGCTCGAGCGTCGGTCCGCGCGAGCGACCATTCTGGCACTCAAGTGAAGATCGCGGAACAGATTGCTATAAATATGTGTTTCAGTTAGATTTTAGGATAACACTTCCAGATCTTCTTCTTGGATATTAGGGTTTATATCTGGGCCTATTTTGCTAGTTTTCTTTGATGTTTTGATTGAGTATTAAACTCATGGCTTAAGAAGTATACATCAAAGGATTGTTTGTTTATTCTATACAAGAGAGAGAGAGTTGTTCTTCCATGGATTATGGAGAATTCGAGCCTGAAGCTTTGGTGGATTCTGGAGTGGCTCATTGTCATGATTCGACATTGACGTTGTGGATTCAACGTTGGGTAGGACAATTCTGAGGTGAAGACGGGGCTGGAAGAGGCACATGGGGGTTGGTTCAATTCGGGCATGGATTTGCTAGGTAATTGAGAGTATACTTGTGTAATTCCTTTATGTCTTTTTAGTGGATTGTTTTGTGGCTTTTGGCCGTGGTTTTTTTTTTTTATCACAATTGGAGGCGCTCCAATTGTGATTTTTTCATGTAAAATCGTTGTGTCGATTTGTCTTGATTGTTTGATTGGGATTGTTATTTACTGTTTAAAATTGATACATAATCACAAATCAACATTTAGGGGATTTCTAAATTTTTTAGGTACCCATATTTCTCGAATATTGTATTAAGTGATTGTTGGCCTTTGATGGTTTTTTCCAGTGATTGTTAGGTTAGGTTAGATGATTTCTTTGCGTTAAATGTTAGGCTGGTAGATATGTATCGTTGGACTACAATCGTCCAATTTGATGTAATTATTTCATATTTGTAACTAATATCTTATCTATTTGCAAAAAATAGAAAAACAAATAAAAAGTATTAGACAATTAAATAATTAAGGGTTTGAATTAAGTTTAGTGTTTGATAAAGTTGAAAATTGAAAACTAGAGACAGAAGATTAAGTACTGAAAACTGAATGCTGAATTTTTTAAACTGAAAAGTTGTTTGATAAAAATTTAAGTGTTGAACTAAAAATAAGTTCTTTGATATTGTTAGCAAAAATTCGGTTTAGGCCCAATCGATAGTGATTGACCGACAGACTTAAACATATTTTAAATAAACACAGAAAGATCAGACTTTGTGGTTGAGTCCTGTGCCTTAAATAGATTGAGGACTTTCTTAGAGGTAATTAAGTAAACAAGAAATGGAACATAACATAATATGTATTAATTCAAATAAATTGCCACTTGTCACTAGTTATAAGAACTTAAACAAGAACAAAAAATTGAATAAATACAACAATCGACAGAAAGAAGAGAAATGGGGGGTTGGAAAAGCTACTAGTTTAATCTACTCCTGAAATGGCTAATCTAGAACTACTCCTAAATAGCTCTTCATGAGTGTGGTTGACGGTTGATGATTCCTTGATCCTCATTCTAGCTTCCTTTTATAGTTGACTCCTGGCTTGGCTCTTAATTTTGATCTTCCAAGATTTTTTGCCTCTTTATGTTTATCCCCCTATTTTAGGAATTGTTTTTTGATTTCTTTCTAGATTCTCCGATACCATCTTTCGTAGCCTTCTCTTTTCAGTCCCACTTTATGTTGCGTCAGCAATTTTAGCCATCCTTGCTACGTCATCCTTGCCACATCATCGCTATGACCCATTGATGGAAGATTTCTAAATTTTAGTGCCAACAATGCCCTCCTTCATTCAAGGTAAAAAGAAAATCTTTTGCCTTGAATGATATTGGTTTGGAATTATGTTTGCTTGTAGGCCTAGTTTTTTTTTTTTTAAACTTCTTTGGGCCACATAGTAGTTCATAGGCCCATCAGGATTAGGCCTCCCTTCAGTTTCCCTATTTGTATTTCTTTATTTTGGGCCCCACGCAAAGGTAAGTTTTTCAAATTCTTCCTCTTCATTCTTCCTTCTTGCAAACTTTTTCTCTTCCTCAAAAACCAAGAAACCCTAACTTTCCCAGCGATGTTTTCTGACTCAGATTCCGACCTAGTTTGTCGATTCCCACAAAAGATCATTCAACTTATCGAGAGCAACAAGTTCGACTCCCAAATCATAGCCAGTCTTACTACTGGTGCCAAGGAACTTGGCCTGTGTTTTAAACACTTTTCCAGGTGGTCTAACTCCATACTACCCCATTGGTAATGGTGAGATCCTTCTCGTAGACCAGTCTTCCCTTTCATGGCTGAACTGGTCGACAAGCCCTAGATCATGGCCCAAACCCACTAATGCCTGGATAGCTTGGGTAAAGAGGATGACTGCTTTTGAGGGGCACATGTGGCATAATTTGGGTATTTACCACATCATTCAATTGTCTACCATCTCCTTTGAAGTAGACCCCTGGCTGATTAGTTCAGCCATATGTTTTTGGTCCACATCTTGTAATTTTCTGATGCTTAAATCTGGTATGGCCTCTCCCACCATCCTTAATATTATACACCTCACTGCCTACTTATGGCTAGGACATCCATGCCATTTTGCTAACCCCTGAGGTTAAGCATGATGTCAAAGTAGGCAATTGTGCCAAATTCATTTCAGATCACTCAAAGAAAACTGCCATTCCTTCAGTTACTGAGAAAACTGCTTTTTAATTGTGTTTTGTGCCAATTTCTTTTTTGTGTAGGTGGCCTTAGAATTACTAAGGAATACCTCACTCTTGCCCTCCTAATCTAAGAGGGAAGATAACTGGCTTTTACTCCTTTTCTCTTGGCCACCATGTACAGAGGCCCTTTTCCACTCCATGACAAAAGAATAAGTGATAGTGTAGAGGGCCCTTTTTGGCTTTTCCAAGCCTGACTTCTTGTTTATTTTCCAGAGATAAGATCATATAGGAGAACATATTATACACCCAAGTGTGAAACCTATGCTGAGTTCTTTCTTTCCATCGTCCTTCTCCTACTATTGTTTTTTTCCAGTATTTCTCTATTTTTTTGAACCTTTCCATCGACAGGATTTCTTCCCTTCCTTTTCAATCCTTCCTCTTTTCTTCTGCCTCTTCATCTTACATGTATGTTGATCCTACCACTTTGAATGATGACCTTAGGCAAGCTCAAAAGATAGTCTGGAGCATTTGCCTTACCCCTAGGTACATTTTGGTTAGAGGCTCCTTTTCCAGCAATAGGCACTCTACTTGTGGTTTTGAGAGTTACAGCCCTAGTCAATGGGCCAGACAATTTGGCCTTATTTAAAGCATTCCTCTCCCTTATGTCAATCCTACTATTCATGAGCATCTGAATGCTAGGGTCCAAATCACTTAATAGCCTTCTGCTTATGTGTAGACACCCCATTTTTGACCGTCCTCAAGACTTGGACGTCATTGTTTGAGCACTTGATGATCGCGCATGTTTGTGCTCATTTGGAGTCCCTAGGGTTTTCGGTTGCACGCCTTACCTCTGAGCTTCTAAACTCTCTTGGTTTTATGCTTGTTTTAAGCCAAACCTTGGTGACCCTTGCCTGGAGGGAGAAAAAGGGCTTTCAACCTCTTTTGGCTTTTGTCTGCCACTTTTTTCCCTTGCCAAACACTTGTAGTGGTTGGTCGGCTAGGGTCGGTGGTCGACGGCCTGTCAGCCCCTTTTTCTCCCTTGTCAACCCCCTTTTCTCGCCTGTTGACCACTTTTCTTCCTTCTCAGCCACTTGGTGTGACCAGTCGACTAGTGGGGGTGGTCGGTCGACCACTTTAAGTGGTTGACAGCCATTTTTCAGTTTTTATAGATATTTTGTGTGCCAGTTGTTGGGCACAGAATGCGTCCTCCATACGCGTGTATGGAGGGATTTAAGCAAGCCTTTGCTTGCATTTTATATATAAGGGGAGGTGCCTCCCTCTTCTTGAGGGTTCAGAAAATTCAGAGCTAAAATTTCTCTCTCTCTAGAATTCTCTCTCTATATATATATTGTGCTTGAATGTGCTTTTTCTTCACATATTTGCATACAACTCCTTACCCAAATACCCCTGTCTTGGAGCTGAGGTTTCTCAAGGTTTGTTTGAAGCTCCTAAAGCTGGTTTTGGCTTAGAAAAGCTACAGTTTGTTGTTGTGCTTCTAGGGTAAGGCTTTATCTCCTTTAGAGCTTTATTTACTTGCTTGTTTGGCCAACTTTGCATGTTGTTTTAGGCCTTCTTTTGAACTTCAAAAACCTCTATTTTTAAGAGTTAAAAATGTTGGTTTAGGCCTTTTTTGGAGTTAGGGGTGGTCCACCCTCTTTTGTTGCGTATTTGCTAAGGTTTATGCCATCTTTTAAAGCTTTTAAAACCATCTCTTTTGGGCCCTTTAAACACTGAATTCCAGAGAATTTCAGTGATAGAAAGCTTGTTTTAAGGTCCAAATTAGGAGGGGGTGATCCCCCCTTCTCTTGTCTTGATCGCATGTGTAGTTGGCCTACCAAAGTTGCATGTTTTTGTGCCTTTTTGAAGCTTTGTTCGAGCATGTTTTAGGCTTTAGTTTGACCTATTATAACTTTGTTTTTGGGTGTTTGGGTCATTTGTTGCTTGATTCTTGAACTTATAGTGCAACCATGCTTACTAACCTAGTGTACTTGGTGATTTAGCCTATTGTTCTAGCATGTGTTGGCTCCACTCCAGCATGTTTTTGGCCTTTGTTTAACACATTAAACTCTGTTTGAAGTGGTCTTGGTCATCTATGCATTGCCTTGTATGGCTATAGTGTAGTTAGCTTCACTAACTTTGTGTTTTGAGGCCCTTAGCATGCTTTGCTTGGGCTGTTTGTATAATATGGCATCATTTAACATGTAATTTCAGAACTTATTCCTTTGTCACACTCTCACATATTCCACTCTTTCATTGTGTTTGAGAGTTGTGTCTTATGCCTTGTTTATGAGCCAATACAAGAGCATGTTTTCTTGCTTTTCATACTACCATCTCAACTCATTTTAGCCACTGTTTTGGCATGATATAGCTCTGTCTAGGGCTGGTTTGGCTGTTTTTGCATTGTATTGCAAGCCTCTAGTGTTCTGTCCTTCACTAGCCTTGGTGTTCTTGGCTTTTAACATGTTATGCATGAGTTGTTTGCATGTTAGAGTCTTGTTTTTCATGCCACTTTAGCACTGAAATATCTACCATCTCCCTTGTTTCTTCACTTTTGATTTACTTTGAGGGTTTGTTAGCCTTGAGTTTGTGTTTAAGCTTGTGATCGAGGCTTGTGCTTAAATGGCTTTAACCCTCTCTTGAGGGTTCCTCCTAGTCAAAGGCATGGTCTCTCCTATGCCTTAAACCATTCTTTTGGTTGGCCTCCTCTTCTTAGAGGACTTGCATATTGGACTTAACCAATTAAGGAATGGCTTGGTAATGTAAAATGTGTAAACAAGAATTGAGCCAAGTATAACATGCCAAGATAACATGTGTATTGCATTGCATGTGCTTGGATCGGACGTTAATCCAAACACAAGAAATAAGGGACGTTTCATACTCAAAGTGACGAAACGTGTCACATTTCTTGGTCACCAACACCCTGGATCATGCATGATGGGGTGGAGTCTCTTTGTGTATTGTTTGTGCATTCATCAACATAGTACAAGCCTAGTCCTTGGCCACCATGCATTTAAAATGCTTGATTGGTGACTTGAGAGCTGAGCGCTGCACTCCTTTGAGCCTGAGAAATGATAAGGAGAGTGGTTGTACACATATATCTTGCAAAATACCTTGCCTTGCCTCTGTTGTTCTCTGTTGCAACAAAACCTGGAGTCTAGAAAATCAACTGGTCGGCCAACCAGCAGAAGTAGCAGATTGACCAGTATGGTTGGTCGACTGACTAGTTATGGTGGTCGACAGCCATCTGTTGCTGGTCGACAGTCCACCAGAGGGTCCCTGTGTTGGAGAAGAAGCAATCTAGAAGTTTGTGCAATTTTCAGAGGTCAAATGAGTGCAAATAGAGACAACCGATAGCAAGGCAATGGATTTTCGGGAGGAAACCAATGAGCATGAATGTCTCCCTTGCCTCGTGGCCTTCTATTTTCCTTATTTAAGTCATTTAATTAGTTAGTGTAACTAGTTCTTCAAATTCGCTTTGTTGTGTAATATTTCAATTAGCTTAGCATAGCTAGTGATTCGATTGTGTTGTAAAACTTAATTAGCTATAATGGTTAATTAATTGGTCTATAATAATTATGCTAATTAGCGTAATTAGATTAGTTAGCATAATTAGCTTAGCTTAGGTAGGCCAGCTTACTTATTTGGACCCTCCCGCGAGAGGGCACATTGTTGTAATAAGTGTGCGTGTGTGTGTGAATATCTTCCAACCCCACGTCTTTCTCCCTTTTATTTAACCGCTTTCAATGGTTAGATTAAGGCATATTTTGATTAGCATACCTTATGCTTGCATGTTTGCATTCATTCATTTGTATTGCATGCACTGAGCTCGGCGCATCATTCAAACTGGATTGCCAATTTCAATACTTATTTGAATACGTGTTTGAAAAGCATGTTATCAAAGTGTTGCAAATATCATGATTAGATAGCCGAGCCTATTTAGTTGCATTATTGCATGTGTTGCATTAGTCATTTAACATAGTTAGGATCATGCATTTTTTTAACTTGGTTTTCTTTCTTAGCTTGAAGTACACTATAAGTGTTTATGCTTTAGCATATTGCATGAGTGTTGTCATGATAGCATGCTTGCCATGAGGCTATATGCTTAAATGATTAACTATTTGAATGCCTGTGGATGAAGGCTTTATTACTTGAATTGAAACAATTCATCAAATGTGAGTTTTCAGCCCACTTTGTTGTGGCAAATCATCATGTTTTAAGCCCACTTGAGGGTGGCAAATCCGCGCTTTAGCCTACCTGAGGGTAGCAACTTCAAACCATTTTCAAAAACAAACATGAGTTGTTTTGTTCCAATTCTTTCAATTTTGTCTATACTTGCTTGTGGTGCATCACATAGTAACCTAGATTAATAACCGGTTAAGAACACATGAGGTTTATAAAGCAACATATCATGATTAGTAGAGGCCGATCTTTTGATCGGACGAGCGGGGGTGGTCATTTCAGGACCTTCCCCTCTCGTACCCAAGTTCCCGAGCCGAGGCAACTTTGGTGATGACGGACACGTGGTCTTTGGCACGAGTTAGCGTTTCCTAAATTTCTCAAAAATAAAATATTTAGGTGGCGACTCTATAATCTGGTAAAGCAGTCCAATTTTTGCATTATTTGATTAAAAATCGATTTTCCAAAATGATTTGCCGGATTGGACTCTTTGGTGATTTATCTATCTTACATTGCACTCTGTGAGATTAGATTCAGAACCGTGATAGGAGTTCGAACTGTAAGGCCAATTCGACCCCTCTCCAAAAGAGAGGCGCGCAAAAAAGTCGAGCACATTATGCTAGTTTGGTAGAAAACCAAAAACTTTTGCATAAGCCTAGTTTCTTTGCTTTTGTGGTCAATGCGAGTATGAGCAACAGGTTTAAGGACTGGTGGACTATTCTTACTGCAGTCATATTCCACAAGTCACTGGAGGAGGTGTACCGCCCCGAAGAAATTAACATAAATAAACTCATCATATTCCACCAGTGATCTTGTTTCCAATTTAATAGCTTCCATTGCTTAAATGTATAAGGAATATATTTCCACATCATTAACATCATCATCAAATCTCTAACATTTGTATTCATTATACTCTAGAGATTTACAAAATTATTACTACATGCAATTATACGTTCAACATTCCTAGAATATGAATCTATAGCATGTGGCACAACAAGTCAAATACAATTCAATGCCCTTAAGGGCTACAAGTTCCAGGGCTTATGGCACAACAAGTCAAATACAATTCAATGCCCTCAAGGGCTACAAGTTCCAAGGCTTATGCCCGGTTACACAAAATGGTTGTCAAACCCATACATGTAAAGCTCTTGGCTTGTCAACAATAATTACAACAAAACTAAAGCGCCTTGTGTCCTCAAAATACATTTCACGCCTTTAACTCGGCGGGATCACCACATTTTTCTTGCACAAAATCCCATAGGGTGAGCACGAAGGCTAGTAGGAAGATCTTAACAAAGTATATACATTTTATACAATTTCCTGAGATGAATGCATATGCTATGTGATGCTCAAAAAACATATCTCTATCTTTTGAAATTCTTGTGCACAACACAATTTGAAAACACAACAATTCAATAACTTCAATGTAGTTCAAGGGGTGATAAATACGACTCAGGTAATCCCTAGGTTGGTATTTGCAAGCAGGCATATCAAGAATTACCAATCACCACTTTACGAGTTGCTAACTAGAAAGCACATAGTATCTCTTCCACGCATGCTTTCCTTCTTTCACCATGGGCACTCAGGCTAACTTAACCAATACCAACTACACCCCCTATCTAGACTTACCAACGTATTTATCCCAAAACAATTCAAAATGGTCTTGTTTCACAAAACAATTTCTTTTTCAAAGCAATAATTTTACAATGCAAGATTCAAAATTAATTGTAACAATGATTATTAGATTTGTAAGTCACTCATGTTTTCTCTTTTTTTTCTTTGTTTATTAGATTCTTTTTTCTTTCTTTCTTTTTATTTCTTAATCAGCTAATACTCCAGCAGAGCTTGGTGCTACTAATATCCCTTACCCACTGCCTCCTTTCCTGGCTCAGACCTCTGGTAAAGCCAAGGACAAGACTCTCAAGGTCTATGCCAAGAAGCCTAAAAGAATGAGGAATCCCTTGGATGACTCCTTCATGGCTTTCTCTTTCAAAGCTTGTGATGCTGACTCTAAGAGGAGGAAAACCAAGCAAAATCCTTCTCATTCTAAGGCACCAACTACCTCAAAAAAGGCTAGCAAAACTAGCCCAGGCACAGAGGCTGACCAACTACCTCAACCTTGAAGAACAAAGATTTGTTCTTAAAGACCTGTCCTTAGTGGAGCAAGTCTATAAGGCTGCTCCCTCCTTAACAGCTCATGAGGATACTTCCAAGAAAACCCCTTCTTCTGATGAGGACAATGTTCTCATCATTTTCCTTCTTGCAAAGTCTGCCACGAAGGCCAAAATTCCTTAGGTCCATTTTTTCTCATCCTTTCTCTATTTTTCCCTTTTTATTTAGTTCACCACTTGAATTCCTTCCTCTCTTTTCTTTTTAGTTGAAGAGGAGAAAGCTACTAGTGACTGAGGATACTAGTAGTCCCTCTAGGGACTCTGCTCCTCCATCCTCCAACCTGAACCCCCAACAAAGGGATGTATTCATCCCTTCTATAGCAAAGATAGTTGCCAAGCTGCCACATTATGCTGCAACTGCTGTGCTTGTTCCTCCTATGCAATTTGTTCCTCTTGGGGATGATGAGGTCAAAGCTTACCACTGCTCAAGCTCTGAATCTTCAAGTAGTGACAATGAAGCCTATAAACTTCATCGGCAGAGATTTTGTCAACAAGATGTTGCTTCCTCTTCAATGGCTGGTACTGGCTGAAGCTGAAATGTAGTGCCCAGAAGGGCAAACACCCATGGCTGACGAATCATCCTACCCATTCTGAAATGGGAGAAGGAGAAGAAATTTCCCAAATCATCCCTGAGACTGACAATCCTCCCTTTCAGGCTAGGCCTGAAGATCCCTATATTGATTCTCCAAGGCCAGCCTTTAATGTAACACCAGCCACTACTTCTGAGGAACTTATGCAGATTCTACTGTGCTAACCCCTGAGCCAGCTAAAGCTTCTCGGACACCTGTCATTGCATTTTCTTCAGAGCATATCTGGCCACACTCAGGTGTGATTCTTTATCATTTACTTGTCTCTTGCTTTTTCCCTTCATTTGTTTTCTTCCTTTCCCCTTTTATATTGGGAAGTGTATAACTGCTGGTATTAAGACCATTCTTGAGCCTGCTTCTGGGGCTCCTACTGAAACTTTTCCTTTCCAATCCATACTAGAACAACTCAATCATCCTAGTCCTAACCATCCTTCTGAAGGTATTTCCTACCTTATCTATATCCTTGATACCATATGTTTCCTTCCCCTTTTCCATCTACCACTCCTTACTCAATTTATTTTCTGGTCTTGTCCTTTCAGGACTTGCTATTGATGGCCATTCCTCTAGGGGTGGAGTAACCTCCATCTCCTCATCCTATCACCAGTACTTCTCCTACTAAAGTGAGGGTAGCTCTCACTCCTAAAGTGGTCGTTCATACTTCCCAGGCCACCCCCTTGCAAGCCTTATCTTCACCTCCTGTGGAGGTATCACTGTTCCTCTCTTTTTTCTGATTTTCCTTTCATGTTAAATGTCCTAACCCCTTGTTGTTTTATATGTATATATATATAGAGTCTGGAATTTCTCCTATGGCCTCAACTCCTGACCTGCTTTAGCAAGCCAGTGCCTTTCAGCTGTTAGTTGCCAGCACTACTTATGAGGAAAGATTTAGGCAACTCTCCTTTGACTAGCAGGAAGTTGACCAGTTCTTTTTGCTATTGAGCCTCCCTTTTGAGGATCTTGCCCTCGCCAGAGCTGAAGAACTTCTTTGTGAGTTTCAGATCTTTGTGCCATTTGCAAAAAGGCTCTTAGATCCTAATCAATTCTACATTTTTCAAGACTTCATGGGCCTGCTTCCTCAACACATTTCCTCCATGGCATAGTTTGAAGCTGAGACTGAGGCTGCTAATGCTAGGATGGCCTCTGTGACGCAAGTCTCTTATAGCCTGGGCAGTGCCTCTGCCAGAATCCAAACCATTTCTAGGGCCAGTGCCTTTATTGATGAGAGGAAGGCTGCTATTTTGGCTCAAATTCAACAGCTCCAGGAAGAACTGGCCGCAACTGAGGGTCAATAGGCTACTCTGATGGAAGAACAAAACCATATCAATCAACAAATGAACCAGCTCTTAGCCTAGGATGGCCCAGTTTCCCTCAAGGATGCTCAAGGGAACCTTTTCCAGGTTAAGGCAAAAACAAGAGCCATCTTGTCCTCTTGGGCTAGCTTTGTAACTGCCCTGCAGAGGGATTAAGACCCTTTCTATTTTTTCTTTTTTTTTTTCTTTTTTTAAGACTAGATGGTGATATGTACATGGACCCCACTTTAATATTATTAATGAAATCATTCTTTATTTTACCCACGCCTGATACTTTCCCATATGGCTGGATAATATTTCTTTATGTACTTTCTATTTATAATTCTTCTGTGTGCGACTTACTCTGTAGATGCTAGATGATAGGCTCCTCCCTTGAGGACCTTGTAAATCTTGAATGGCCTTTCCCAATTTGGAGATCACTTTCCAAAATTTGGATCTTTGCTTCCTAAGGGCAGTAGGGTTTTCCATACTAAATCTCCTTCTGAAAATACTTTCGTCTTCACTCTTTTATTATTAGTTCTTTTAACTTTTCTTTTTTGAGTCAAGAGATGGTTATAGGCCATAACTCTTCTTTCTTCTAGATCTTTTCACTACATCATCATGGCCTCAGCATACTCATCGACAGGGATGTCATAGTGCAAGGCCACACTACTGGACTGTTACTTCTAAGGGCAATACTGCATCATGGCCATACACTAATTCATAAGGGTAGTCCTAATACTATTTTTCTTGGAGTTGCTATAAGCCCATAATTCATTGGATAATAAATTATGCCAATCTCTAGGGTTCTCTTTAACCATCTTTTCCGATGTATTTTTTATTATTTTGTTGGTGGACTTAGTTGAGCATAACAAGGTGATGAATTGAGGAGTTGAATGCCATATTCTTTGGCAAACTCCTTGATTTCATCCCTATTAAACATGGTAATCCACTATAATCGATCGTGGTAACCCAAACCTATGTGTTATGTATTTTTTCACAAAATCAATCACATGGCTTTGGGTCACCATTCTTAGTAGCACTGCTTCTACCCACTTGGTGAAGTAATCCATAGCCACTAAGAAGTAAGAATGCTACTTCGAGGAAGGGGGGAACTTTTGCCCAATCAAGTTCATTGCCCATCCTTTGAAAGGCTAGGGTTTTACCACAAAATGTAACACAACTGCTGTCACCCTCTGCAAACTGTCATGTTTCTGGCATGCTTGACACCCCCTGGCATAAGCTATGCATTCTTTTCTCACTGTTGGCCAAAAATACCCATACCTACTGACCATCCACCTTATCTTCTCTCCAACTTGATGAGCATCACATATGCCCTCACGCACTTTGGCCATTGCCTTCATCCGCTCATCCTCGTAATGTCATGCCATCATGGCCCCTTCTAAACAAATCATTTCCCATGATGAGATAATTCAAGGCATGATACTTAACTTGTCTGCCAACATTTTCTCCAGGATTCCTTAAATATCTAATCAAAGGGTATCTCCAACCCCCCTCTGCCACTTCTAAGTGCATTATTGGCAAGAAATTTATTTGTCGATCCTGTAATTTGGAGAAACTTGTCCTCTAAATTCTTATTATTCTTTCTTGTCTTCCCTTTGGAATTCTCAATCTTGAAGCTACCTGGGCCATTTCGTTGGCCTGCCTATTTTCTATTCGAAACATATGCTGAAAACTAACATGGCTAAAACAACTTATCAGCCATCTGACCTCAGCCAGATATTCTTCTACGGCTTTGTTAGCACACCCATACTCCCCCTTAATTTGCTTAATGACCGGTTGTGAATCCCCAAATACTTGCATGCTAGTAATTCTGAGTTTTATGGCCAGTTCTAGATCTATGATCAAGGCTTCATATTCAACCTGATTATTAGATGTGATGAACTATTCATCTAATTGGTATGAAAACTGATGAACTTGGCCACTAGGTGCTACGAACACAACACCAGCTCCAACACATTCTTCTATTTTAGAGCTGTCAAACATTAGCCTCCAAGGGGTGTTTTCTGCATAGTTTACTTCAAACAAATCCTCATCAATGGAAGATCAAGGGTGCTCAGCTAAAAAATCAACCAAGGCTTGGCCTTTAACAGCCTTTTGGGGAACATATTTGAAGCAATATTCTATCAGATCCAGTAACTAGTTACCTTATCTCCCCTCATAATAGGCTTAGACAGCATGTACTTAATCACATCATTCTGGGCTACCACTCATACTTCTGAAGGTAACATGTAATGCCTTAACTTGATGGCAGCAAAATATAAAGCCAAACACAATTTTTCTACTAAACTGTATCTGGTTTCTATATCATTTAACCTTCTGCTAAGATAATAGATGGCATGCTCACGGCTATTCTCATTATCCCGAGCTAATTGGCACCCAATGGACCCTTCACATGCTGAAATATATAACTTTAGTGGCTTCCTTTGATGGGGGGCTTCAAGACTGGTGGATTCATTAAGTATTTCTTAATTAAATCAAAAGCCTCCTGCTGAGGCTTTCCCTAGGTAAAATCTATATCTACTTTGGCTTTTACCAAAAGTGAAAAAGGCGGGTTTTCCCAGCCAAGTTGGCTATGAAGCTCCTCAGGAAATTCACCTTCCCTAGAAAGCTCTGCATTTCTTTTTTGTTGGCTGCCGATGATGCTGTTAGTATAGCTTTGGCCTTATTTGTGTCCACCTCAATACCCTTTTGATAAATCAGGAAGCCTAAAAAATTTCCAACAAGCACCCAAATGCACACTTCAAAGGGTTCAATTTCAACTTATAAGAAATCATCCTTTGAAAAGTCTGTCGAAGGTGGTCTAAATGTTCATCAAAACTTTTTGAATTGATGGCCACATCATCTATATAGACTTTTAAAAAATTTCCAATTAAATCATGGAAGGTTAAATTCACGGCCCTCTAATAGGTAGCAACTACATTTTTTGGGCCAAATGGCATATCAACCCACTCAAATGTGCCCACAGCCCTAGGACACCTGAAAGCTGTTTTGTGGGTGTCTTCTGGGCTGACAAATATCTGATTATACCTAGCATGTCCATCCATGAAAGATAAGATTTTATGCTTGGCTGTTGAATTAACCAACAGATTAGCCACAGGCATTGGGTACTCATCTTTGGGAGTTGCAATATTCAAGTTCCTGAAGTCCATGCAGACTCTAAATTTGCCATTCCTTTTCATGTCAACAACCACATTTGACAGCCACTCAACATACCTGGTAGTCCTTATGAACCTTGCTTTAAGCAGCCTTTCAATTTCTTCTTTAACTAACAGCCCTACCTCATTAGTCATTGTTCTTGGAGGCTACTTATGGGGAATATGATTACTTCATGTTGGGAGCTTATACTCAACTAATGATCTGTCTAAACTAGGCATTTCATCTTAATTCCATGCAAAACAATCCATATAATCAGGAACAAAGCCAACTAGCTTTTCCTTGTATTTATTAGATAATTTTGCGTTGACAAAAATGGGCCTCTTATAAGCTTCATCCCCTAAGTTAAACTCCTCTAAGGGATCTTGTACATCAGCTCTATGATCATCTAACTTAGCAGGTGTTGCCTGCAAATGTTCCAACTAGACTTCTCTATAACTAAGAGGTCTTTTGTCAATCACACATTCAACCCATGAACATAAAGGTAAAATTCTAGGACTGGCCTTATTTGCAAAAAAGAAACAAAACAAACTAAAGAAAGTACACCTAACTGTACCAATGTCCTCATCATTGACCACTGTATTCATCATTCGACCATCTTGTTCAGCCACCAATTCAATGATTGGTTCATCCTGCCTCTTTTGCATCAGGCTGGGTTTGGCCAAGTCTTGGCCAGTCTATCGAAATCCCTCGTCTATGTAGGCTTGAAACTCTTCAGGAGTAATGCCCCTTCCTTGTGTCTTTAGCTCTTCAGAAACCACCTCCACAGGTCCCAGGCTTTCCTCATATAGTGTTGCCTCAATGTTATGAACATCTATTATGAAGGGATTAGTGTCAGCCCAGTAAACCTGCATGCCAGCATGTGGCTTGCTCCCTTCGTGGCGGGTTAGGAAGATGAGGGCTTGATGTAATGAGGATGGTACACACCCATTCAGATAGATCTAGTCTCTTCCCAGCAACAGATTATAGGTGGAATCGACCACGAAGAAAGTTATGCCCATGGCCCTTGCTCCAATTTGCAATTTCAAGACTATTACTCCTTTGGCCTCAGACGAGCCTCCTGCAAAGTTACTAATTGAGATGTTAGTAGGTATCAAATTATCCACTGTTTTTCCTAGCATCCTTAGAGTGTTAGAAGGAAGGATGTTAAAGATGGCCCTAGTATCGACCAAAACCCTATCGACAAGCACTCCATCCAGGTGTACTTGCACATATAGACATTTCAGATGCTTAATCAATTCCTCCATAGGCTTTTGCAGCACTACTTGGTCTCCATTGACAAACTTGACTACTTCGATTGACCTTGTTGTTTTGGCCTTCGTTTCTGTTATCTGAGCCACTACTTCTGTGAAGTCTTTCACATCATGTAACGCCCTGAAATAATTCAATATAAACTAGCCACATCAACTATCATTCACCACATAACGACAATAGAACATTCCCTCTTTACATGATTAATAAACAAATCAATACAAAAGTTCCACATGTGAATTATGCATTCATTGGTAAGCAGGACACATGAATCTATAGCATGCGAAACATATCATCTCAAACAATAAAATGCCCTTAAGGGTTTACATCTTCCAAGGCAATAGCCCAGTTATACAAAATGGTCTCTCGAACCCATACAAATTAACCCTTGGCTTTATAAAAATTTAACACAAATAAAAGAGCAATGTACTCTTCACCAAAACATATCCACTCCCTCAGTTTGGCGGGATTACCGCATCTTTACCTGCACCAAATCCCATAGAGGTGAGCATAAAGCCCAGTAGAGAATTCTTACAAAGTATATACAGTTATGCAAACTCTCAATAAAAATGTAAATGTCAATGCCATGCCATGCTATTTTAAAGAAATTTCATTTCATGCTCTTCTTAAAGATTACCATCTTTCAACAAAAATTTGCAATCTCAACACATTTCAAAACTTCAAATTTTTAATCAATAGGGGCGGTAAATACGACTCAGGTAATCCCTAGGTTGTTGTCTGCAAGTAGGCTCAACAAGCACTACCAATAACCCCACTTTACCGGTTGCTAACCGAAAGGGAAGTGGTACCTCCTCCGCACATGTTTTCAGTCTTTCACCCCAGACACTCAGGCCAACTTAATAATTCATCTACACCTCCTAACCGGACTTACCAACGTATTTACCCCTTATACATTTCCGTTGTTCTCATTACAATAAATATGTTCCCTTCTTGAAGCACATGTTTCCACTTTAAGCACAAAATGCATGGTTTAATGAGTTGGCAATGTAATGAATTTCCATGCCTCATAGTTTTTCCCCATTTCCAAATGTCTTAACAACAATGATAAAACAACTACATTTCTCAATTCCTAACTTCAACATTATTTTGCAAAATAACCATGTGCCTTCAACACACCATAACAATTTCTCATCATGCACAATTCTAATCAATTTAGTCTCTTCAAGGCCACATGTGATGTTTTCAAACATAAATCTCCAATGGTTATAATTTTCACAATCCATAGTGCACAACGATTTGTCATCTCTCAGCAATATATCATCATGTATTTGACAATAGTTTTTAAAACAAAGTCTCCATTTCAATATATCATAAGGTTGCCATTTTGCAAATCACATCATGATGCCTACTCTCATCCACTCTTTTAACACAAGAAAAGTAAGAACACTAGAAACACTTTTATATTTTCCAAAAATCCCCAAATTTCTAGGGTTTTTCCATCATAAAGAAAACATTTCCATTTTCTTGATAAAACCCCACCAAAATCATTTTTGTTGAGTTTAATAAAGGAATAAAATCCCTGGGATTAACAAAAGGGTTGAGATTTAAACCCACTCTTATACTCTCTACATTTTGATTCACAAAATTAGATTCAACACAATAACTTCATGAAAACCTTTAAATCATTCTCCTTATAGCAAAACTTGTATATATAACTCAAGAAATTCCCTACCTCAATGTTTGATGATGAAAGAAAGTGAAACCCTAGCTTTGATGGAAGATTCTTCAATTTCCCACAACACCAAGAGGAGCCCTAGCTTTGATCTTCAAGATTTGTGAGAGAGGATGACTCTAGGCTCAAGGATCACAAGAAATCAAAGTTTTTGGGTGCTAGATGGTTGTTTTTAAAGAGAAGGAAGAGTAATAATGTTTTTACAGAGAAGGAGATGTTGAAAACAATGAGATACATTCGGCCCTAAAAGATAAAAAATAAAAATAAAAAATAGAGTTTTCAGACTGGACTCGTCCCGCACGTGCAACATTCATCCCCACACGTGCGGCATTCATCCCCGCACGTGCGGCCTTCCTCGCATGCACCTAGCCCGCACCTGAATATTTTACGGTGTGCTGCCTCACACTTCCCCTGAAATCCACACGTGCAGCCCGTCTTCCGCACGTGCGGCCCAAGGTCCTGCACGCGTGGCCCTAGTTTCCTCAGCCCAGAATTTTCCCACCCTATTCTAGGCACTTCAGGCTTGACATCTCACCCTCCGGAACAAAATGAAATCCAACATCGGAACAAACAAGGACAGAAATTTGAGGTAAGGCTTGCGAACACTACAAGCCCAAGAGATTAACACAGCTTTAAACGGGACCCAACACACTAACGAGGTAAAACAAAGGCCAAACCAAAGAAGCAAGACAGGTAAAACACCGGGTCATCACACATCACCAAGTGTGTTGGTTGGTCTGGCATGAAAACTCTTAGGAATGGCCATCACCACATTACAATCCGTGAGGGGAAAACTACCAAACTGGATGGCCATTTTCTCTCCAAAAATCCTAGAACTCTCTGACTTAACCTCGTCTTTTTCCATGTCAACAGACCCTGTCATCTTGACCTTTGTGGCCACCTCTTGGCTAACCTTCATGGCCTCATCGTCAACTTGTAATTCCTTCTCTAATTCTCTAATTCTTTGTCTGAGCAAAGCCTCCTCTGTGATGGGTATGGGTTCCTCACATGCCATCAACGACTTGGGAAACTCCTTGATGCTGTTCCTTGGTGTTAATGCTACTGCATTTTTCGGTGCATAGGTTTCATTATCCCTCTTTTCTCTAGACCATGTTAGGTTTTGTGCCGTTGGTGGTTTCAAGCCCTGGTTCTCCAATCTAGACATCATTGCATGGAACTTCCTCTGCTCCCTTCTTTTTTGTGTTTTGGATTCAACCATAGGTCTCCAACCTCCCCTGGGAAACTTTGGATACACTACCCCCTGCGAACCAAAATGTGGTGGCACAGGGGCCTGATCATTCTCGGCTGCTCTAGCCTCAACTCCCTATTTTGCATGTGTTCTGCTAGTGTAATCACCCGACCCTCCTATGTTCTCTGTGTCTCTCACTTTATGGGAAATTATATGTTTATTATGCAATTTTATGGAAAGTTAAGCTTACATGTGGGAATTGTTGATTTATGGTTACCTATATGTTGCTTATTGAAATACATCTGTTAAAATCAAAACATTGACTTGGAAACCTAAAGCTATAGAGGCATAATAAACTGAAATTGAACAAGAGAACATGCTAGTAGGAATTTTTAGAGCAGCATGGGTAGCTTAATTGAAAATTTATTTTGTGCGATTCACTAAGGCTTGTTTGGCAAAGCTAAAAGCCAAGACCAATATATGGTATATAAGTCTACCTATGTTGAACTCAACTCTTCACATATGAGTAAGTGGAGAATATAGAGAAACTTGAAGAGAGAAAGAGATAAAGAGGAGGAAAGCAACAAAAGTTGGAGAATAAGGGATTTGCTAGAAGCAATTGAGGAATCCAATCTAAGATGAGTGTGGATGATTACTAAACCCTTAATTCCTTTTCAATTGGTTGAATTGGGCTTGAATTGATACATCCTCTATAAGAAAAGAGAGTTAGGGCTTGATTATGTGTGCTTGTCAGTGATGAACTTCATAAAGAAACATGCATCTCTTAGGTGTGTATGATGGAAACCTACCCTCCATGAACCACAATGTACAAGCATGAGAGCTATATATATATATATATATATGTAATTACATGGAGATAATGAAGAATTTATGGAGAATTGGAGGTGTAGAGGGTCCAATGAGCAAGTCTTGATCTTAAGTGGTTAAAATCACACGTTATGTGTTTATATGCTATGTTTTTAGTATGTTTTTACCATGAATTTGGTTGTGGGACAGTCCCTTGTGCCCTTGAAAATGTTGAGGTTTCGGACTGAAAACAAGGCTAATGATCGCACGTGCGGGGCCCTTGGCTGCATGTGCGGGAGGCACAGCCACATGTGCAGGGATCACAGTTGTACGTGCGGAAAACAAGGGAGAAAGCTGAATGCATTCTGCTAAAAAGGCATGTGCGGGCCGCACATACGGCGCACCTTCCTGCAGGTGCGGCGGGGACTTCCGCACGTGCGGCTTATATTGGAAAATTTTGGAACTTCCTTTCTCCCTTCTCGACCCTTTGCATATGCTGATATATCCATTTAATGTTCCAATAATGTATGTAAATACATGTAACGTAACAAAGCGAATAAACGAGAATTGACAGGAAACTTTGAGTAATGTTGTGCTTATGATTTATGTGCTATATGTAGGGCATTCGCAGGAGGGGACCATCATGCACCCATATCACAGTGAGTGATAGTAGTATAATATAATGTTTTGTTCACGCATTATGTTGTGTACATGCTATTTAAGATCCTATACACTCCTTATGTATTCAATTATGTGGAACATGTTGATATGTGGAACTTTAAGCATATGATGTATGGATCCAAGATCTCTATCTGTTGATATGATGGGCCCAAGGCCGTTTTACTATTATGATAGGCCTAAGGCCATTTTGTACTCTGTTGGGCCTGAGGTTGTTCTGTCTAATATGGGCCTGGGGCCGTTTGGTTTAATATGGGCCTGAGGCCGTTTTGCTTAATATGGGCCCGAGGCCGTTCAGAAATGAGAAATGGAATTGTAAATTATGAATTGTGATTATGCAAAGCCGGCTCATGCTTATACCCTCAATTTATTTATCCTGCTATCTTTCACTAAGCTATGCACACTCTACCTTTGTGAATGTTTTGTAGGTGATCAACTTACGGGTCAACCCTAGGTCAGCCCAGAAGTACGAAGCTGAACTCGTTTTGCTGAGTCGACTAAAATGGCTCTGGTTATGTCTTAGAAATCCCTATGATGGGATGTTTTGTTAAAAGTTTTGGGAACAACGAATATGTATATAAGCATTGTAGAAACTTAACTTTTGAATTAACCTTTATCTATGTATTGTAATGTGTAACACGAAATAGTGGTATGTACAAAGATGCATCATGATCCTGGTACTTAGACACAAGTCAATGAATGTTTGTTCTTTCATTGTATAGCTTTCGTATAGGCCCAATGATTAAGCAAGTTTTTAAATAGCCATGTTAAGGCCTCGGTGTAGGCCGGTCATGTCCAAACTTTTAGGGGCAAGTTCGGGGTGTGACAGTTGGTATCAGAGCACGAGTTGCTACCTCACGCATGAGTTCTTTGAGCTTTAGGGCGTCTAGTAAAGATTTAAGTGATTAACGTATGATATTTGATGCGTATGTATTGACAATGACCATGATCCATGTCTATGTGTGCATTTTATATGTATTATAATTAATTGCTATGTATATCATGGTGAGAACCAGAACAGATGATCCGGAAGACGCAACCACCACGTAGTTGGATAGAATGGAAAGGTTGATTATGGAAATGGTAGAGACTTTGAGACAACAACAACAACAACAACCATCACCACCCATACCTGTACCACCGCCAGGGATACAGGATCATCAAGCTGAGGACCGAACAATCACACTCACGAAGGAATTTAAAAAGATGAAGCCGCCATCATTCAAGGAAGGAATAGAACCAATGAAAGCTGAAGCGTGGGTGTTGGGGATAGAAAAGCTATTCAAAGTTTTTCCTTGTACCGAAGCCCAAAAAGTGCAACTTGCTGCCTTTACTCTTGAGGATGAAGCACAGAGGTGGTGGATGCTTACGAGAACTGTACACCAAGGATTAGCATGGGACAGATTTTTGGAGCTGTTTTATGACAAGTATTTTCCCCAAAGTATGTGAGATAAGAAGGTAACTGAATTTGAAACCTTGAGGCAGGGAAGCAAGACTGTTAAAAATATGAGGCTCAGTTTGCCGAATTGGCCCGTTTCGCACCACATATGGTGGATACAGATTACAAGAAGGAAAGAAAGTTTGAGGGAGGGTTACGGCCTTCTATTCTCGACCAAATTAATATGCTAAAACTACCCATATATGTTGATGTGTTGGGGAGGGCAGTGATTGCCGAAGGTAATGTTGTCGCTCAAAGTCGAGTCTCGGAATGGAGAGGGAAATGACAGAATACCCAAGCCTCTAAGGGTTCGGTGACACCGCCAAGTAAGAAATTGAATTCAAGGTCTTCTAGTGCATCTGCTTCTACCCTTGATTCTGCACCAACTTGTTCGGATTGTGGAAAAAGACACCGTGAAATTGTTATCGGATAACAGGGGCATGCTTCAAGTGTGACAAGACAGGTCATTTGGCCAGGGAATGTCCGCAAAGGAATCGACAGAATGGGAACAAAACCACCGCAAGCTCAGCTGGATCAACCCCTACCCCTACTACAAAGGCAACTACAAAACTCACCAGTACTAAGGATATTGTCGAACAAGTAAGGGTATTTGTGCTAGTTCTAGGTGACGTGCAAAATGCCGAGGCTATGGTATCAGGTACATTTTCTATTACTAATCATTCCGCACATGTGCTATTTGATTCGGGCTCTACTCATTCTTTTGTATCAAAAGCATTTGCTAGACATCGACATAGGCCAATGTAGACACCCCATTTTTGACCGTCCTCAAGACTTGGACGTCACCGTTTGAACACTTGGTGATCATCATTGTTTGTGTTCGTCATGAGTTCCCGGAGGCCTCGGCTACGCGCTTTGCCTCAGGATCTCTCGACTCGACTGTTTTGTGTTCGGTTTTGCACCAAACACTTGTGTTTTTGCTTTGGAGAGCAGGGAATGGCTTTTGAGCCATCCCCACACTCCACCGGCCATGGCTTGAGGCCACCGGCTGTGTTTTGTTTCTATCGGCTAAATGTGACGGCCAGCCGGCCAGTTTGACTGTTGGTCGGCCAAGTGTGATTTTCAACAGATATCTCTGCAGACAGCTGGCACAGCTGTCATTCTAGGCCATACCCCAGCCCATACCTGGACGTGGGTGTTCTGAGGAGCTGCAGATTGATATATATCTATATCAATCAAGCTCTCTCACATAGGAACAAGGGAGAGAAAAGGAAAAAAGGAGGAGAGAGGCAACTTAGACAACATTTTTTTTTTAGAGCTTGAGCTTTAGGGTTAGGGTTTACACATATCCTCTATCTCTATATCTCTCTCTCTTTCTCTTTCTCTCTCTCTCTTGTGTTTAGTGTGTGTTTTGGTCTCATTTTTGTGCACAAACACCCACCATCACCCCTTTTCTTAGTGGTTGAGGTACCAGAGGCCTTTCCTGGAAGCTTTTGGACTGGTTTGGAACCAAAAGAGCTGTTGGAAATATTGTTCGTGAAGAGGGTCTACAAGGGTAAGACTTTTGTCCCTTTTTACCTCATTTTTGCAAAGCTTTTTAGCCTATCTTGCGTCCATTTTTGAGCTTAGCATATAACATATAAAAGTCTTGTTTTTGTCTGCTCTAAATAGTTTGTTAAGGGTGTTTTAAGCTTTGGGGTTGTTTGACCCCTCTTAAGGCTTGTTTGGCCTTTGTTTTGTGCCATTTGGGTTGAGCTCCGGGACCATTGTGTTTGGGCCTCCTCACCACTGAAATCTTGAGGGATTTCAGAGGTGAGGATAGTGCCTTGAGGTCCTAAGAAGGAGAGAGGTGAGGATAGTGCCTTGAGGTCCTAGGAAGGAGAGGGCCACCCTCTCTCCTTATTGTTCTTGAAAAGGGCTATTTTTGCCTCTTCAGGGAGCATCTCGTTTAAGTGTGTGTTGACCATGCCTTAACTGATTTTTGTGCTTATTATGTCATAATATAGCTCTGTTTTCAGTTGGTTTTGGTACTTCATGCTTGCTTAGCATACATGCCTTGTAATGCCATGATTTGTCTCAATACATGCATAGTATTTAGACTACCATGCTCATGTGTTTTGGCTATGCTTTGTGAATCTTGCATGCATATTTTGATGTGCTAAGGGACTGTTTTAGGTCATTTAAGTCATTCATGTCTTGCTTTGTATAGCTACCATGCAATCCCTCTTGAATGCCTTAAGCTTTGGCCTCTCTAGCATGCCACCCTTGCTTTATTTCAGTGTTTTGGAATCACTTGGTATGTTATTTCAGACCTCATGATGTGCTTATATGCTAGCATTTTCCATCCCTTTCATGCTTTGAAGAGTTGATGGCTTATGCTCCATGTTTAGGCCCTTGTTGATGCATATTTGTGTGTGTGTTTTCATGCCTTTGTTGCATCATTTTAGCCACTATTTTAGGCTTGTTTAAATGCTGCCTAATTTAGTTTAAGTCCACCTCTTTGTATGTTGTTGCATGCTTAGCTTATGACATGTTGTTGCATGTTGAAATTGTGTTGCATTTGGCATGCATTCTCCTCCTTGTTTAGGTTGCTTAATGTACGGGGAGCAAATATTCCGGCAAGCCCGTACTCCTTTCTTCCGAGCTCCGTTTATATCCGATCACCTGCGAGCAAATAACAGTGAGCTGCCCGGCGGTGTGTGGTCGGAAAAACCATCCGACGAACAAGTTAGCACACACCTTAGGATAGAGAGAGAGAGAGAGAGGAGTGTTAGAGTGTAGGAATTCCTTACAGAATGTTCGTCCGTCAGCGTATGGGGAGCGCAGACATGCTTATATACCCTCTGCGCCCCATATCCACTCCCAGTCATCTCCTGACACGTGGCTCCGCTATCCCATCTGTCAGCATAAACCTTGCTGAACATCACCTAATCTCAACTGCCTGCCTTCTCAGCTGGAGCTCGGCAGCCAAGCTTCTCTATCCACAGCCGTACTGTGCTTCATACCCAAGCACTTCACGGGCTAAGCCCAAGGAGGACCGGGCTAGGCGGCATCTCGGGAAAGCCTAGCCGGGGGCACCTCCTGTAGTCGACCTTCCTGCCGATTAAATGATTACCTCGTCTGACCACGCCTTTCCGGGCGCCGGTCATTCAGCTTGACTGGCACCACCATCGCCTGATCAAGCAGCTCGGTCCAACCGAGCACTGCCTTCCCGAGCAGCTTCTTTACGGTCTGGGGCAGCACATACTTGGCCCAACTCCTGCCCGGCCCAACTACTGGCGGCCCATCTCCGGGCGGATCGCCGGTCATCTCGGCCCCATACACCATTAGGCTCTCAACTTGCTCGGCCGTTGCCTCGGTCCAATTCCAGATCATAAATCTCCCTCTCACTTAACATGCCATATGTTTTGCATGTTTGTGTGTTGGCATTGTGCCTTTTATGCTCATTTAACTTGCATGCTTGTTATATGCCTTGCATGCTTCCCATATGCTCATGTCGCATGCCTAGTTCACATGCCTAGGTTGCATTACATTACCATGCATGCCTCACCTCTTGATCAAGCCATGATAGAGGTTGAAGGCTCCCTTGTATGTTTACGTGCATTGCATTTCATTTGAAATCAAAGTGCATACTTGGTTTCTTGGGCCATCATGCATTGAAATGCACAATTGATGGTCCGAGAATCGAGAACCGTGTCCCTTTGAGTCATAAACATGATAGGGGATATGTTGGTGCATACATTTGCTTGAAATACATTACCATGCCATGTTTTACCCTCTGCTACTGTCAAACCAGATTCTGCAGGAAGCTTTGACCGGTCCGCCTCATAGAGTGCCGATCGACCATCAATGGATGGTTGATAGCTCAACCAGTGGCCGGTGATCATTCATCATGGCCGGTGACCAATTCCTTCAGCCGGTGGTGCTTCACAGCATCCAGAGAGCACACTCTGGGATTTTGGCAGTCTTCAGAGGAGTATAGCAGGGCAAAGCAGAGGCAACTTGTGCATGGCAGTGACTTCCGAGCGGAATCGAGCACGCATCGCATCTGACCCTCTTCCCGAGGCTGTTTATTGCTTAAATTAGATTAATTAATTAGGTGGTCTGTAATATTTAATTAGCTTGTTAGTTAATTAATTTGTATATTCTTTTGGTCCCTCCGAGCGAGGGCGAACTTGTAATAAGTGTGGGTGCGTGTGTGCATGTCTTCCAACCCCCCACTTCTTTCTCCCTTTTACTTACCTGCTTTTGATGGTTAGTACTAGGGCACGTTTAATTTAGCATACCTTATGCTATGCATGCGTGCATCATTCATCAGTATTGCATGCACCAGGCTCGGCGCATCATACTAACTGCATAAGTATTTCAAATCTAACTTGAATATATGCTACTTGTGCATTTTCACATATCATTTGTAGACTAGCCGAGCCTACTCTAGTGACATTCCGTATGCGTTGCATTAGGCATTTAAACCTAGACTTGGATCATGCATAATTACTAACATGTTCTTGTTTTGGCACGGAGTACTAGGTAAGCTTTTATGCTTTAGCATCTTGCATGAGTGTGAGTGTTTTCCATGACAGCATGCTTACCATGTGGCTAGATGCTTATGTGATATAAACTGCCTGAATGCCTGTGGGTGAAGGTTGGATTGTTTGAGTTGTAACAACTCGTTGAAATCCGTGCTTTAGCCTACTTGCGAGTAGCAAATTTCAAACTGTTTTTCAAACAAACGGATGTGCATTGCTTTGTTCCAATTTAGGGGATTCTGTCTATACTTGTTTGCTGTGCGCATAACATAGTAATTCTAGGCTAATAATCAGAATAAGAGCACGTAATGTTTTCAAAAACGGATATCACGGTTAGTAGAGGCCGATCTTCAGATCAGGCGAGAGGGGGTGCTCATAGCTGACCTTCCCCAATCGTACCCAAGCTCCCGAGCCGAGGCAACTTTGGTGATGACGGACACGTGGCCTTTGGCATCGAGTCAGGGTTTCCTAAATTTCCCCATAAAAAAATATTTAGGTGGCGACTCGGTATCTGGCAAAGCAGTCCATGTTTGGCACTTCTTTTCTAAAAATCTATTTTCTCAAAACGATTTGCCGGATTTGGACTCTTTGGTTCAGATTAAGAACCGTTACAATTCAAGAGTCCTGAACTGTAGTGAACCCAATATGAACAGAACGGGGGGGACTCATCCTCCCGGGGCGTTCAGGGACGTCTATAGTTTCTGGCGACTCTGTTGGGGATTTAGAGAGCTTGACTCGAACTCGTGGTATCCTGTTTTTATTTCATTTATGTGTCTCTTTGCATTGCATGTGCATTGGTGCACCTAGGACACTGTGTTTGCCATCTGCCATTCCTGAACGGTTTGCCGTAGGCTTGACTTTGTCAAAGCATGCCATAAGGCTGACCGGTTATGGGCTCTGACAGTATGGGAACACAAACCCGGTTTTACCGGGGCACCCTTTTCGACCATTCGACCTAGTGCATATTCAGAATCCATAGTGACTATTCCAAACTAGGACAGGTTGCTTACCCGATCATAGGTTGTTTGAAAACTGCTGCGTGCATAGTGAAACCCTAGCTCCTGACAAAAATAGGACAGGGAAACCCCACCCCAACATAGGGGTGTTTTGGCTGTCTTTACTTGCGATGTGCTTTTAGAGTGCATCTCTACAGGGAACGTACATATCAGTTTGCAAGTTTGAGTATCAGGCCTGAGGGCACCAGTATCAGTTTATGAGAGTCAATTATATCTGTGGGTATCCGATTTACTATTTTGGGGGTAGTGATTTCGGGCAACAATGGTCAGCAGTAGAGTACAGCTGTTCGGCTACATCTGTGTTTGATCCATTTGGGCTGAAACGCTGCTTGTTTTTCTTTTCAGTTCAGAGAGTTGATACAGAGTAGCTAGTGTTCCCCCTTGCTGAGGCAAGACAGATATCTGATCCGTCAGTCACCGTTTAGTACAGCAGGACTTATCATGACGCAGAATTCAGAGGAGATTGTGGTTATGATGGCTGCATTAGATCAAGGAATCACTCTGCAAAGCGAGACCAATGTCGATGTACTGCATCCACCCAGGTCGCCTGTCGCGCACCCGGTCTGGACCCCCCAGTTATATCAGGCTCGTGAGCCCACCACATTCGAATTGATGGGAATGATAGGTGACCTCCAGAGGTCCGTGGCCGATCTGGCTTATGGAATGTCGGCTTCGCCACCAGCCGCACCGTATACCGAGAATTTCATACCACAGGAGCCCCCGCTAGTAGGGCGGATTGTGATCGAGCTCAGCCAACCAGAGGTTGCCTCCAGCTACAACAACGACGTGCCAGCAACAACCGGACATCGCTCTGATGTAGCAACCCAAACCCTCGATCAGGATGTGGCCAGAGGCAAGAGCAAAATGAAGACAGATGCCGATCCCATTGAACAACTACTGTGGGCAGTCGAGGCTATGAAAGCCGGGGGAATGAAGAAGCAGCAGGTCTCTGCAGTCATGACTAAAGCTGTGGATGATGCTTTCCCCACTCCAACCGAAGGCAGTTTAAGCCAGGCAGAAAATCGGGATGGGCCCCGTCATGCCAAGACAATTCCTGTCATTCCCAATCCTGCACCAGGGAAAGATCAGAAAGCCAAGGCAGTGCCAGCCGACCCTTTCGCTAGTGCGTCTCGCAAGAACCCTCAGACTTCGAAGTACCTGCCTCGAGGGCGCAGAGTCTTTCATGCCCTCTACATGCCTTTGTCTAGGGCATTTCAAATATTGGCTAAAAAGGGGCATCTTAAACCCCTCGAGCATTGGCCCCTCCCGAAGAATCTCCCTCTCTCACATGATGTTACCTTGTACTGCGCGTACCACCAACAGTCCGGCCACAGCACCAATGGTTGTTTTCACCTTCGTCA
Organism: Camellia sinensis; assembly: GCF_004153795.1. NCBI lineage: Eukaryota > Viridiplantae > Streptophyta > Magnoliopsida > Ericales > Theaceae > Camellia > Camellia sinensis. Next base: position 362,731 of record NW_021027726.1, read on the forward strand.
TGAAGTGTAAGATTTGATCGACAATGAGGTCATCCTCCCACCTACCTCAGCAAAGTCTGTCACCACCGAGCTGTTGGACTTCGAGGATACTGCAAATTTGTCATCAGGGGTTGGACCACTTGCGGGCGGCACTCGGCGTATTTTGGATGTGGCGTCTGACACGCATTTTTGGAGCATCTGCGAATGCTAGTTTGTAAATTCTGGCTTGGGTGTCGAGTCAGTCTTTTCTTTTATTTTGAGTCTATCTCATTGTTTTGAGTCAGTCCTTTTTCTTATGGGTCTGTCTTGTTGTAACGAGTCAGTCCCTTTTGTATAGAATGTCGGGTGATTCCGGAGCTGTTGCCTCGAACACCATTTTGGTTTTGTAATTACCCTTTTGCTTTCTCTTGAGTCTATCTCTGCCGTGGAGCCAGTTGCAACCAGGAAATTTGAATGAAACAGCTGCGGCTATCATATTTCCATTTTGAGCTAGTTGTGCCAGAGGATTTGAATGGAATGGCAGTACATTCCACCTGCTCTCTTGTGCCCTGAGAATCATTGCGTTGACCTAAGTTTTTCAAAACTTTTTGAACACTGCGGTGAAAACAAAGAGGAAGGAATTCCTTGGGATTTGCAAAACTTTGATCAAATTGAGAGAAAGAGAGGCGTGCTAAGCCCTTAATGATTGAAATCATGCTTGTCAGTGTGAGTACTAAGAAGGACCCTAGCTTGATCCAGACTGGTTCCATATTATCTTCAACTCAAGCGATTTGTTGCTTCTTTAAAAACTTTCAAAAACAAAATGTTTTGCGCAGTCCTGCGAAGACCTGTGTGGAATCACTCTTGAGATTGTGCAGCCTAGGATCGCTCTCAGCCTCAAGACTCGAGCCCTTGTTTCAAAGCCTTGAATCACAATTCGGGGTGTTCGACGATCGACCATCAACAGAGGCCTGTGTGGCTAGATTGGAAGCAGCCCTCGAACAAGAGGCACCAAAGTCAGATCAAGAAGATCAGATCTCATCAGAAGAAGCCTGTAAAGCTAGAACAAAAGCACCCCTCCAAACTAGGGGCAAAAATGTCCGATTTACTCGAAGAGCCGAAGATGGGTCCTTTAGTAAGTCAATGCAACAGCCACTCTCCTGGATACGGATGACTTCAAAACCCTAAAACCATTTGGCATGGACTTGTTACACTTTTACCCTTTGAGCGGCTCGCTGGGCCGAAAACCCGGAAGGGCGACCCAGGCAAAAGTTAGAGCAAAAGAAAATATATACAAAAAAAAGAAGAGAAAAAAATATACAAAGGAAGGAAAGAAAGAAAAAGGAAAGAAAAGCTCGCAAGGTAAAAAACCCACATCGGGCGCCTTGGCAAAAATTAGAGCCTAAAAGGTGAAGGTTAAAATACCCGAGTGTACCTTAATCGGAACTACGTAAGGCTTGATTCCCATGTTTGGGATACGTAGGAAGCTTCGTCCTGAAGTCCATCCATCAACACTTTCAAAGTGACTGTGTCCATATATTGGTTTTGATCATCTTCGTCTTCTCTGTATCCGAGAGAGTTCGGTCGTGATCATCATTGATGAGGACTGTTTACAACATGCTGCAGCATTATCCATTCAGACAAGGGGCAACTTTCCATTGCCATGAGTCACCGTTCAAACCAGGGGCAACTTTTCGTTGCCATCCACCCCTTCCAAGCCAGGGGCAATTTTCCATTGCCTCCGATCCGAGGTTGCGCATCTCGAGGGTAAGTTCCATGCTCGTTGAGCATTGACTATTTGCAAAAATAGTTTTTGAAAATTTTTACTGAGGTTGACTATTTTCTCGAAAACTATTTCATTTTCCAAAACCGAACCATTTTCTTGGACCCAAAAAAAAAAAAGAAAATTTTCAGTGCTTACAGCCGAACTTGCGTGATTTTCGAATCAAAAACCGAACAAGTATGTTAATCCGACTCTCATTTTGGCAAAATTGTTTTAGTAAACCAAAACCAAAAATGGTCAAAATGATGAAATAGGGGCACAGTCGAGTCAGGTGTTTTGTCTTTCCCCCGTCGTCAACATACTTGTCAGAAGGGCACTCTACCTGCCAACGAAGGCACAACTGAGGTTAACAACAAAAGGGCTGAAAGCCCTCAACATCCACCAAGCGACCAGGTATCAAGCCAAGTGCGAAGCACGAGTTGGGATGGATCAAAATTCTCCACTCTCTTATCCGGGGCACCGACGAGATGTCAGCGAAGGAAATAGCCGCGAGCTGATAGTGTTGGGCATAAACCCACAACCTCTTGTTTATCCACCGACCATATCTGGGGAGGGATGAAAAATGAGAGAGTAAAGAATAGAGAGATGTGCGCTGAGAGAAAAGTGAGCAAAATGGTTTTGAGGGTAAAACCGAGCCTGAGGGCCGAGTGATGTGAGAATCACAAATCAGAAAAGGTGGGATGAAATATCCGAAGAAACTGGCTCCTCGCGACTTCTGAGGTCTCTCATTTCTTTTTGTAACGTGTCTGTGTGTCGTGTCTTTTGTTTTGTCTACCTCAACTCTTGTTTTGAGTCGGTTCCGAGCGTGTCTCATTGTGTCTAGGTAGTCCACCTTTTATTTTTCGCTATTGAGTCATTTTCACTGTGTTCGGTCGTAGGCTCAACACCAGGTTGAAAACCCTTTTCTCGAATCGTCTGCGCTTAGAGTGCTGTGCCATTCTCCACATTTATGCGAAGCAAAAAAGAGAAGGGGACAATTTGGGGCATCTGAGTGTGCTTCGACTTCAGCAGATTCAACCTTTATAGCCCGTCTTGTCAGATTTGGGCTGATTGTTCAGGATCCGCTGTGTGCAAAATGAACCAAGCACTGTGTTATGGGCTGCATGTAGACTAATCCCCAGTAGAGTGTGAGCCGAGTGGTCGGACTGAGTAGTGGTTTATATGGGTTATTTCGTTGATTGGCTAGTTCGTTATCTGATTATTACAATGCAAGTGTTTGATTTTCAGACAGGAGATCAATCCCATTTACATTGAGGTGTAATATTATGCAATGCGATGCAGAGTATGAAATGTACAAATATAACACTTTTTCAGATAAAAAGTTTACTTCATTTTATCATCTTTTCAAGTACAAAATTTCGGAGAAAACAAAATTTGCCTGCGGCAGTACAAAGTACTCTAGCTACCAACAAGAAGAAAATACAAAAAAAATAAAAAGAAGAAAAGCAGCAAAAATCTGGATAAAAGGATCTCAGGCCTGGGAGTCTGTCCTAGTCCTCTTCCTGGACGAAGGTCCAGGAGCATCGTCAGCGCTGTCATCTGAGCCCGAGTCCGAGCCGTCTCCGGTCTCCTCCGACGACGACTCTGCCTCCGCCTCCGCCTCCGCCTTCGACTCCTCGTCATCGTCATCAGGGACTGGAGCCCGCGAGCTACTCCCAACATGGGTGCGCCCCGCCTTGGTTTGGGGGTATACTCTGCCATCTCCTCCGGTAGGAACAGAAGGTCCAGCTGGAGCACCTCCTACGGTAGGGATCTGGAAGGGAGGCTGAAAAGTACAAATGGAAAACGCATCAATATGCTACAGAATGCAGTGTATGAGTACTGTGTATGAATACTGTGAGCAGTTTATCAGCGTAGAATGCAGTGTATGAGTACAGTGTGTGAATACTGTGAGCAGTTTATCAGCGCAGAATGCAATGCATGAGTACAGTGTGTGAATACTGTGAGCAGTTTATCCGTGCAGAATGCAGTGTATGAGTGCAGTGTGCGAATGCCGTGAGCAGTTTATCAGTACAGAATGCAGTGTATGAGTACAGTGTATGAATGCCGTGAGCAGCTTATCAAGTGTTGTGTTGTGCACCAGATTATGTAAAACAGTTTATGTGTATGGTTTGAGACCGTGGTCAGAAGAACATACCGGAATACTATAGAGGGCCAGTAGGTCGAAAGTCCGCTGCAACATCCCCAACATGGAGGCATTTAGCTCCAAGGACTACCGGGTATACTCAGAAGAAGCCTGCAAAAGTATCAGATGCATCAGTATTCTGCGGAATATCAAATAAACTGAAATGAAATGCCAACACAAGATGCATAAAATGTAGTAATACATACCGGAGGTAAGTCATGGAAACCGACCAACTCGTGGTCTGCCGGAGGGGGAGCAAAGGGGATCTGGTAGGTCGCCCCACCCTGCCCTCTGTATGTCAATAAAGCGGGCAGTGCAAGCCAGCCACACCCCCGCCCTCTCTGAACTCCACCCCTGCCGCGGACCCGAGCTCTCCTCGATGCTCCCGCCCCAGCCCCCGCTCCTGCCCTAGCTGCCGGCGCCGCGGGTCTCTCTCCCTCAACTCGACGGCCGCCGCTCAGAGGCCACATAATGTACGTCCGAACATACTCTGAGTAGTCGCCCTCGCCCTCGCCCTCGCCCCTAAAGCTCTCCGCGTCCCATCCGATCGTGTAAATGGCTACCTCCTCGGCGGTGAATCTCTCGGTATCCCTCATGTGGGCAGGAGGCGGACTCGGGACTATCTGCTCTGGTAACCCCAGGGTCTGGTGTAGGAAACGCTCGCCCAAGTACCAAGCCCGACAGACCGGGCCCTCCAGCAAAATCAGGAAACGTGCAGTCTCCTCTGCACCGACAAACCGATCTCGAGTCACGGCTGGCAGTGGAGCCCAAGGCTGCCAGGTGATCTAAAAATGAAATATAGATTGTTATCTACTATTATTGACCATACAGTGTAAAGCGAAGCTTATATGAACTGCAAGTGAAACATACCTCTGCGGGAGTGATGGTGCCAAAATAGCGGCGGAAGAAGCTAAACGTCTCCCGAGGCCTCCGCACGCACCTCCTGTCGAAACGGCGCGAAAATGAAACAACGAGAGGGGTCTCCGCATCTGGCACGAGGGCAAGTCTCGGGAAGTAGGCGTAGACCCACAACTGCAGAATAAATACTAGTATGCTTATCAGATAAAGCAGAATACGGAATAAAACAAAGATAGCAGAGCCATGTGCAGTGTATTGAGCAGAGTGTATAGTGTGAGCAATGTATAGTCAGTGTAAAGCAGAGTATGCGTGTGCCGTGTGTACAGTATACAGTCTGTGTAAAACAGACCACAGTGTGTGCAGTGTACAGAGTACAGTACAGAGTATAAATGATAAAAAGCATAAATGAAATGTTAAGAAGAAAAAGGAAATGTACCTCCCAAGTGCGCCAATAACCCCCGAGCAACTGTCCGCTGCCACGGGAAGCTGAGCTCATGTAGCCGTAAAGTGTAGCCAGAGCGATGCCACCCCAGTCATAGCGCAGGATCTGTGTGACATCCACTAAAGCGCTGAGCAGGCAGAGGGGCACGGTATTCGCCCGATCGGCGAAAATAGTCATCCCCAGCAGAAACATCAGAAAGCCGCGGGCGTACTGCTCCACCACCTCCTGGGTCATCAGAGCCTCCTCGGTCAAAGCTGACTGGACCCTGAACTGGACCTCGAACCAGGAATATCGGACAAAGCTGGGACGTACGAGAGGTGGCACCTCGCCAAGCAAATATGTCTGAGTGGCCTCCCACTCGTCCATGTCGGTGTCGAAAGGGAACGGATCACCCCCCACCCCGATGCCGGTGAGCATCGAGAAATCGTATGGAGTCATCATCATGTCTCCCGCGACGAGGAAGTGGAAGGAATCAGTGGTGTCCCACCACCTCTCAGCTAGAGCGGCGAGGAGAGGCCTGCTCGTAGTAAGTCTGGATAGTCCTCTGCAGAATGTGTCGAAGCCGGCCTGATCTACGATGTGAGGAACTGCATCAGGTAGCTCAGCGTACCAGTCTCGGGCAACGATGTTCCCATACCCCCGGACGGTATGGGAATCTCCCTATTTTCAAACAAACAATTGCGAAGCGAAGCTAAATATACCAGTTTTGAAAGGCATTCAGAATTCAGGCGAATATAGCATGTGTGCGTACTTTCAGATTCAAACAACTATCGGTTGCCGGTGTGCTTACAGTGAACTACAACGTGTGATGTGTCAGGATGTTTGAGTGGTTCAATACAGATATAGCGTGTGTGCACGTGTTCAGATTCAAATAGCTATCGGGTGCCGGTGTGCTCGCAGTGGAATATAGTGTGTACTGTGTCAGTGTGTTTGAGTGATTCAGGGCCAGTGCGGTGTGTGCGCACGTGTCAGTTTCAAACAGATATCAGTTGCAAGTGTGTTCACAGTTAACTACAGTATACAGTGCATCAGTGTATCTGACCTAAGCAGTTAAAGAATATAATCAACTATGGCAGTTGGCGGTTAAGTGTTCTACGTCGCGGAAAGTAAAACAGAGGAAGGAATGTTACCTCGGAGGCACCGAAGGACAGATGGGATGTAGGCTCATGCAAGAGAAGCTCTGGAGGCATCGCCCTATCAAAGCTCCGAAACTGGCGAAGTCCGTCGGGAGGCAAGACGTGGATCGCCGGCCGGTAGGTCGCCGGGTCGAATGGACGAACGCTCAGGGGGACAAGCTCGGCCTCTGGATTCATCTCATGCTCTAGGGGAGTCCCGCCCCGTGAAATATCATCCGCCATGTCAAAAGTGGTGTGAAAATGGCCGGAAGAGGGGAAATCGGAGTAGAATATGAAAAGTCAACCCCGGGAGGGCAGAAAATGGCCGAAAAAGCCGGATTGTGGAAAATCTACGGAAATCAAGAAAAACTTAGGGGAAAGAAACCCTAAGAGGCGGAAATTGAAAAAACTACACCGAAACGAAGTTTCGATCGGATGAAAGTGTTCGAAACGCGATGAACTTCGCGAATCAAACGTCAAAAAGGGCGCGAAAATCAAGGAAAATGAGGAAATGAAGAGAAGAAAATACACTAGAGAGAGGGAGGAGAGAATTTTGGCTAAGAGGAAGTAAGAAAAATAGGGTTTGGAACCCTATTTTAAAAGACCTGAGCCAAAAAGACAAAACTGTCCCGATTGAGGCATTTTTGGCCGGTCGACTACATTTTTGGCCGACCGGCCAAATATTTGGCCGGTGATGTGTTTTGATGGCCGGTGGACAGCCGGTGACTTCCCCTTTTGGCCGGTGAGCCTCCTACAGCCTTGTTTGGGTTTAGGACCTTCATTGCTCAAGTCAGTGTAAGAACAGTGCATTTTCGAAGCTCAACCAGCCTCTGTTTCAATCTCGGACCGTGTCTTCTGTGCGTGGCACTCGAATTTGTGCAAGGTGTATCCTTTTGGTATCTTTTTTATCTCTTACAAGGTTCGAAAGTTGCCCCACGTGGGTTATGTTACAACACTCTATCGTGAACGCGCGCTGATTTTACGTCATTTCTGTCACGTCGTTGCGCACATATCTCGCATTGTCATGCGCATGTCATAATTGCATCATGCATTCAAAATAACAAAATTCATGCATTTACCCGATCTGGCGAGACCTTAAACCCGCTCGGTTGCATTGTCGTGCATCTCAAAAGTCGCGCGTTGTCGCACATTTCGAAATCATGCATTCAAAATAACAAAATTCATGCATTTGCCCGGTCTGGCAAGACCTTAAACCCGCTCGGTTGCATTGTCATGCATTTCAAATGACGCGCGTGGTTGCGCATTCGAGTTCACATGCATTGTCATGCATATCAAAAGACGTGCGTTGTCGTGCAATTACATCAACATGCATTGTCGTGCACTCAAAAGCCGCGCGTTGTTGCGCATTTCGAAATCATGCATAATCATGCATTTAAAATAACAAAATTCATGCATTTGCCCGGTCTGGCGAGACCCTAAACCCGCTCGGTTGCATTGTCATGCATTTCAAATGACGCGCGTGGTTGCGCATTTGGGCTCACATGCATTGTCATGCATATCAAAAGGCGTGGGTTGTCACGCACTTGCATCAACATGCATTGTCATGCATCTCAAAAGCTGCGCGTTGTCACGTATTTCAAAATTATGCATATTCATGGTCTGGCGAGACCTTAAATATGCTTGGTCTAGGAGACCTTAAATCCTCTGAAGGTGCAAGTCCTTCAGTGTTTGTCGTGCTCGAACGAGTTTTGATAAGTCACATTACCATGCACTTCGAGCAACGCGCGTCGTCGCATATTCTAGGTCACGTGCATTTCAAAAGCCGCACGTTGTCGCGCATTTCAAAATCATGCATCATCATGCATTTGCATTTCAAAAACAAAAACAAAAAAAATGCATATGTCATGCATCATTGTAAATAGTGCATATGTCATGCATACCACTGTAAATAATGCATATGTCATGCATCTTACTGTAAATATTGCATTTACGCCCATCCATTGCATATTTGTAGACATTGCATTATAGCTTGCATGCATTCACTGCATCACTTGCACCTAGGGTTTGCGCCTTTCCTTGTTGAGCTTGGTCTGGTATGTGCTCACACTTCTCACGTCTATACACTCATAGTTCTGTATGACCGTCTATACACTCATATGGTTTGGCTGTAGGCCCTAATTTACTGTAAATATTGCATTTACGCCCATTCATTGCATGTTATTGATATTGCATTGTAGCTTGCATGCATTCACTGCATCACTTCCATCTAGGGTTTGCACCTTTCCTTGTTGAGCTTGGTCTGGTATGTGCCCAGGCTTTTCGCGTCTATACACTCATAGTTCGGTATGACCGTTCTATGTTAGATGCAGTTTGTGTGTGTCCATGCCTTTCCTAGATTACATTGCAGTGTAAGTTCGTTGCGTCCAGCATTAGGATCATTGGTCTTTCGTTAGCGGGTCATTTCCCCACTTATTTCATTCCACCCAATTACTTGTTCTTGTGTCCGTCTACATCACTCATAGTTCTGCATGTGTACGTGCCTATTCCACATTGGTATGTTGGTTTGATAGTTGCGGCACCGTTTCTATGGTAGACGGACTTTGCATCTCCATTAATCTATTTGACATTTGTGTGGTTTTGAACCCGCTCATGATTGGATCATGATTCAATTGCATTGCATATCGTTTGCATTGTTTATACATAGTTTTGTATGTTTTGCATATCATTTTGCATTCATTTTGCATGTTGTGCATATTGCTAACGATATCTGTACCTGTTAAGTTTTCTTTCTCTTTCAGGCACGATATCGTATGTATGGTTCATTTGAAGCTGGTGCAACCAGACGAACCGCGCAAGTACTGTATCCTCCGTGTGAGACGTATCGAGAATTACATAATTCCCTTACATCCTTTCTGCATTGTGGTGTAGTTTGGTGTATGCTAGCTTAAAACTGTCACATGTTATGCTTCGTTACAGCTTTCTTTGCATGATCATAAGTTATGTTCGGCTCCTTGCATTGTCAGTTGCATTTTGCTCCTGCCTTCGGGCGCATATCTTTATTGTCTTGCATGCTTGTCTAAGTCTTCGGCCTTCTCAAAAATGGGTCATCTCTGGGCTTTGACACTCACTCCTGTCATTGTTATGAATTTTGAGTTCTGTCAAAGAGGGGCAGCTGTAGACACCCCATTTTTTACCGTCCTCAAGACTTGGACGTCATCGTTTGAACACTTGGTGATCATCCTTGTTTGTGTTCGTCTTGAGTTCCCGGAGGCCTCGGCTACGCGCCTTGCCTCAGGATCTCTCGACTCGACTATTTTGTGTTCAGTTTTGCACCAAACACTTGTGTTTTTGTTTTGGAGAGCACGGAATGGGTTTTGAGCCATCCCCACACTCCACCGGCCGTGGCCTGAGGCCACCGGCTGTGTTTTGTTTCCATTGGCCAAATGTGATGGCCGGCCGGCCAGTTTGACTGCCGGTCGGCCACTTTGATGGCCGGTCGGCCAAGTGTGATTTTCAACAGATATCTCTGCAGACAGCTGGCACAGCTGCCATTCTAGGCCATACCTGGACGTAGGTGTTCTGAGGAGCTGCAGATTGATATATATCTATATCAATCAAGCGCTCTCACATAGGAACAAGGGAGAGAAAAGGAAAAAAGGAGGAGAGAGGCAACTTAGACAACATTTTTTTTTTAGAGCTTGAGCTTTAGGGTTAGGGTTTACACATATCCTCTATCTCTATATCTCTCTCTCTCTCTCTCTCTCTCTCTCTCTTGTGTTTAGTATGTGTTTTGGTCTCATTTTTGTGCACAAACACCCACCATCACCCCTTTTCGTAGTGGCTGAGGTACGAGAGGTCTTTCCTTGAAGCTTTTGGACTGGTTTGGAACCAAAAGAGCTGCTGGAACATTGTTTGTGAAGAGGGTCTACAAGGGTAAGACTTTTGTCCCTTTTTACCCCATTTTTGCAAAGCTTTTTAGCCTATCTTGCATCCGTTTTTGAGCTTAGTATATAAAATATAAAAGTCTTTTTTTTGTCTGCTCTAAATAGTTTATTAAGGGTGTTTTAAGCTTTGGGTTGTTTGACCCCTCTTAAGGCTTGTTTGGACTTCGTTTTGTGCCATTTTGGTTGAGCTCCGGGACCATTGTGTTTGGGCCTCCTCAACACTGAAATCTTGAGGGATTTCAGAGGTGAAGATGGTGCCTTGAGGTCCTAGGAAGGAGAGGGCCACCCCCTCTCCTTATTGTCCTTGAAAAGGGGTATTTTTGCCTCTTCAGGGAGCATCTAGTTTAAGTGTGTGTTGACCATGCCTTAACTGATTTTTGTGCTTATTATGTCATAATAGAGCTCTGTTTTCAGTTGGTTTTGGTACACCATGCTTGCTTAGCATACATGCCTTGTAATGCCATGATTTGTCTCAATACATGCATAGTATTTAGACTACCATGCTCATGTGTTTTGGCTAAGCTTTGTGAATCTTACGTGCATATTTTGATGTGCTAAGGGACTGTTTTAGGTCATTTAAGTCATTCATGTCTTGCTTTGTATAGCTACCGTGCAATCCCTCTTGAATGCCTTAAGCTTTGGCCTCTCTAGCATGCCACCCTTGCTTTGTTTTAGTGTTTTGGAATCACTTGGTATGTTATTTCAGACCTCATGATGTGCTTATATGCTAGCATTTTCCATCCCTTCCATGCTTTGAAGAGTTGGTGGCTTATGCTCCATGTTTAGGCCCTTGTTGATGCATAGTTGTGTGTGTGTTTTCATGCCTTTGTTGCATCATTTTAGCCATTGTTTTAGGCTTGTTTAAAGGTTGCCTAATTTAGTTTAAGTCCACCTCTTTGTATGTTATTGCATGCTTAGCTTATGACATGTTGTTGCATGTTGAAATGGTGTTGCATTTGGCATGCATTCTCCTCCTTGTTTTGGTTGCTTAACATGCCATATGTTTTGCATGTTTGTGTGTTGGCATTGTGCCTTGTATGCTCATTTAACTTGCATGCTTGTTATATGCCTTGCATGCTTCCCATATGCTCATGTCGCATGCCTAGTTCCCATGCCTAGGTTGCATTACATTAGCATGCATGCCTCATCTCTTGATCAAGCCATGATAGACGTTAAAGGCTCCCTTGTATGTTTATGTGCATTGCATTTCATTTGAAATCAAAGTGCATACTTGGTTTTCTTGGGCCATCATGCATTGAAATGCGCGATTGATGGTTCGAGAATCGAGAACCGTGTCCCTTTGAGTCATAAACATGATAGGGGATATGTTGGTGCATACATTTGCTTGAAATACATTACCATGCCATTTTTTGCCCTCTGCTGCGGTCAAACCAGATTCTACAGGAAGCTTTGGCCAGTCGGCTTCATTGAGTGCCGATCAACCATCAATGGATGGCCAATAGCTCAACTAGTGGCCGGTGATCATTCATCATGGCCGGTGACCAATTCCTTCAGTCGGTCGTGCTTCACAGCATCCAGAGAGCACACTCTGGGATTTTGGCAGTCTTCAGAGGAGTATAGCAGGGCAAAGCAGAGGCAACTTGTGCATGGCAGTGACTTCCGAGTGAAATCGAGCACGCATCGCATCGGACCCTCTTCCCGAGGCTGTTTATTGCTTAAATTAGATTAATTAATTTTCTTAATTAATTAGGTGGTCTGTAATATTTAATTAGCTTGTTAGTTAATTAATTTGTATATTCTTATGGTCCCTCCAAGCGAGGGCGAATTTGTAATAAGTGTGGGTGCGTGTGTGCATGTCTTCCAACCCCCACTTCTTTCTCCCTTTTACTTACCTGCTTTTGATGGTTAGTACTAGGGCACTGTAGACGTCCCCGAACACCCCGGGAGAGTGAGTCCCGTTCTGTTCATTTGTGGGGTCACTACAGCCCGGACTCTCAAATTGTCACGGTTCTTAATCTAAACCAAAGAGTCCAAATCTGGCAAATCGTTTCGAGAAACAGATTTTTGAAAAGAAGTGCCAAACATGGACTGCTTTTCCAGATACAGAGTCGCCACCTAAATATTTTTTATGGGGAATTTAGGAAACCCTGACTCGGTGCCGAAGGCCACATGTCCGTCATCACCAGAGTTGCCTCGGCTCGGGAGCTAGGGTACGATTGGGGAAGGTCAGCTATGAGCACCCCGTTTTTGAAAACGTTATGTGTTCTTATTCCATTTGTTAGCCTAGAATTACTATGTTATGCGTATGGCAAACAAGTATAGATCAAATCGCCTAAATTGGAACCAAAACATTGCATATCCGTTTGTTTGGAAAACAATTTGAAATTTGCTACTCGTAAGTAGGCTAAAACACGGATTTTCAACGAGTTTTCCAACTCAGACAATCCAACCTTCACCACAGGCATCCAAACAGTTTATCACATAAACATCTAGCCACATGGTAAGCATACTATCATGATAGCATTCACACGCGATGCGACATGCTAAAGCAGGAAAATACTTACATCGTACTCCGTGCCAAAACAAAGAACTCGTTAGTAATCAATGCATGATCCAAGTCCATGTTTAAGTGTCTAATGCAACACTACATGATGTATTTAAAGTAGGCTCGGCTAACCTAAGCATGGCATGTGAAATGCTGCAATAACAAGTACTCAAATTTGGAATTGAAATTACAGGTGCAGTTAGCATGATGTGCCGAGCCGTGCATTGTAAGACAATGTATGGATGCACGCATGCATAACATAAGGAATGCTAAATTAAACATGTCCTAATACTAACCATCATAAGCTGGTAAATAAAACGGAAGAAGACGTGGGGTTGGAAGACATACACCACATCATGCACACTTATTACACAATTGCCCTCACTCGAGGTCCGAATAAATATTACAGGTCCGAATAATAAAAAACCAATAAATTATTACAGAATTTCTAATTAATATTCAAAATAAATGGCAAGAAGAGAGTGGCCACGGCCCCTGCCTCGGGATGCGCGAATGATGCATGCTCGAACCCGTTCTCGCCCGGAAAGTCCGCACCATTCCATTGCTGCTCTCTGTTTTACTCCTTGCCTTCTTGAAAAATGCCAAAGTTCCGGGACAGGTCCTTGCACACTGCAGATATCATCGGCTGAAGGAAATGCCCACCGGCAATACATAATTTTCCACCGGCAGTTATATGAAGCCCTCGGCCCATGAAGGATTGCCGGCCGGCACTGAATGATGCCGGTCGCAGAAACTTCCAGCAGAAGACAGTTTTGACAGCAACAGAGGGCAAGCAGTGTATGGCATGGATTTTTAGGCAAATGTATGCATGGACACACTCCCCTATTCATGTAATGGACTCAAGGGAGCATGGCCCTCGACCCTCGGGCCACCAATCACGCATTTCGATGCATGATGGCCAAAGAGTCAAGTATGCATTTCAATGTCAAATGCAATGCACACAAAACATACAAGGGCCCCAACCTCAATCATGGTTGGTCAAGAGGCGAGGCAATGCACAACAATGCACATGCGACCTAAGCATGCAAGCAAACATACAAATATGCAATATAACTACATGGCACACACAATGCTAACAACATGACATGCACAACGTATTGAAACATGGCATTCACAATGCAAGATGGACTTACACCAATGTGAGTGGACCTCAGCCGCACCCACATCAGTGGCCATCAGATGAAAACAAGACAACTCGAAATGCGTGCACGCGTGCACGCCAACCGAGGACCGACCCTCAGGCACCGAAATGCCACTCTAATGAGACATGGCAAAGACATGGAATATGATATGCAAACATGAAAAAAATCAGTAGCAAAATGAGGGGGGAAAACAGCCCCGAAACAAGGCGAAATGACACCCGATGCATGGAATTTCTCCCGAAACATGGATTTTGGCACATGAAATGGCCTATAGCTATGCAATGCATGCATAATTTGAACATGAGATGAAAATACAGAAGCAAGGCAGCCCCTAGACAAGCACTTTTACAGTTCAAAACATGGCCAAATAGTAAGCACAAATATGGAAAAACTAGCATGCAAAAATGGCCCTAAACATGAGGTAATGAAGAAAGTGGTAGATACAAAGCCCAAACAGAAAAAGGCTCTTCTACAACACTGAAGAGGGACCAAAAATATGACTACTTATAGTTTATGGCAACCCTCAAAACAATATACAAGTATGCTCAACATGCTATGCAAGGTATGGCTCAAAAGAGGTCAAAACACAAAGTATACAAAAAATTCATCAAACGGCCAAAAACCCTTAATGAAACATGAAGAATGGGTCAAAATCAGACTGTTTTTAGTTCTGTAAAAAGACCAAAAACAGAAACATGATGGGCTAATAAATCATGCAAAAATGGGGACCAAAGAGGGATATAATGACAAGTGGCATATGGAGGTCCCAAAAAGTGATGAGCCCTTCTTCCATGTTGAAGAGGGGCTCAAAATAAGCTCACTTACAGTTTACATCATGTTCCAAAACAGATCACACATAGGCCAAAAATACTATGCAAGATTATGGCATACAAGGGGGATAAAGAAGGAGGTGCAAGATGGGGACCTCAAATGACAAAATTCCCTTAATGAAACATGAAGTAAAGCTCAAATAAATGGTAGTTTCAGTTTTGGTCGGAGCTCAAAACAGCAAGAAAAAATGGCTAAGAAAACTTGCAAAAATGAGCTGGAAAGAGGGAGAAATCAACTCACCCTTGAAGACCAATCCTTTGCTACCTCTTGGACCAAGAAAAGCTGCCTCCTAGCCTCTGAGAAGGCCCTCCAAGATGCTGGAATGGAGTGGTGGTGTGGTGCTATAGGGTGTAGTGCAAATAGGCCAAGAACAAGGGTCTTTGAACACTCTAACACACCCAAAATGTAGAGAGAGAGGGAGATATAGAGAGATAGTGTATATATATCAGATATATATGCCCTAGGTCTGGTTTTTGTTCAACCAAAACAATGGAGGAGGATGGCTTCCTTTTATAGAGAAAGGAAAATGACATAAAGCTTCTCAAAGAAGCTATACAAAAGGATCAAAGGGACCAAGCTTCTAAGAGAAGCTAATGCAAAGGTGCAAGCTTCTTGAGGAAGCCAAGACAAGGGGTCAAAGCTTCCTCAAGAAGCTTTGAGCAAAGGGTGCAAAAAAAAGGGTCAAATGGTGTGCAAAGGGTGCAAAACAGCCACACACTTGCATGGGGAGCAGGGTCTGTGCATTCCAGCTGCCACAGCTGGCATCCATTCAATCTGTAGAATACTCCGGAAGGTCATCGGCTAGCAAACTTGGTTGGTCAACCATCTTTTCTGGCCAGTTGGCAATCTATTTGTCCGGTCGGCCATCTATTTGGTCGGTCGGCCATTTGTTTTGGCCGGTCGGCAGGAAAAATCTGCTCTGCAGGCCCAACTTCAAATGGGCATAACTTCTTTATATGAACTCCTTTTCAGGTCATTCTTGTGTCAAAATTGAAGCCCCGGAAGTACGCTTTCCAATGGCAGCAGCCTTGCATCAAAATTCGAACTATGTGAAAAGTTATTCTTGTTTTAGTGAAGGCTTCTCAGTTTCGGTCCAACCGGGATGATGCCCAACTTCAACCAATCATGTCTCCGCCCTCCGGTTTCGGATTTAAGAGATTCTTGAATGAAAAATGAAGCCCCGGAAGTCTTCTTTCCAACGGTGGTGGCCTCATAGCTTAACTCAAAGTGTATAGACAAATAAGCATGATTTAGTGAGGACTGCTCGTCCCTCTCTTAGCAATTCTTGCCTATCTTCTTCTCCAACTTGGCTTCTCCCTTCTTCTCCTCTTTTCTTCAACTTCAAACCCCTAAGAAAGGTGTTTTGAAAGATTTTTTGAAGATTTCATCTCTCTTTTATTCATTTCCACTTTGTCCTTGCTCGGTTTATCGAAAAGCGCATTTTTTGACAAAATGTGAGCCTTGGAATATCGTAGAAACTTTATTTCAAAAATGTTTTGACAGAGAGGGTTTTAAGGTCTAAAAACTATTCAAAATAGCTTTGGTCTAAAATGGGGTGTGAAGTTGGGATTTGACCTTCTCATTGCCGAAGAAATTGAACCTTTGCCCTGCACACCTTTCATCATCGAGCAAACCATCACTAGCGCCCAAGTCTTAAGGGCGGTCAAAATAGCAAGTGATTTGAAATGCACAAGACAGTGCGAGTGATGTGCGCAAAATAGCGCGAATGATAAACTACACAAAACAGTGCAATGCGCAAGATAGCGCGAATGATAAACTGCACAAAACAATGCGATTGAGGTGCGCAAAATAGCGCGACTGTAAACTGCACAAAACAGTGCGAATGAGGTACGCAAAATAGCGCGAATGTAAACTGCACAAAACAATGCGATTGAGGTGTGCAAAATAGCCCGAATGTAGCTGCACAAAACAGTGCGATACGCAAAATAGCGCGAGTGATTTGAAATGCACAAGACGGTGCGATACGCTAAACAGCGTGAGTGATTAAACTGCACAAAATAATGCGATGCGCAAGAAAGCTCGAGTGATTTGAAATGCACAAGACAGTGCGATACGCTAAACAGCGCGAGTGATTGAACTGCACAAAATAGTGCGATGCGCAAGAAAGCGCGAGTGATTTGAAATGCACAAGACAGTGCGATACGCTAAACAGCGCGATTGAAATGCACTAAACAGTGCGATGCGCAAGAAAGCGCGAGTGATTTGAAATGCACAAGACAGTGCGATACGCTAAACAGCGCAATTGAAATGCACTAAACAGTGCGATACGCTAAACAGCGCAAGTGAAATGCACTAAACAGTGCGATACACTAAATAGTGCGATCGATTTGAAATGCACTAAACAGTGCGATACGCTAAACAGCGCGATTGATTTGAAATGCACTGAACAGTGCGATACGCTAAACAGCGCGATTGAAATGCACTAAATAGTGCGATACGCTAAACAGCACGATCGATTTGAAATGCACAAAACAGTGCGATGCACTAAACAGCGCGATTGATTTGAAATGCACTGAACAGTGCGATACGCTAAACAGCGCGATCGATTTGAAATGCACAAAACAGTGCGATGCGCTAAATAGCGCGATTGATTTGAAATGCACTAAACAGTGCGATACGCTAAATAGCGCGATTGAAATGCACTAAATAGTGCGATATGCTAAACAGCGCGATCGATTTGAAATGCACAAAACAGTGCGATGCGCTAAACAGCGCGATTGATATGCAATGCACAAAATAGTGCGAGTGAGATACAACCACAAGATGCACAAGACAGTGCTAGTGAGATACAAAGTGTAAGTGCACAAGACAGTGTGAGTGAATGCATGAATTTTGTTATTTTGAATGCATGATTATGCATATGCATGACAATGCAAGGTGTGTGCGCAATGACGTGACAGAAATGACACAAAATCAGCGCGCGTTCACGACAGAGCGTTGCAACGTAACCCATGTAGGGCAACTTTCGAACCTTGTAAGAGATAAAAAGGATACCAAAAGGGTACACCTTGTACGAATTCAAGTGCCATGCACAGAAGACACGGTCCGAGGTTGAAACGGAGGCCGGTTGAGCTTCGAAAATGCCTTTTCTTGTACTATCTTGAACAATAAAGGTTCCAAACCACAGATTTGACCTAAACAAGTTTGTAGGATGTTCACCGGCCGGAAGGGGAAGCCACCGGCCATCCACCGGCCACCAAAAAAACATTACCGGCCAAAAATTTGGCCGGCCGGCCAAAAATATAGCCGACCGGCCAAAAATGCCTGATTCGGGGCAGTTTTGACTTTTCGCCTTAGGTCTTTTAAAATAGGGTTTCACACCCTATTTCTTTCATTCACCCCTAGCCGAAATTACATTCCCTCTCTCTCTAGAAGGTATTCCCCCCTTTGTTTGTCTGTTTTCTCGCGTTTTACGCCCGTTCCATCGTTTAATTCGCGAAGTTTATCGCGTTTCGAACACTTTGAACCGATCGAAACTTCGTTTCGGTGCTTCCTTTGCTATTTCCTCTTTTTGGGGTTTTTTCCCCTTGAGTTTTCCTTGATTTTCCCACATTTTCCACGTTCCGGCTTTTCCGGCCATTTTCCACCCTCCCGGGGGTTGACTTTTCGTTGACCCTTCGCATTCTAGCTTTATTTTCCTTTTCCGACCAGTTTCCTCGTCACTTTTGATATGGCTGACGATATTCCACAGGGCGAGACTCCCCCAGAGCATGAGATGGATCTAGAGGCCGAGCTCCTCCCCTTGAGCGTCCGCCCGTTCAACCCGACGACCTACCGGCCAGCGATTCACATCCTGCCTCCTGATGGATTGCGCCAGTTCAGGAGCTTCGAGAGGGGCGTGCCTCCAGAGCTTCTCTTGCGCGAGCCTACATCTCATTTGTCCTTCGGCGCTTCCGAGGTAACATTCTTCCCTCTACTTTACTTTCCACAACGTAGAACACTTAGCTGCCATAACTGATTATGCTCTTTAACTGCTTAACCCAAATGCACTGAGGCACTGTACACCGTAATCGACTGTGAACACACTTGTAACTGTTATCTGTTTGAATCTGAACACGTGCACACACACTGCACTCGCCCTGAACCACTCAAATACACTGACACATCAGTCACTGTAGTTCACTACGAGCACACCGGCAATATGCATTATATACAATGATGCACGACATATGCACTATCTACAATGATGCATGACATATGCAAT